>CM029013.1:254294946-254894946 GCA_016801055.1 Panax notoginseng
TTCTGTCGGAATATCATGTCTGTGCATCTACGCCGGACCTGGTTCCATTATTTTTTTTTTCGTTCTTTATTATTCTGTCGGAATTTACCTGTCTGTGGATTTACGCTGGATCTGGTTCCCATTCTTTATTATTCTGTTGGAATATCTTGTCTGTGCGTTTTACGCCGGACCTGGTTCCGTTATTTATTATTCTATTGGAATAACCTACATGTGCGGTCTATCGCATGCATGGTAATTTCTTTTGTTATTCCATTCTTTATTATACTCAGTTGGTTAAAACTTTGACTTCTATACTCCATAAAATTAGTAGAATGTCTTGATATTTGCGTTTCAACCAGTATCTTTTTATGAAAATATTCTTCTGAGCATTCTTGAATTTTACTCTACAAAGCAGTATCATGTTGACAATGTGGACGTTATTAGTTCCTGGATAAATTAATTTTTGAACTTGTTTTATTGAATTCTTATATCATTGTCATCATCCTCATGTTTATATTGTGTTGAAAGTCATCTATGGCTTACGTGCATAGATGGACTTGGTATGATTATGACCAGGGATTATTCGGTATAATCATGACCGTAATGTTACAAATGATGTGGTGAAAGTCACCTGTGGCCTATAGTACATAGATGGACTTGGTATGATTATGACCAGGAATTATTCGGTATAATCATAACTGTAATGTTACAAATGATGTGGAAAAAGTCATCATTGGCCCGTTAGTGCATTGATGGACAGTTTTTGGTATGATTATGGCTATGGATTCTCTTTGGCCGTAGTGCAAGGATGAATTGTTTTATGGCATGATCAGGACCGTTGATGAAAACACGATTATCTTTAGCTGTAGTGCATGGATAATTCGTGGTCGTGATACTAAAGAATATCCTTGGCCGTAGTGCAGGGGTGATTCGATGATGTGGATTATTTATTAAGCTGAGTCCCAGCGATAAGTGATGAAAAACCTTTTTAAATCATAAAAGATAGTAGATTTTATTCTCTACTTAGATTTTATTCTCTACTTGAATCTTTTAATGGATTGCTTGTTCCGCTGCAGTTAAACTTGATGTTTGTTATATTTTATCAGTTTAACACTGTTGAAGGCTAACGATAAATTATTCTGTATTATCTTAGTCATAATATTTCTTACTGGGCTAGTTGAGCTCACCTTTTCTTTCAATGTTCTCTTCAGAAAATGAGAACGTGGCCGGGACTAGTCGGGGAACAGAGTTATAGTCCTAGATGGTGCATTAGTAGTCCTCACTATTCTGTGAAATAGTGTGATAATAATTGTAACTAGGACTCCTTTTGAGTTTGTATAGTCTCTAGTAGATAATACCCGTGTTGAAACTCTCAGCCTATGTTTTGTCGTATTGTACACGACAGTTGTATTATAAAGGTTGTATTTGGATTCTGTACCTTGTATCTGGCGACCCAAGATCGATGACGTATACCTAATTTTGGGGGCGTCACAGTTTAAGAGAGAGCGTTTTTTTTGGTGACGAGGAACCTGAATAAAATTATCACGGGTATGTTAGTCATAAACTCTTGTGAAGTCTATACCGTATTAGATACCGGTTCTACTCACTCTTTTATTGCACCTAGTTGTGTTCAATATTTGAAGTTAACTCGGAGAAGTTAGACTTTGATATATCTGTTTAAACTCAGTTGGGAGAAACCTTCGTTACCTCTACTATTTATAAAATCTTGTTCAAATCAACACTTTCACGTTACCTGTCGATCTTATGTCTTTAAAAATACTTGCCTTTGATGTGATTTTTTGAAACGATTGGTTAACTACTGATCATGCTTTTCGTAAGGTTGTTAGCTTTCATACTCCTAACCAACCTGTTATGCGAATTCAAAGTAACCAAACCACTAAAGTCAATCATTATCATATCAAGCCATAAATAAAGAGCCCCGATCCTTTCGTTGTTAACTTTCTTGTGTGGAATGCACCGAAGCCAGACTTTCTGTAGGCAACGTTGTGAATGACGATGGCAAGTTGATAGGTATCAATGTGACGTGTTATCCAAGTCTTGGATGAGAGTCACAGTTTTTAATGATATTTCTATTGTTAATAAATTTCTTGACGAATTCTTGAAGACTTCTTAGCCTATCCTAGAGTGTGAAATCGAATTTTGTATTGACCCCAGTACAAAACCCATTTCTAAAACCTTCAAATATTTTCTTCACCTAAAACGAACGTGTAATGTGCCAAAGACGTTGGCTCGAGCTGTTGAAGATTACGTTCGTACCATTCAATATCATCGTGGGAAAAATGAACGTGGTAGCCGACGCATTAAGTAGAAGATCGTATGCGTTTACGAGTATGATGTTGTTAACACAACGACTCATTTCGAATAACTTACAAATGATGGAGATAGAGTTAAAGACTCTAGGGCATCCACGTGAAGATAACGAATATACGATTAGAATATACTTGAATCGATAAAGTTAAAGCTACTCAAGCTACATACTCAGAGCTGATGAATGTGAAGAAGAAGGTTCAAGAGAGCGTTATTCTAGAAACAAGAATCGATGAAGAGAGGAAATCTCAACCCTCGATTTTATTGGCCCATTTGAAATCCTTGATCGAATAGGAACTGTGGCTTATAGACTCGTTTTACCGCCAAGTATGTCGCGTGTTCATAATGTTTTTAACGTATCGATGTTACGTAAATATGTGGACGACCCGAACCACATTATTAATTTAGAACCGGACGAGATAGCAGAAGATTTAACGTATGAGGAGATACGTGTTAAAATCTTGGATAAGAAGAATCGTATTCAACACTCAAAGGTTATACCTCAAGAATTAGAATCTGAAATGAAGTTAAGGTATCCTCACCTCTTCGGCATACCAGGTACGTACGTAAATTTCGAGGGCAAAAATTTCATAAGGAGGGGAGATTGTGAGACCCCAGATTTTATGAATAAAGATTTAATTTTCTCGAAATAATTTTTTTATATTATGGTGTTGATTCGATGTAATGTTATAGTTGTGGAAAATATTTATAAATTTTGCAAAGTAAGCAAATGGTTGTATAATATTCGATTGGTCGGGGAATATTCTTTTTATCGGGGAATATCCGTACGACAGTACAATCATTGGCGGACCCCACAACAAAATTATTGTCGGATAAAGAAAACGACAAAAATACTTTATGAAAATAACGGCGGAAGTTTTACCGTTAACTGTTGAAACACCCGGTGTTAAAAATACAGTAATACGTGTGGTTGCACAGTAGCACACGGTATTGATTATTGATGCTTACGTGAGAAGTCACTTAGTTATACTCAATTATTACTACAATAATTGCTGCATCATATCTCCCATATTATTGATTCAATTATTATTACAGTATCATCTGCATAATATGATATATTATTCAATCGGGTATTCGAGATACTTTTCGTGTCAGAGTACTATTCATGAGTTACTATTCACGAGTTACTATTCATGAGTTACTATTTACGAGTTACTATTCACGAGTTACTATTCACCCGATTACTATTTACTTTATTATTGTGCATTCGGGTATTTGGGTACAATATTATTTCATGAAGAGATGTGCTAATTTTTCAGACCGTTGGTTGAAGATATAATAGTAAGTCAATATGGACCGCTGATGGAGTTATAATAGTAAATCAATATGGATCGCTGGTTTAAAATTTTAATAGTAAATCAGTATGGACCGTTGTTTTAAGTTTTAATAGTAAATCAATATGGACCGTCCGTTTAATAGTAAATCAATCTGGACCGTTCATGAATTAGTTACTATTCATTCTATTTTCCTATAAATAGAAGCTCATTCCTTCATTATTTCTTACGAATTCACTGAAACTCTAGAGAGAGAATTATAAGAGAACCTATAGAAAAGTATTCTGCTACTTCCCTACTCATATATTAAGTTTCTTTTACGGTAAGGGGTGTTATTTCTTTCTTTCGTCTTAATGAAGAGAACTTCTGTTATTCTATTATTTATTATTCTGTTGGAATAACCTGTATACGCGGGCTACCCTATACATGGTGACATTCTTCTAATATTTTATTCTTTATTAATCTGTCGGAATATCATGTATGTGCGTTTACGCCGGACCTGGTTCCATTATTTATTATTCTGTCGGAATATCTTGTCTCTGAGTTTACGTCGGACCTGGTTCCATTATTTATTATTCTGTCGGAATATCCTGTCTGTGCGTTTACGCCGGACCTGGTTCTATTATTTATTATTATGTCGAATATCCTGTCTGTGCGTTTACGCCGAACCTGGTTCCATCCTTTATTATTCTATTGGAATAACCTGCCTGTGCGGTCTATCGCATGCCTGGTGATTTCTTTTGTTATTCATTCTTTATTATACTCAGTTGGTTAAAACTTTGACTTCTATACTTCATGAAATTAGTGGAATATCCCTTACATTTGCACTTCATCTAGTATCTTTTCATAAAAATATTCTTCTGAGCATTCTTGAATTTTTACTCCACAAAGCAGTATCATGTTGACAATTTGGACGTTATTGGTTCTTGGATAAATTAATTCTTGAACTTGTTTTATTGAATTATTATGTCATTGTCATCATCCTCATGTTTATATTATGTTGAAAGTCATCTGTGGCCTGTAGTGCATAGATGGACTTGGTACGATTATGACCAGGGATTATTCGGTATAATCATAACCGTAATGTTACAAATGATGTGAAAAAAGTCCTCATTGGCCCGTAGTGCACTGATGGACAGTTTTTGGTATGATTATGGCTATGGATTCTCTTTGGCCGTAGTACAAAGATGAATTGTTTTATGGCATGATCAGGACCGTTGATGAAAACATGATTATCTTAAGCCGTAGTGAATGGATAATTCGTGGTCGTGATACTAAAGAATATCCTTGGCCGTAGTGCAGGGGTGATTCGATGATGTGGATTATTTGTTAAGTTGAGTCCCAGCAATAAAAGTGATGAAAAACCTTTTAAATCATAGAAGATAGTAGATTTTATTCCCTACTTGACTCTTCTAATGGATTGTTTGTTCCGCTGCAGTTAAACTTGATAGTTGTTATATTTTATCAGTTTAACACTGTTAAAGGCTAACGATAAATTATTTTGCATTATCTTAGTCATAATATTTCTTATTGGGCTAGTTGAGCTCACCCTTTCTTTCACTGTTCTCTTCGGGAAATGAGAACGTAGCTGGGACTAGTCGGGGAACAGAGTGATGGTCCTAGATGTTGCATTAGTAGTCCTCACTATTCTGTGAAATAGTGTGATAATAATTGTAATAAGGACTCCTTTTGAGTTTGTATAGTCTCTAGTAGACAATATTTGTATTCAAACTCACAGTTTATGTTTTGTCGTATTGTACACGACAGTTATATTATTAAGTTGTACTTGAATTCTGTACCATGTATTTGGCGACTCAAGATGGGTGATGTATACCTAATTTTGCGGGAGTCACATTACGTGCAAAGATGGACTGTTGATTATTGGTTTTACAGTTGTATATCTTTGGCTTACGTGCAAAAATGGACTGTTAATTATTGGTTTTACAGTTGTATATCTTTAGCTTACGTGCAAAGATGGACCGTTGATTATTGGTTTTACAGTTGTATATCTTTGGCCTGTAGTGCAAAGATGATCTGTTGTTTGATAGCTTTGGCCCGTAGTGCAAAGATGGACAGGTGTATGACATGATCATGACCACTGGCGATACTAACGAATATCCTTGGTCGTAGTGCATGGATAATTCGATGATGTGATTGGCAAGATCATGACCATTAGTTAACAGTTGAATGTCTTTGGCTGTAGTGCACTGACATACAATTGATTGTATGATCTTGACCATTGGTTTTATAGTTGAATATCTTTGGCCCATAGTGCAAAGGTAGACAACTGATTAGTATGATCATTATTATTACATTTGAATACCTTTAGCCTTTGGGGTAAGGATATTGAGTAAACGTTATATTAAGCCTTTGTGGCAAGGAGAAACTGTTGATTTACATGATTATAAATATGAATTGTGGATTTAACTATAATCTTTGGTGGTTTAGGTGAAGACAGGTGATGATAGTTCTTTTCGTCTTGGGTATAACAAAGAACTATTAATGAGTATTACAGGAATGAAATATTAACGATGGAATTTTAATCTAGAGGAGATAGTAGACATTATGTTCTACTTGACTCTTCTAATGGATTGCTTATTCCGCTGCAGATAAACTTGATGTCTATTGTATTTTATCAGTTTAACACTGTTGAAGGCTAAGGATAATTTATTCTGTATTATCTTAGTCATAATATTTCTTAGTGGGCTAGTTGAGCTCACCCTTTTCTTTCACTATTCTCTTCAGAAAATGAGAATATAGCTGGGGCGAGTCGGGGAATGGAGTGATGGTCCGAGATGGTGGCTATAGTAGTCCTCATTATTTTTATAAAATAATGTGATAATAATTATAATGAGGACTCCATTGAGTGTGGATATTGTCTAGAAGGCATTATTCGTGTTTAAACTCTCAGCTATGTTTTGTCGTATTTTGCACGACAAATGTATAATTAAGTTTGTATTTGAAATTCTGTACCAAGTATCTGGAGATTCAAGATGGGTGATGTATGCCTGTTTTAGGGGCGTCACATAGATAGTGCCTCCAGATTTTTAACGCGAAAACGACTGCTGCCAACTCTAGATCATAAGTAGGATAATTCCTCTCATATTCTTTGAGTCGTCGCGAGGCATAGGCTTTGAATTTCCCATCTTTCATGAGAACACATCCTAAACCCTTGCCTAAAGCATCGCTGTAAATGATAAATCCCTCCGAACCTGATGGTATTGTCAGAACAGGTGCCGAAATAAGTATCCTATTGAGTTATTGGAAGCTCTTCGCACATTCCTTGCTCTATTCGAGTCAGCTGAGTTAATGGAGTGGCGATTCGAGAAAATCCTTCCACGAATCTCCGATAGTAACCAGCTAAGCCCAGAAAGTTACGTACTTTAGTTACTGTCTTAGGTTGCTCCCAACTTTGTATTGCTTCAATTTTTGCCTATTCAACTGATATTCCATACTTCGATACCACATGCCCAAGTAATGCTACTTCTTCAAGCCAGAACTCGCATTTCTTCAGCTTGACATACAGCTTGTTTTCACGAAGCTTTTGGAGTATCAGCCTCAAGTTTTGCTCATGATCTTCACGACTTTTGGAATAGATGAGGATGTCATCAATAAAGACAACCACAAAATGATCCAAATATTCTTTGAATACTCGGTTCATCATATTCATGAAAGTCGCAGGAGCATTAGTCAATCCAAAAGACATGACTAGAAATTCAAAATGCCCGTAACGAGTTATGATGGTAGTCTTCGGAATATCCTCAGTTTTAATCTTTAGCTGATGATATCCGGAACGAAGATCGATTTTTTAGAAGAATTTAGCACCTTGTAATTGGTCAAATAGGTCATCAATGCGAGGTAGTGGGTACCTATTTTTGATGGTGACATGGTTCAACTCCCGATAGTCAATGCAAAGTTGCATAATCCCATCTTTCTTCTTTACGAATAAAACAGGAGCACCCCAAGGATATGACCTAGGACGAATAAAACCATTATCTAACAACTCCTGTAGTTGGGTTTTTAACTCCTGAAGTTTAATAGGAGCCATTCGATATGGGGCTTTGTAAATGGGTTTTGTACCAGGTATAAGGTCGTTACAAAATTCGATATCACGCTCTGGGGGTAGACCAGGAAATTCTTCAGGAAATACGTCAGGAAATTCACTAACAACATAAATACCATTCAAATCTGACGTATTTTTATTTAAGTCCATGGCATGGTCTAAGAAAGTTTGACATCCATTTTTTAATAAATGAATGACTTTATGGCTTGATATGACAGTGATTGACTTTAGTGGTTTGGTTGCTTGAATTCGTATAACAGGTTGGTTAGGAATATGAAAACTAACAACCTTACGAAAATAATCAATTTTAGCATGATGAGTGGTTATCCAATCAATCCTAAAATCACATCAAATGCAAGTATTTTCAAAGAGATGAGATCAACATGTAATGTGAGGGTCCCAACTTGAATCAAGCAAGATTTATAAACAATGTGAGATCCCAAATTTTATGAAATAAAAATATTCAATTTTTTTATAATTATTATGTTATTTGGTAAATAATTAAATTGATAAAAGTTTAAAATTAAGGGTGATATATGAAAATTTTTCAAAGTAAACAAGTTGTCATAAAATAATCGGTGATAAAAGTATAGTAATACGCGTGGTTGCATAGTAGCACACGGTATTGATTATTGATGCTTACGTAAGAAGTCACTCAGATATACTTAATTATTACTACAATAATTGTTGCATCATATCTCTCATATTGTTAATTCAATTATTGTCACAGTATCATCTGTATAATATGATATATTGTTAAATCAATAATTGAGACGATAAAGTTATTCATATTATTATTTGCAATATTGACAATGTCTAGAAGTTCTGTCAATGAGAGGTTTGGTCACCTAATTGCGCGCCAATAAGGAGAAATTTTTATTGGAAAGCCCCATCTTTCCTGGGAATGACCTGGTTGTTAAATATTGTGAATTATAATATTAATGATGAATAAGTTCGTGTTGATTAAAGATGAAATTGATAGTTTCATTGTATTGGAATTATTAGTGTTAGTGAAAATCGACATCTATTCCGATAATAATTGATGTCTGGAGGTTATATTGACCAATCGGGTAATTAACCGGATAAATAAGTAATTAATTGCTATTGATTCACATGATTATAACTATTTGTTTACATGTGTGTATTATTGATTCACATTCATTTACTATTAGGGGAGTTGGTGCAAGATTGATAATACTTGCATGACTAAGTTAAAAATAGAGGTATAGATGGAGGTACTATACTGTAATTCGTATTTTCACATGTCTAGAACTATTGATTCACATGATTTACTATTGATTCACATGATTTACTATTAGGGGAGGTGGTGCAAGTTTGATAATACTTGCACGACTAAATTAAAAATGAAGAAAAAGATGAAGGTATTATACTGTAATATTTCGAGCCCCAAAATGAGAAATTATCGAAACTATATTTTCCTATAAATAGATGTTCATTCTTCCTTCATTTCTCACCAATTCACTAAGTCTCACAAGAGCAATTATAGAGATAGAAGTTATAGAGAGAGAAGCTATAGAGAAAAAGAAGAAGAGCAGTCCGCTACTTCACTACTCCAGTATTCAGTCTTCTTTTGAGGTAAGGAGTATTATTTATTTCATAATCTGAAGAGATATTATTTTTCATATTCGTATGAATATTATTTTCGTTCAATATTCCTAAGGAATATCATCTTCGTTCAATATTCGTAGGAATATTATTTTCGTTCAACAGTCGTAAGGGGTATTATTTATTTGATCATATTTTGAAGAGATGCTATTTTTCGTATTGGTATGAATATTATTTTCGTTCAATATTCGTAAGGAATATCATCTTCGTTCAATATTCGTAGGAATATTATTTTCGTTCAACAGTCATAAGGGGTATTATTTCTTTGTAAATGATATTATTACTTTCAATATTATTATACCGGAATATTGGTACGAATTTTATTGTGAAATTTCTACCTTTTTGTGTTGAGGTTACTATTCACTCTAGTATTATTCACTTGGATATTCGGGACACTTTTTGTGTCGGGGTACTATTCATGAGTTACTATTCACTCTAGTATTATTCACTCGGGTATTCGGGGCACTTTTCGTGCCGGAGTACTATTCACGAGATACTATTCACCCAGTTACTATTCACTAGGGTATTTGGGGTACTTTTCATGTCGGGATACTATTCACGAGGTACTATTCCCAAAGTACTATTCATAGAGTACTATTCATGGGGTACTATTCACCCGAAAAATATATTTCTTTTCTGTCCAAATTATTTTTGGTACATGAATATTATTCTTAAATTTTACTCCACAAAGCAGTATCATGTTGACAATTTGGATATTTTTAAACTCTGGATAAATTTAAAGTCTGTAATATTTATCCTTGATTTCATTTGATTAATACTTATATCATTGTCATCATCCTCATGCTTATATTGTGATGAAAGTCATATTTAGCTTACGTGCATAGATGGACTGTTGATTATTGGTCTTACAGTTGTATATTTTTGGCTTACGTGCAAAGATGGACTGTTGATTATTGGTTTTATAGTTATATATCTTTGCCTTACGTGCAAAGATGGACAAGTGTATGACATGATCATAACCACTGGTGATAATAACGAATATCCTTGGCCCGTAGTGCACGGATAATTCGATGATGTGATTGGCAGGATCATGACCATTAGTTAACAGTTGAATGTCTTTGGTCGTAGTGCACTGACAGACAATTGATTGGTATGATCATGACCATTGGTTTTATAGTTGAATATTTTTGGCCCGTAATGCAAAGGTAGACAACTGATTAGTATGATCATTGTTATTATATTTGTATATCTTTAGCCTTTGGGGTAAGGATATTGAGTAATCGTTCTATTAAGCCTTTGTGGCAAGGAGTAACTGTTGATTTACATTATTATAAATATGAATTGTGGATTTAACTATAATCTTTGGTGGTTTAGGTGAAGACAGGTGATGATAGTTCTTTTTATCTTGGGTATAACAAAGAACTGTTGATGAGTACTACATGAATGAAATATTAACGATGGACTTTTAATCTAGAGGAGATAGTAGACATTATGTTCTACTTGACTCTTCTAATGGATTGCTTATTCCGCTATAGTTAAACTTGATGTCTATTGTATTCTATCAGTTTAACATTGTTGAAGGCTAAGGATAATTTATTCTGTATTATCTTAGTCATAATATTTCTTACTGGGCTAGTTGAGCTCACCCTTTTGCTTTCTTTTTCTCTTCAGGAAATGAGAATATAGCTTGGACTAGTTGGAGAATAGAGTGACGGTCCAAGATGTTTGCATTAGTAGTCCTCACCATTCTGTAAAATAGTGTGATAATAATTGTAATGAGGACTTTATTGAGAGTAGATATTGTCTAGAAGGCAATATTCGTGTTTAAACTCTCAGCTATGTTTTGTCGTGTTTTTTCCGATAGTTGTATAATTAAGTTTGTAGTTGATTTATGTAGTGTGATATCTGACGACCCAAGATGGGTGATGTATACCTGTTTTGGGGGTGTCACAGTTGGTATCAAAGCCATAGAAAAGAGCCCCGAGCCTTTATCTGGTGACTTCCAAGTCTTGGGATGCACCGAAGCCAGAATTTTCGTAGGGGACGCCATTTTGCGGTGGAAAGTTGATAGGTATCATTGTGAGGTGATATCCAAGTAAAGGGATGCGAGTCACAGTTGGTATCAAAGCTTAGGGATATGATCCCTGGCTGAGATGTGAGATAAGAACTAGGAGGGGAGAGACGGAGAATTCCTTCGCTAGTATGACCTACCTAAGTTTATTTGGTATTTAATTAGTCGGTCAGAGTATATGGATAATGTGTGATATGTCAATTAACCCTTATTTTGAAACTATATTCTAGAATGATATCTAAAATACAGGAGATGAGAAATGGAAAAATCATGATAGAGAGGAAATAACCGGGAAGGTACAATCTGAAAAGAAAGCAAGGTATTCTCATCTTTTCGAATATCAGGTACGTACGTAAATTTTGAGGGCGAAATTTCATAAGGAGGGGAGATTGTGAGACCCCGAATTTTATGAAATGAAAGTATTCAATTTTCTTATAATTATTATGTTATTTGGTAAATAATTAAATTGATAAAAGTTTAAAATTAAGGGTGATAAATGAAATTTTTTTAAAGTAAACAAGTTGTCATAAAATAATCGGTGATAAAAGTACAGTAATACGCGTGGTTGCATAGTAGCACACTGTATTGATTATTGATGTTTACGCAAGAAGTCACTCAGTTATACTCAATTATTGCTACAGTAATTATTGCATCATATCTCTCATATTGTTAATTTAATTATTGTCACAGTATCATCTGCATAATATGATATATTGTTAAATCAATAATTGAGACGATAAAGTTATTCATATTATTATTTGCAATATTCACAATGTCTAGAAGTTCTGTCAAGGAGAGATTTTTCCTGGGAAGGACCTGGTTGTTAAATATTGTGAATTATAATATTAATGATGAATAAGTTCGTGTTGATTAAAGATGAAATTGATTGTCCCATTGTGTTGGAATTATTAGTGTTAGTGAAAATCGACATCTATTCCGATAATAATTGATGTCTAGAGGTTATATTGATCAATCGGGTAATTAACCAGATGAATGAGCAATTAATTGCTATTGATTCACATGATTATAATTATTTATTCATATGTGTGTACTATTGATTCACATGCATTTACTATTAGGGGAGTTGGTACAAGATTGATAATACTTGCATGACTAAGTTAAAAATGGAGGTATAGATGGAGGTACTATACTGTAATTCGTATTTTCACATGTCTAGAACTATTGATTCACATGATTTACTATTGATTCACATGATTTACTATTAGGGGAGGTGGTGCAAGTTTGATAATACTTGCAGGACTAAATTAAAAATGAAGAAAAAGAGGAAGGTATTATATTGTAATATTTCAAGCCCCAAAACGTGCAATTATCGAAACTATATTTTCCCATAAATAGAAGATCATTCTTCCTTCATTTCTCACCAATTCACTAAGTCTCACAAGACTAATTATAGAGATAGAAGCTATAGGGAGAGAAGCTATAGAGAGAAAGAAGAAGAATAGTCTGCTACTTCACTACTCCAGTATCCAGTCTTCTTTTGAGGTAAGGAGTATTATTTATTTTATATTCTGAAGTGATATTATTTTTCGTATTCGTATGAATATTATTTTCGTTCAATATTTTCGTTCAATATTCGTAGGAATATTATTTTTGTTCAACAGTCGTAAGGGGTATTATTTATTTGATCATATTATGAAGAGAAGTTATTTTTCGTATTCGTATGAATATTATTTTCGTTCAATATTCGTAAGGAATATCATCTTCGTTCAATATTTGTAAGAATATTATTTTCGTTCAACAGTTGTAAGGGGTATTATTTCTTTGTAAATGATATTATTACTTTCAATATCATTATACCAGAATATTTGTACGAATTTTATTGTGGAATTTCTGCCTTTTTGTGTCGAGGTTACTATTCACTCTAGTATTATTCACTTGGGTATTCGGGACACTTTTTGTGTCAGGGTACTATTCACGAGTTAGTATTCACCCGGTTACTATTCACTCTAGTATTATTCACTCGGGTATTCGGGGCACTTTTCGTGCCAGAGTACTATTCACGAGATACTATTCATGGGTTACTATTCACCCAGTTACTATTTACTCTAGTATTATTCACTCGGGTATTTGGGATACTTTTCATGTCGAGATACTATTCACGAGGTACTATTCACAGGGTACTATTTACCCGAAAAATATATTTCTTTTCTGTCCAAATTATTTTTGGTACATGAATATTATTCTTGAATTTTACTCCACAAAGCAATATCATGTTGACAATTTGGATATTTTTAAACTCTGGATAAATTTAAAGTCTTTAGTATTTATCCTTGATTTCGTTTGATTAATGCTTATATCATTGTCATCATTTTCATGCTTATATTGTGATGAAAGTCATCTTTGGCTTACGTGCATAGATGGACTGTTGATTATTGGTCTTACAGTTGTATATTTTTGGCTTACGTGCAAAGATGGACTGTTGATTATTGCTTTTATAGTTGTATATCTTTGGCTTACGTGCAAAGATGGACAGGTGTATGAAATGATCATAACCACTGGTGATAATAACGAATATCTTTAGCCCGTAGTGCATGGATAATTCGATGATGTGATTGGCAGGATCATGACCATTAGTTAACAGTTGAATGTCTTTGGCCGTAGTGCACTGACAGACAATTGATTGGTATGATTATGACTAATGGTTTTATAGTTGAATATCTTTGGCCCGTAATGCAAAGGTAGACAACTGATTGGTATGATCATTGTTATTACATTTGAATATCTTTAGCCTTTGGGGTAAGGATATTGAGTAAACGTTCTATTAAGCCTTTGTGGAAAGGAGAAACTGTTGATTTACATTATTATAAATATGAATTGTGGATTTAACTATAATCTTTGGTGGTTTAGGTGAAGACAGGTGATGATAGTTCTTTTTATCTTGGGTATAACAAAGGACTGTTGATGAGTATTACATGAATGAAATATTAACGATGGACTTTTAATCTAGAGGGGATAGTAGACATTATGTTCTACTTGACTCTTTTAATGGATTGCTTATTCCACTGCATTTAAACTCGATGTCTATTGTATTCTATCAGTTTAACACTGTTGAAGGCTAAAGATAATTTATTCTGCATTATCTTAGTCATAATATTTCTTACTGGGCTAGTTGAGCTCACCCTTTTCCTTTCTTTTTCTCTTCAGGAAATGAGAATATAGCTGGGACTAGTTGGGGAATGGAGTGACGGTCCAAGATGTTTGCATTAGTAGTCCTCACTATTCTGTGAAATGGTGTGATAATAATTATAATGAGGACTTCATTGAGAGTGGATATTGTCTAGAAGGCAATATTCGTGTTTAAACTCTCAACTATGTTTTGTTGTATTTTGCCCGACAGTTGTATAATTAAGTTTGTGGTTGATTTATGTAGTGTGATATCTGGCGACCCAAGATGGGTGATGTATATCTATTTTGGGGGCGTCACAAACAGTGGATGTAATGAAAGTTTCTCCTAACGAAGTTTTAACAGATAAGTCAAAGTCTAATTTCTCAAATGTCAAGTTCAAACGTTGAGCACAAGTAGGAGAGATAAAAGAATGGGTAGAACCAGTATCTAATAAGGTATAAACTTTGCAAGAGTTTATGATTAGCTTACCCCTGATCACCTCGTTTGGGTTCCTCGTATTTTGGGCAGTCACGACAAATGCTCTTCCAGAAACCGCTAAATTTGACTTGTTCGGGATAGCCTTTGGAGTCACCATCCCTGCTGGACTTGGTTTCACTACAGAACAATCTCGAACTATATGAACTTCCTTTCCACAGTTATAATACACCTTGAATTGTTGTGGACAGTTTGGGATGATGTGTCCCTCTTTCCCGCATTTATAACATACGACCGGTGGTCGTTCTCCTCCCTTAGAATTGTTGATGCTGGTATTGATGACTTCACGTTGTCATTATTGTACCTTCTCTTTTTGAAATCTCCCCCCGGCTCGCTTCTTCTACTATCATGGCCACGATTACCACCAGAGTTGTTACCGCTTCTGTCCGGATATTTTCCTCCCCGCTGGTTGTCATTGCTCCGATGACTACTGCCACCGGTACGACCGTGGTTGTGGTCCCCTTGTTGAACAGACTCATTATCTCACTCTAATAATTGAGTCATGTTCACAACATCTGAATAAAGAGAAAATTTGTGAGAAATGAGGTATTGACGAATTTTGGATTTCAAACCTCTCAGAAACATTCGTGTCATACGTTCCTCATTCTCTACCAAATGAGGTGCAAACCTGGATAACTCCGCGAACTTAGCCTCGTACTGGGATACAGTCATGTTGTTCTGCTCCAGTCTAATAAATTCTACCTCCTTCATATGACGAAAACTTTTAAGAAAGTACTTGTCATTGAACAGTTTTTGAAATACTTCCCAAGACATATTGAGTGCGGCAGGCTGGGTACGCTTCACAGATTTCCACTAGTAATCTGTCTCACCACGGAACATAAAGGTGGCGAATGGAACCTTCTGTTCCTCCGTGCATCCCAAGACATCAAATATCTTGGTAATTTACTTAACCCACGTTTTTGCCTTGATCGAATCTGACTTTTCCAAAAACTCCGACGGTCCCAACTCCTTGAATTGCTTAGCAGTGACTGGCTGTGAGTTTCCATTGTTTCTACCTGCATTTTGAATAAGAATCTCTATCGTCTGATTTTGCATGAACTGCAAAAAGCTTCGAAACATCCCATCATTCAGCGTTTGATCGGTGGTGTTGTTTATAGGAGGAATATTGTCTTCCTGATACACATTATTTTGGTTGTTGATTGTTGGTGTCTCAATGGTCTCATGTGCTCCATTGCTCATCTCAACATTTTCATATTCCATTCTCAAATACTTCCACAAAACAAGGGTTAATTAAAGAAATTGACATGCCACATAATACCCCTATATTCTGACCGACCAACAAATAAATTTAGGTAAGACACACTAGCGAAGAATTTGTTTGTCTCTCCCCTCTTAGTTTTATTCCCTGATCTCCGCTAGAGACCATATCCCTAAGCTCTGATACCAACTGTGACACCCCCAAAATAGGTCTACACAACCCATTCTGAGTCGCTAAATACATGGTACAGAAAATAACTACACACTTCATTATTACAATTGTCATGCAAATTACGACAACACATATACTGTGAGTTTAAAAATAAATATTGTCTTCTAGACAATATCCACACTCAAATAAGTCCTCATTACAATTATTGATACACTATTTTACAAAATAGTGAAAACTGCTAAAACAACTGTCTAGAACCATTATTCCATACCCCGACTAGTTCCCGCTATATTGTCGCCTTCTGAGAAGAAAAATGGAATAAAAAAGAAAAGGGTGAGCTCAACTAGCCTAGTAAAGAATATTATGACTAAGATAATGAAAAATAAATTATCGTTAGCCTTCAATAAATCAGATAAAATATAATGGACAATAAGTTTTAGATCAATATTCGCAGCGAAAGTAACAATTCACTAGAAGAGTTAAGTAGAGAAGGAAGTCTACTGTCTTCTATGATTTAAAAGTCCATCATCAATATTTTATCCCTGTAACATCAATCAATATACATCTTGAAACAAATATTCATCTTTGCACTACGGGCCAAAGATATTCATTATATCCCCAGTTGGTCCTGTTCATTTCAACACCTATTCATTTTTGCACTACAGCCAAAGATATTCATCAGATAATCATTCATCTTTGCACTACAGGCCAAAGATATTCAATTATATCTTTATTTAGGACTGAGGATGATAAAAATAAAGAAAACAAATCGAGATAAAAGATCAAAGATTAGGGATTCGTACTTTAGTTTATCCAAGTTCAAAAATACTCTATAATAATCAATTGTGGAGTAAAATTTAAGAATAAAGATCAAAACATGAATACAATTAAAAATAGTAACCATAATATACAACTTGGACAAAGAAAAAATTTTTAATTTTTTTGTGAATAGTGTCGTATGTGTGAATAGTAACTCCGACACGAAAAGGCAAAAATTTCACAAGAAAAATCATGCTTCGTGAATAGTACTCGTGAATAGTACCGTATACATGAATATTGTCGTATACGTGAATAGTAACCTCGACATGAAAAGGTAAAAATTTTATAATAAAATTCATACCAATATTTTCGGAATAATGATATTGAAAGTAATAATATCATTTACGAAAAAAAATAACATCATTTACATCAAAAAAATAGTATTTCTGACTGAAATATCGGATATAATGTTGAAAGAAACTTACACTGAATAGTAACACTCAAAGTATTTAAATACTCACAAAAATACGCTCGATATTATGGAGAGAGAAATTTCATATTCTGGTGTGATTTTCAATTCTAACATAAGCATCTTATTTATAGGAAAATGCTTAGAACGCCAAAGCATAAAATTTAATAAAATATTAATATTTTTAAAAATTTCCTACGCACACCTCCTTGACCAAATCATCAGCCCATACAAGTGGGGCCCACCACACAAAAAATATTTTTCTTTAAAAAAATATTTATAACTCCAAAAATTAATTAATCCAGAACTTCAATAATTCATAATAAATAGCCCTTTTATCAGAAAAATTCAAATATTATGTCCATTCCATAGGAAATTTAATTCTCTACAACTTTGTAGAAGAAAGTTTTTCCAAATTCCAAATAAAAAAGACCGAAATCCTCATACGGCTGATTTTTAACACCTCTATTCTGACAAAATACTGATAAAACACCTCAGCATTAATTCCTTCATAAAATAAATATTTCCTTATCATTTTTATCAATAATTAATTATTCACAAATAATATTACAGAAACACAATAATGACAAATAGGTCGTTCCCAAAAAAGAGGGGGCTTTCCGATAAGGATTTCTCCTTACTGACGCGTAATTAGATGACCAAACCCTTTTTCTAGACAAAACTTTCTTAGACATTGCCAATAATGCTATATAATAATATTATTCAAATAATATGAATTATTGATTTGATGATAAAAAATAATGTGTAATGACAATTATTGAATCAATAATATAAAATATCAACGTAGCAATTATTGAATTAATAAAATAAAATATTGAACAGTAATTACTGTAACAATTATGGAGTAGTGACTTCTTACGTAAGAATCAATAATTGGTGCAATACTGTGTGCTACTGTGCAACACCGCGTATTACTGTATTTTAACCACCGGGTATTTCAACAGTGTTAACGGTAACAACTACGCCGTTATTTATAAAAAACTCATACTTGTCGTTTTTTTCATCCGACAGTTTTCCATTATGTGACCCACAAATGGCTGCTTCGTCGTATGAATATTTCCCAACAGCAAGAATATTCCACTACCAAACGAATATTCCCCGACAACAATGAATATTTTATAACCACTTGCTTATTTAAATTATTTGCGCATTTTATCCATAACTAACTACATTAATCAAATCAACCCCTTACTATTTTAAAATAATAAGTAGAAGAAATTTAGTTTTATAAAAATTTAGGGTCTTACATTTATAGTCAAATGTCAATAGTTAACTTTGACAGTTAGAAAAGTTAAACTTAGTATTTGAAAATGAATTTGGCAAAACGGACTTCACCGTGATAATCGGGACACTAAACTTAGTAGTAATCGAGTATAATATCGAGGGGTGATTAGTTTTGAAATAAAATAATATTTATTTCAAAAATATTATTTTATTTCAAAAATGGTCAAAAGTGGAAGATAAAAGTCAAAATTTGACTTCGATATTGGTGTGGCAGTGCACGATTGGCCTAATCTCTCTCTCTCTCTCTCTCTCTCTCTCTCTCTTATCCCTTCCTGAATCTTCGTCGCATTATGTGATTGCCTAAAAGTCAAAATTTGTCTTCGATATTGGTGTGGCAGTGCATGAGCTTAGTTTATTTGTTAGACAAACTTCATTACTGTAGATAATTGAGTTGTTATTATGTTCAGTTCTGAATAATTTATAAGTGGTCCTGGTTTGACTCATTTGCAATACTATCTAACTAGAGCTACATATAATTCATAAGTAATATATCTTTTATTTCAAAAAAAGTCTTCAAACATTAAAATAATTTATCCACTAAAAAATAACATTAATTAATAAAAAAAAATATATGCCCACAAAAAATTAAATATCAGTGATACAATGTCAAATATAAAATGTGGTACGTATAAATAATATATTAAACTCTTAAAAGTTCATTTACGCCTGGGTCGATCTACTAGTTTCTTCAAAAAAAAAATTTATTTTATGCACTTGAGATGACTTAATCTGGTCCGAGTAAAACTGAAATATCCTTCACAATTTATATTTTTTTCTTTTGCAAAATTGGGTGGTTGAAAGATATTTGGCTCCAATTTATGATGAAAATTTGCGACGAAAAAAATTATCAATGAATGAATTATTACTCACTATATGTTATTGGTAAGAGGTTTTTTATAAGAGATAAAATTGGTAATTATTTTGTTCTAAATAATTTTTTTAGAATTAACTATAGTGAATATAAATACTTTTATTTTTTGTACAGTAACAAATTTATTTTTAATAATACTTTTTAAGTAACTTACAATATCGACTATTTTTTGATCGAAGTAAATAAATTTACAATAATTTAAACTTTAAAATTTCATACATTGACCATGAAAAAAAAATGTAATGTAATTAAGTTTGAGTTTATTCTTAGTTAATTTATAGTATCCTACAACTCAAATTGTAATGTAATTAATTTTTTAAAATAAAATTTTATTCTTAATAATACTTTTTAAATAATTTATAATAGTAAATATTTTATTCATTAAAATATTAAGTTACAATAATTTAAAATTTAAAATATTGTAAATTGAAAATAAAAAAAAATTATAATAATTAAGATTCTTTTTTTTAGAACAAATACGTTAAATTATTACTATTCTGTTCTACAAAAAAGTTATATTTCAATTTGTTATTAACTAATTTATGACATTCTAAAATTTAAAATTAAATCAATTTAAGTTTTTAAAATAATAATTTTATTTACAATATTACTTTTTAAATAGTTTACCATATTAATTTTTTTATAAGTTTAAATCATTCTCTTTTTTTAGAACAGAATCTGCACCTCTCTTTCCCCTCACTCAGATCAGCCCTCTCACGCCTCACTCCCCTCTCTCTCAACTCCCTCTAATCGTAGCAGTAATGACGGCATAGAGGTGGTGACCTGCTCTCTCCGTCTCCGTCTCCGTCTCCGTCTCCGTCTCCGTGAATGTGAGTTATTTGATTGCATGGCATCTATTCAGTTTCCCTTGTGCAAATAAGATGCACACTATCTGTTTGGAGAAATTTCACAAAGAAATAGATTAATTTATGTGGAATGGTAAAAGCATGATACGTTCAAAATAAAACAAATTGGCTGAACCATTTTCTGAAATTGTTCCTTCCAGTACTAAAATAAGGCAGCACAAACTTTACTTCTCTTCAATTCAGATATAAATTGAATTACTTTTAACATTTGTTAGCGTTTTGAAGTTGCATTGTTCATGATGCAAGTGTCATGTTGATGTGGGGGCACTCATTCAGTTGCATTAACACGGGATGGGCGCATGTTTTCTGTGAGTACTGTTAAATTTCCCTTTCCATAAAAGTTGAATCTTATATTACTGTTGGGCTATGTTTGTTTGCAAAAGAGATTAAATAAATGACTAATCATGTGATAGAATAGTCCCTAGAGGTATTAAGTTAATATAAATAGTCATATCCCATGCATTATTTTTTCTCCTAGGAACATTTGCAGCGTAAGGTTTGATACTGTCTCTTCACCATAAACCACCATTTGCGAACTACATAGGACACTGTCAATGGAAGAAAACTGTTTTCCAGGGATTGGACATTGGCCTCAGTGCAAGGCTTCACTTCATGTGAACGTTGTTGTGTAGAAACATGGATAATGGCATTTGAAATGAAAAATAGGATCTGATAAGTATCAAAGCTTATTTAGGAATTGGCTAATGGCTGCCGTTAAACAAAGAGAGGAAAAGGATTTAGAAATTTTTTATGTTAAAAATCCTGTTATGGGTTCATGGAATTCATCGCGTGCACGTGTAAGATATTGATGGAAGATGGTTAGCATATAAAATGTAGAAAGTTGCTTTTCGATCTTTTATCTATGACTTCTAAAGGAAAACATGTTGTACACCACAGAGGAAAAACATACTCTAGTTTTTTTTATTTTCAGTAACATCAGTCTCCAACATTGAACACAAGTGTCAGTGTGGCAATGTCTCTTTCATTTACTTAATTGTAGTATCAAACATTAAAGTCTACGCTTGGTGAAACTAAAAAATTTCATATATTATATGGTCTTCCTTGTTCTTGTGCATGCGCAATATTAATTAGTTCCTTATTCTTGTAGCAAAGGTTACAGCTACCAAAGTTTGGTAACTGGGAAAATGAAGACCATATCCCTTACACTATCTATTTTGAGAATGCGAGAAAGGGTAGAAGCAGCACTAAGATGAATATTTGCAGTTGTCTCTTCACCATAAACCAGCATGAAAAAAATTACAGGTTTGATGTTGATAGATTAGTTATATCCAACTCTTTTTATCTCTGCTGGCACTTTGTTGTTATGAAATTCATTTAGAACATATTTCTTTGATCTACTTTTGATTTTGCGTATACCAAAGATCACAAGTGTTTACATTGTTAGGCCAAGTATTTTTGAAATAACA
Source organism: Panax notoginseng (assembly GCA_016801055.1). Taxonomy (NCBI): domain Eukaryota; kingdom Viridiplantae; phylum Streptophyta; class Magnoliopsida; order Apiales; family Araliaceae; genus Panax; species Panax notoginseng. The sequence goes on from CM029013.1 coordinate 254,316,979, forward strand.
TTATCGTAATAAAAAAATTTATTGTTCCTTTATTAATATATACTTGCACACACATCACATTGCATGTATGATATAAAAACAAAATATATGTCAGAATAAAAAGTTGTTATTGAAGATCAAATGGAAGAAGAAAATAAGAATTATTTATATTTTTTAGTAGTAAAAGAAGACCAAGAGAAAAGTATAAGGAAATAGGAAAAAACATAAAATTTCATAATCAATAGTACTTGTGGACAAATAAACACGACCTACTTATCTTTTGTGCATGTATAACTACACAACTACAAGAGGCATGGGCCATCGCAGATGACTCCAAATTTAATTAACTTGGATGTTTGAACTTGTGTATACTTGCGATAGACAGATCCGTCACAAGCATGTTCCATCGCAAAGATCCTCATTTGCGACGGACAGGTCCATGGCATTAGATCCCATTGCAAAATTGTGACGGACTGTCCATCAATGATGAAGATATCAGCTACGGAAATGCATTTACTAACATATTAAAATCTAAATTCTAAACATTAATTTAATATTAAACAAAATTATATGTTACATGGCTAATATACATGTAATTGGGATTTAATAGTATACCGGATAATACAAATGTTTCAACATTTCTAAAATCATATCCTCAATTAAGCATAAAATTCATGCTTTATTCACAATCAACTTGCAACGAATTAAATAACTACACAACCCTAATCCATCCTAGCATTGCTTGAGCCGTAGCCTGATCAGTTGGTATTACTCAAGGCATCAACTTTGTAGGTCCTTAGCTTCTCCCTTGATGATCCCTCTTACTTTTGCTCCTTTTTATGCAAGTAGAAAGTACTCAATCACACCTGTAAAAAAGGACTATAGTCATTTGATATATAGACAATTTAAATGGCAATACAAGAGAAGTATACATTAGAAATAAAGAAAACTACAAGTAGAAGTTATGTTGATTATTGATATCAAAACACACAACTTCAAGACTAGATTTGTGCCTTTATAGGTCATACATAAGTGCTAATAATATGGTGTTAATATATATGTTACTAGTACTAAAATAGATTTTGAAACATGATACCCCGACTTGGTACAACTTGAAACATAAATATTGTCTCTCTTAATTATGGCCAAACAACTTGAAACAAACAAAAACAACCAAAGTAACATTAAAATTCCTTAAATTTCAACTCATCTTTTACCATTGTTATACATATATAGATTAAACTCATCTTTTATCACCATGACATAAAGACTACCCAATATATTAAACTATATTAGCTTTTGAAGTCCACTAAATGAAAACAACAGAAATTGCAAAGAAGTTAATCGTGAATGAAAAATTAAAATTGAAATTACTACTCAAAGTTCTGGCCATATATACTTGCAGTCTTGCAGATATTATTTATATCTAAAATTTAATCAAGAAAGACAAACGTAATCTACATCTATAGCTTTTTGTATGTGTGTCTAACTACTGATAGGGAACAAGACCATAGGGGTAATGATCATCCATAAATCCCAAGGGACAAAGACCATTTCTATTATAGGAATGCACCTTGTACTCTCTATCAACCAATAAAAAAACAGATAATCATAGGGGCTTTTAACTTTAAATGGATTAATAACATCTCAAACAGAACATGTCAAATTTCTAATGAGGTCCATGGATTAATAACATCTCAAATAGAACATGCCAAATCTCTAATGAGGTCCACAAAATATTAATAACATCTCAAACAGAACACTTGGTAGAATTCATAACCCACAGTTCGCCTCAAATCACCCAGATATCTTTTAATCCTTGGTTTGAAACCCTAAACCTTTAACAATTGCTTCCTTCAAATCCTAAAACATGAGCAAGAAAAACATATATATGAACATAAACTAATAATATCTATACAGATTATGTGGCATCTCAAACAAGCAAAATGAAACAACTTTATGATTAGATAAAACCTCCCCCAGAAGGTCCTTCTTAATCCAATTTAGATAGATTACAAAGATAACATAAAATGATAAAACAAGTCCAAGCTAAAAAAATTTTATATTTCATATCATGTTCACTTTTCTTGTAGCCAGGACCTTAAATTCTTCTTAGCATTAATAAATTTGATTCATCTTTTGAAACTGTAATAGATATGTTATGAAACTTTTGCAAAGATATGGTAAAATCCATGACAAGAGAATCAACATTAAAATGATTAGTCAAACAATAATTTGTGAGAAGATGCAGAGTTTTATATTAATTTTACTTGAACAAGAAATTCGCTAGCGCTATTTACTTAATAATATGGATCCGCTTTGAAACTAGCTCCACAGATATTTGTTACCAATCTGGAAAAAAAAACAATAGACCCTACATCCAGATTATGTTCTGAATTCCAGGACTCCGATAGTTGCTCCTGAGATAAGCGCACCATCTCCACAACTAGAAACATGCTCTGGTAAACACAATTTGTTACAAGGAATCCTATAGATATGGTTCCATCAATTATCTATACAACAAATATCTCAACAAAAAGACATAAATAAATTATATATATAATTAAGAACTTGACAACAACTTATTTCATAGGACTTGTTACCAAAGATAAACTTGGAGGGGGTGAGAAACACGAGATAAGAAGGCTGTATAACATCAGAATCACTGCGATCTGGCTATGTTTAGACCTCATAAAACTTGAGAAATGTTTAATTTAATAATAAATATCAACCACACACTACCAGTAAACTGACAAGGCTATGCTCATCAATTCTGTTTTCCAGTTTTATGTAAATTTAGATATCTCCCAGAATCCCAATACATACCTAAGGCTATGTTTCTTTGTTGGGAAAACAAGGAAAAACAATAATAAACTAGTAAAATTGAATTTTCCTATTATCTGTTTCATTTGGAATTCTAAAACCTGGTAAATAAATTTCAAACAATGAAAAAGTCCAAGAATATAACATCCTCGATATGTGGAATAATAGTGTGTATGGGGTTCTTCACCAACTCCTGGACGATGGGAATAATAACGTCTCAGACCTACGACCTATATAAGAGGTCAGAGATTACAGGACTCTGTTTAACATTAATGTGTTCAATTCAGGTTAACTGTCTCCCTTTCTCAGGGTGGTCCGACATATCTCCATTATCATTTACTTCAATTCTCTCCTAGTGAGTTCGGACATAGCAGAGTAATAAGAAACACTAGAAAGAGAAGGTCGTCTTCCTATTCAAATGAAGTGTGATCCTGCGCTTGTACAAAATGTGCTCAGTCAATTAAATTGAAATTTCGTATGAATGGAGTGTAATTTGTGAATTTGAAGAGATAACTTGTTTTTAACATTTTTAATTCGTCAAATCTCAAAAAAAAAAATGTACTGAACTATGAATGCAGTCTTGATGTTTAGTTTGCAACAAAAGGATCACCATCACAACCAACATAGAAATATAAAATATACAAAGAAAACAGCAGTTAGATTTAGTTTTTATCAAGCAACATAAAAAACTTTCTTACCACATACCACAACCAAAACTAGAAAGGTAAATGTATTCCTTGCAGTTTTCACTTGGAGCATATTTTAAGCAATGACTTCTATTTCCTAATGGTTATTAGTCAAAGTACAAAGTATGCACATAATTTCATACATGTAACTTGAAGGTAAATGCAGGTTCTAGCATCTAGAAATCAATTTCAACCACCATGGAGTTGTAAGGTACAAGAGGTCCTTAGCACAACTAGTGGACTTCAGTTGGATGTTTAAACATGAAACTGTTGTGCTAAGGACTTAAGTCTTAAACATGAAACTGTCCTTGAACATCAGTTCCCCAATCAAAGGATCAGTGAAGGAGGTTATTAAGAAAAGTGATCCTGCACCTGGGATCTGGCTTCGGTGTAAATCAATATATCTATCTTTACAGTCCCAACCAGCTCTTTGGCTGCAGAGGAAACAACTGAAGAAAACAAAGAAAACATGGTAATGGATACTATATACCAATTCACGACATCCATTTGTCATTTCTAATTTTTTCTTTATATTTGGTTCTTTAAAGCAGTTTCTGGCTTTTATTGTGTTTGCATTTTATGTGGTTCAATCATCTTAAACACTCATTTGCACCAGAAGATTTGTAAACACATAAATGCAAACATTAGGACACATGATAACATAATTTGTTCTTGATATCAGAATGAGTATGGTGGCTAGGGATTACATATCAAGGGCCAGAGCACCACAACCAAGTAATGCCTCTCTAAGGCTATAACAAGATGAGCAAGGGAATAAAATGGGTGAATTCTCAATTCTGGGCAATTACATTATTACCTCCACAACCAAGTAATGCCTCTCTAAGGCCACATTAATGGCAGGAATAGGGAGAGGGGATGCGAATTTCATTCCTAGATCGGAATAACACCACATGTAAAATCAGAAATTCATTACAATTGATCAGAAATAAACTCATCATCATTCCATATCCAAATTTCTAAAACCCATTACAATCGATCAGAAATAAAATCTATCGCCATTACATACCCAAATATCAGCAATCCATTACAATTGATCTAAAATAATAGATGGGCACAACATCATTTCCAAAAATCAGAGAAAAAAACCCACCAAAATTAACGACAGCAAGTTAAAAAAAGTTGGGGTAAAAAATACTAAAAATCTCCAAGAAAACCTTTTGCTTTTTTTCATCCATAGAAAGCTCACCTTCATCATAGAAAGCAACAGCAGCACCAGCTAACTTCTGCAGAAATACACCATTAATACAAAAGACGAGTGGAGAGAAAAAAAAAACTAGTAGTTATACCTTATATAAAATCAAATTCTGAATCAAAGAAAAATTAGCTTAATATGATGAGTCTCGAAAATTTTATTCAATCTACCACCTGTAACCCAAAATATATTAATATCATTTTTCAATAGCTAGGATAAAATATTAGTAATTAACACGTACATATACACGTACCTTATTATGTATTTTCAATCCGTCTAGCAATAATGTAACAAGAGAACCCCATCCGGAGGTTTACTGACTGTGAATACACACAACACAAGAAATGAGTATCTGTAAGATATTTGGGAGGTCCCTAAAGTGGTTTTCACTCTTGTTCGAATATATATGCTATACAAGTAGTGGTCAGTCTCCATTGTATCTCTTAATTTCTCCTCATAATTATGATTAATTTCAACATGTCTTCCGAACATGTTGATGAAAAAGAAATGGGAATCAAGAACCTTCATTTCTAATGGAGGTAAGTTTTTGGTTCCCACAATAGTGTGAGCAACCACGAGTCTCGCAACTATCCCGTGAAGACGTAAATGAACCCTATGATTTGGGTTAGAGAAATTTAGATGGAATGATATGTTGTAAGAAAAAGGTTTACTAGAATTATCAAGGTTAGCCTCGTGGAGGCTAACGCTAGAAAGGTTTATTTTAGGGGGTTGTGGTTTGTAATGGAAATATAGGTATAGGGCTAAAGTTAGAAGAACAAGAATTCCTATCATCACTACTCGACCTATATATTTACACAACCTACCACACTGATCTACATATGTTTGATGATGTAATGTGAGGTGTGTGTTAGGATTGGAATTAGCAGCAAGTTGTTGTGGGACTGGAGCTGGGACGTTAGGGTTAAGGGCTGGAGGGAGATCAGGTGCATATTCTATCTCTAGCATTGTTTGAGCCATAGCCTGATCAGTTGGTATTACTCAAGGAATCAACTTTGTAGGTCCTTAGCTTCTCCCTTGATGATCCCTCTTACTTTTGCTCCTTTTTATGCAAGTAGAAAGTACTCAATCACACCTGTAAACAAACATCGTTAGTCATTTGATATATAGACAATTTAAATGGCAATACAAGAGCAGTATACATTAGAAATAAAGAAAATTACAAGTAGAAGTTATGATGATTATTGATATCAAAACGCACAACTTCAAGACTAGATTTGCGCCTTTATAGGTAAAACATTAAGTTAGTAATACCAAACACAAAAAAAACTGAAAATCACTACCACCACCATTAGATCTGCCCAACACATACTGAAGCTGGCCTTTGCCCGCCGCGACAGGCCTCGACACTCTTGGGACAGTTGGGACAGTTATGTGCCCTACTCCTGAAATTCACCGCACTACTAAACTCTGCTGGCAAATCTCCCTCCAGAAAGTTATAATCCAAGAACAAGTTTCTCCAATTATTTCCCAGCCTTTCCCCATATACCAATGGAATTCGACCCGAAAACAAGTTATGCCCAAGATTCACTGATGTCAAGTTATTGTATGTAAACAAGTTCACAGGCAAATGGCCATGCAATGCTAATTTAAAACATTATTTAAAAAATAATATTAACGTACCTATGTCTAAGTCAAAAAATAATAATTCCAACCATAAACACGCTGGCAATGAAACCCTCCTAAACAAAACGGTGCTACCCTAACTCGGTCCCCAAATGTGAAAGCAAGCATATATATATATATATATATATATATATATATATATAAGTAAAGGAAGAAACAACTACTATACTAAGCATATATATGCATGAGGTCAATGCATGTAATGTAACTTACATGAAGGGAGGTGAATCGGTTAATTCAGCTGCAACGGATACCCCGTAAGGAGGAAATGGTCTCGGAATTAACTTGGTCTGCTTACTGGTGGCTAGGGACACCACAGATGTTAGGGTTGTTGCAAATAATAAAACCCTTAGTACCACTTCAACTACCACCGTGTTGCTGTTTGGACTACCAACGCTGGTTGCCTTTTCGGGCTCAAATGTCAGTGTTCCTGCTCGTGGGTATTCCGGGTTAATTGTATATGTGTTATCTAACATCTGTGGGTATCGTTTGAATACCGGATTGAAAAATAGCAAAGAGAGGAATGAGGGATGGAATATCATTATTAACGTACGTAGCTAATTAATTATATTGGATATAAAAGCAGGTAGTAGCATTGCAACAACAAACGACTACCCTGTATATTTATAGGAAAAAATGCTTGGTTGATTTTGTTTGATCTGGCAGATGTTTTCCAAGAATTGCATGGCAATTTCATACTGGTGCAATTATAGAGCACTGGGCCACCTATAAATATATATATATATATATATATATATATATATATATATATATATATGGAAGTGATCCATAATTTACATTAAAATATTATGCAAAAACCATTAAATATCTGTTAGAGTCTAATGAATTTAAATATATGTTAGAGTTAATGAATTTAAGAAACCAAAGAGTCCAAAAGTTTTTATTAAAATAAATTCTATCAATGCAACAAGAAAGAGAGAGAGAGAGAGAGAGAGTCTTATTACCAACTTGATTTAATTCTTTCTTTCTTCTTATAAGTAGAGTCCAAGAACAGATGAAAAAAATAACATTAATAGAAAATACTCAAATCAGAACTACTACTTATAACTACTCATTTATGTATGTATTGTTTCAAAAAAAGACCCATTTTGAAAATATATTTAATGACTACTCATTTATGTAGGATTGATATTTTTAAAAAAATGAATCAAAAGAAGGAAAAAAATATTTTAAAAAAAGTATCTTACTGAAAAATTTTGTAGGCTTATTTAACTAAATAACTTTTGATTTCTTAATGATAAAGTTAGAATTACGCAAGTGTGAGATCTATCTATCATCTAAGAGAGTAGCCATTCATTTTCATGTAGTAACTATTTGTCCAGAGATGAAAAAAAGAAAGCAAGTCCTATTAGATAATGTCATAGCAATAATTTTGTTGTCAGATCAACATGTGTTGTTAAAAATTTAAAATATTGTTAAAATAAATTTAAAAGTGCCGTTAAATGTATATTTACTCCGACAACAAAATTCTTGTTCTGACATTATTAACAGACTTATTTATCAGTTGAAATTATTTCTATATAAATTAATTAATTTTTTATATTTCTAAATGTAAATAAAACAATACAGGTGTAAGTGAATATTCAAAGAGAATTAATATTAAATATAAAAAAGAAAGACACTAGATATTAATAAATGAACACAAGACTATTTTTATTTTATTGACAATTTTACCCGTCTCTCTCTCTAAGTTTCTATCCAACTCCAAATATAGGTTATAGCTACGTTCAAACTATTAATTAACTGTTGGGTCAAACCATATTAACTGGAACCAAATGGGTTGGTTAACCATTTTTATTTAAAACAAATATAGTTTTGAACTGGTTAACCATTTTTCAACCCATATTCCATTCCGATCCAAATCGAAAAGTTATTTAACATTTTGTAATAAATTCCAATTGTTTGTATTGTCTTAGCTAGCTTCTTGGTTCTATTTAATCGTGATAGACACGGGTATTATTTTGTGTCAAGTTGCAAAGAGGGCTGAATACCATATATGTATAATATTCCCTAAAGAAGAGTCATATTTCTGCTGGACTTTTTTTCCTCTTTTTAAAAAAAGAATTGGAAATATTTTTATTTAACATTTTGTAATAAATTCCAATTGTTTGTATTGTCTTAGCTAGCTTCTTGGTTCTATTTAATCGTGATAGACACTGGTATTATTTTGTGTCAAGTTGCAAAGAGGGCTGAATACCATATATGTATAATATTCCTTAAATAAGAGTCATATTTCTGCTGGACTATTTTTCCTCTTTTTAAAAAAAGAATTGGGAATATTAAAGTTTGTCAAAGTTATAATTATATAATATTTTTAAAATTAAACTTCAACAACTAAAATTAAACTTTAAGAATTAGAATTATGTATACCCGATTTGATTCCTTCTGCACGAACGAACAACATTAAACTTTAAGAATTAGAATTAATATATATATATATATATATATATATATATATATATATATATATATATATATATATATTTCTACTGATCTTGTATGTTCTATAAATTAATATGTTCTTATTTTGGATGACTAATGTTGTTCTGTGTGTGTCAGTTTATGTAAATTCTAGTATTCTAGTTACAAAAGAATTATAAATATGTTTCAATATTTAAACGACATTCATAGAATTATACTATGGTGTATTTTGAATTCCAACCTTTCTATTAGCAGGTTAATAATAATTTTGAAAAATTATTTAAATATGGAAGGATATTAATAATTTCAATTTAAAATTTTATTAGTATAGTTTGTTAGCATTTTATTATTTATATTAATAATTTTTATATCATATTATTACTTAATTAATTTAATTGTGACGGTCACAATTTTATTTTTCAAAAGTTATGTTTAAAAGTCAAAACATCTTAAAATGGTTAATATAGTTTTAGACCATAACCATATAGTTCCAACCCACACAACCCATATTAAAAATAATTAATATAATTTTATTTCTTAAATAAAATCATAAACATATTTTGAAAATCACAACCAACTCATACTCATATTAAAGTCGCGCCTAGTTCACACACACAGTGTTAAATTTTTTTGTCCGGTGGCTACCAATTCATGAATGTGATATGCTTGAGTGGTATTCTTATAAGTAGTATGATATTTATAATTCATTAATGAAATGGATCCCCACCTGCTTAAAATATTGCTTTCATACTAGTTATAGAGTGGTATGTCAATTAAATTTCTTTTTAAAGTGTATCAATTTTATTTCTTTTTATAGATTGTCAAGCAAAATGTCCACAAAGTCTTGGCCTTGAATATTACGATCATCATCATCAATGTCAGATATTAATTGACATGTGATCTTCCAAAAAATCATCAAGTTTTTAAACTAATTTCTATTTTCTGCGCTTCAAATTCAAACCACTGATACGTACACCGTAACACCCCAATCCAACATCGAAAGATAAGAAAAAAATTTATATGTATATAAAAAAATAAGTTACTACCAATAGTACCTTTAAGTCATGACTTTTTGGGAGCCTATGGTGGGCTAAGATGACCCAAGAAGATACTATTGGGCCAGTTGTTTGATGCCTTATTTTAATGGATCCGAGATTTGTTTCGGACTCGGGATTTGACCCGGGTTGTTTCATATGGTATTAGAGCCGACTCTCAAAAGCTCGGGTCGGGTCATCCGACCGATCGGGCTACCTTTGACCCGGGTTGTTTCATATGGTATTAGAGCCGACTCTCGAAAGCTCGGGTCGGGTCATCCGACCGATCGGGTTACCGGAGGTGGGGACACGAAGGCTGGTGGTATTATTCCACAATGGAAAGATAGAGGTCCGGAGCTGGGGACACGAAACCAGCCGGTATTATCCTTAAGTGGGGGAGTTTGTAGCATCTCAGTCCCACATCGAAAGGTATGAGAAAAATTTGTCCGCATATAAGGAAATAAGTTATTACCTTCAAGTCATGACCTTTTAGGAGCCTGTGGTAGGCTAAGATGACCCAAGAAGATACTATTGGGCCAGTAGTTTGAGACCTTATTTTGATGGATTTGATTCGATTCGATTCGGACTTGAGATTTGACCCGAGATTTGTTCCGGACTCGGGATTTGACCCCGGGTTGTTTCATACAGATACCCGAAAAAGTCAAGGAATATAATCTCCCACACTAAAAACACCCACCAACTCATTAAGCTCCCATGCACATTAACTCATTAATCTTGCTCTTAATTTCCACCACCGCCTTCAATACTAGTACTAATATTCTACTTTCTTCCTAAGGCAACCCTGCTCGCTCAAATATTTTACAACTTCTGAACAAGACTCTATAATATTTTCCATCAAAAGATCTACTTCTTCTTTTCTAACATTTCGAAAGGAATGAACCCTTGCGCTCCGCAAGGAGCAAACAAACCAATAATGTTTAGGCCAAGTTGGTGAAGGTTTCCAATAATGGGAAGCTTTCGGGGAGAAGAAAAAAAAACTGTGAAAAATAGCGGATGATAACCATCTGTACATTATTGGAAACTGTGAAGGTTTCCAATAATGGGAAGGTTTCCAAGTTGGTGAAAGTACGTTTTTGTGGGTTGTTTTGCTAGCGGATGATAACCATCTGTACAAAAAAACTGTAAAAAATAGCAGAGGAATGAGAGATGGAATATCATTATTAACGTATTAATTAAATTGGATATATATAAAAGCAGGTAGCATTGCAGTAACAAACGACTACATCCGGTATATTTATAGGAAAAAATGTGTGGTTCATACCCTTCTTCACATAATCACATGACATGATTGATTGATTCACCATCTGTACAAAAAAACTGTGATTAAAATATTATGCAAAAACCACTTTAGGGGACAAGTGTTTACACGACCTAACACACCAATTTTGATAAAGAAAATCTACATGTGTTTGATGATGTAATATGAGGTACATGTTAGAATTGGAATTAGAAGTAAGTTGTTGTGGGACTGGAGCTAGGACGTTAGGGTTAAGGGCCGGAGGGTGATCAAGTGCATGTTCTATCTCTAGCATAATGTGTTAATATTATGTTATCCCTAGATGAGTACAATACAAGAAAATGGTGACACGGACACCTAATGAAGTTCACATGTTTTCCACCTCCCTTCACATAGCCTTCACATTACCTCACTTTTGTTTTGTTTTTTTTATAATTTAGTCAAATTATGGCCAACATATAAAAACAAAAATATTGGCTCTCTTAATTATGGCCAAACAACTTGAAACAAATAAAAACAACCAAAGTAACATTAAAATTCCATAAAATTCAACTCATCTTTTACCATTGTTATACATATATAGATTAAACTCATCTTTTATCACCATGACAGAAAGACTACCCAATAGATTAAACTATATGAGCTTTTGAAGTCCACCAAATGAAAACAACAGAAATTGCAAAGAAGTTAATTGTGAATGAAAAATTAAAATTGAAATTACTACTCAAAGTTCCGACCATATATACTTGCAGTCTTGCAGATATTATTTATATCTAAAATTTAATTAAAAAGGACAAACGTAATCTACATCTATAGCTTTTTGTATGTGTGTCTAACTACTGATGGAGAACAAGACCATAGGGGTAATGACCATCCATAAATCCCAAGGCACAAAGACCATTTCTATTATAGGAATGCACCCTGTACTCTATCAACCAATAATAAAAAACAGATAAACATGGGGGCTTTTAACTTTAAATGGATTAATAACATCTCAAACAGGACATGTCAAATCTCTAATGAGGTCCACAAAATATTAATAACATCTCAAACAAATTTGCACATGATTTGCACATGGTTTTTAACTAAGTGGCCAAATAAATTGATGACACCTAATGAAGTTCACATGTTTTCCACCTCCCTTCAGATGTATCTGTAAGATATTTGGGAGGTCTCTAAAGTGGTTTTCACTCTTGCTCGAATATATAGGCTATACAAGTAGTGGTCAGTCTCCATTGAATCTCTTGATTTCTTCTTATAATTATGTTTAATTTCAACATGTCTTCCGAACATGTTGATGAAAAAGAAATGGGAATCAAGAACCTTCATTTCTAATGGAGGTAAGTTTTTGGTTCCCACAACAGTGTGACCAACCACGTGTCTCGCAACTATCCCGTGAAGAAGTAAATGAACCCTATGATTTGGGTTAGAGAAATTTAGATGGAATGTTATGTTGTATGAAAAAGGTTTACTAGTATTATAAAGGTTAGCCTCGTGGAGGCTAACGCTCGAAAGGTTTATTTTAGGGGGTTGTGGTTTGTAATGGAAATATAGGTGTAGGGCTAAAGTTAGAAGAACAAGAATTCCTATCATCACTACTCGACCTACATATTTACACAACCTACCACACTGATTTTGATAAAGAAAATCTACATGTGTTTGATGATGTAATGTGAGGTGCATGTTAGGATTGGAATTAGCAGCAAGTTGTTGTGGGACTGGAGCTGCGACGTTAGGGTTAAGGGCTGGAGGGAGATCAAGTTCATGTTCTATTTCTAGCATAATATGTGGATGAGTACAATACAAGAAAAACTCCCTAGATGAGTGATTTGATAATCAGTTAACAAAGTTTCAAGATTTTTTACAAAATTTTCGAACAGAATCCTAGAGGAGAATGATTCACAAACAAATTCTAACTTTGAACATTTTTTTATATTACTCTCCACCCATTTATATATAGGTATTTATTTATATAATTAACATGACCTAACCCCACGTGCATATTTATTTCTCCCATTTATATACTAGGTAATTTTTTGTATGGTTAATTTTTTGCATATTTATATATATACCTTAAAAAAGAGAGATAGCGTGTGAAAATGACACGAGAAACAAAAAAAAAACTTATTTAATAAAAGTATTTATTATCTCAAATTAACAATAGAAAAATGAAATTTGATTTTTATCTTTGGAACGGAAAAAGTAATATATAAAAGTCATAAACATAAATATTTCATATTCTCACTCACAAAATTTAAATATCTGTTAGAGTCTAATGAAGTTAAGAAACCAAAGAGTCCAAAAGTTATTATTAAAATAAATTCTATCAATGCAACAAGAAAGAGAGAAAAAGAGAGGGAGAGAGACTTATACAACTTGATTTAATTCTTTCTTTCTTCTTATAAGTAGAGTCCAAGAACAGTTGAAAAAAATAACATTAATAGAAAATACTCAAATCAGAACGTACTCAACATAACTACTCATTTATGTATGTATTGTTTCAAAAAAAAGTCCCATTTTGAAAATATATTTAATGACTACTCATTTATGTAGGATTGGTATTTTTAAAAAAATGTGTCAAAAGAAGGAAAAAATATTTTAAAAAAAGTATCTTACTGAAACGCAAGTGTGAGATCTATCATCTAAGAGAGTAGCCATTCATGTTCATGTATGTATAACTCTTTGTCCAGAGATGCAGAAAAAGAAAGTACGAAAGCAAGACTTATTATGCCTATTTATAATGCTGTAGCAATAATTTTTTGGCAAAAAGCACTTTTTGGCCATTGTGGTTATACTGATTTAACGAAATAGTCATTGTGCTTTTAAAATATTCAATTAGCCCATTGAACTTTTTAAAAATATTCAATCAGGCCATTCCGTCCAAATTGACTAACAGAAGTGAAAAAAATATCCTACGTGGCTTTTTTGAAAAAAAATAAATAATATGTGTATTTGCTGACTGTGCGGCATTTCTTACGTGGCTTTATTTAAAAAAAATTAAATATTATGTGGCTTTTTTGAAAAAAAAATCTGTTTTTTAAAAAAAATAAAAAATTTTTAAAACAGATTTTTTAAAAAAAAAAAAATTGTAAAAAAACAGAACTTTTTAAAAAATCTGTTTTTTAAAACAGATTTTTTATAAAAAAATATATTTTTTTTTAAAAACAGATTTTTTTAAAAATTCTCTTTTTTTAAAAATCTGTTTTAAAAAAAATATAAAAATACTTTTAAAATAGTTTTGAAAAATACTTTAATACTTATAAAAATACTTATAAAATTTTTGAAAAATACTTATATTTTAAAAAATTCAAAAACAGATTTTAATTTTTTTTTAACATTTTAAAGTTTTAAAAATAACAAAAGCATAATAAAATAAAACAAAAAAATAAATTTTTTTTAAAAACAAAGATTTTTAAAAAAAATAGAATCTTTTTTAAACAGATTTTTTGTAAAACAGATTTTTAAAACAAATTTTTTATAAAACAGATTTTTAAAATTTTTAAAAATTTTACAAAAAATTTGTTTTTTAAAAAAATTTTTTTTTTAGAAGTCTATTTTTACAAAAATTATGTTTTTTAAAAATATTATTTTTTTAAAAAAATACAATTTTTTTAGAAGCTTTTTTAAAAAAACGAAACTTTTTTTAAAAAAAATCTACTTTTTAACAAAATCTGTTTTTTTTTAAAAATTATATTTTTTAAAAAAAAATCTTTTTTTAAAATAACAGATTTTTTAAAAAGTTCTGCTTTTTTATAATTTTTTTTTTAAAAGCTGTTTTTTAAAAAATTCAAAATTTTAACATATATATTTTTTATAGAATTCTATTTTTTTTAAATATGCTTTTTTTAAAATTTCTGTTTAAAAAAAATTCTATTTTAAAAAAATTTATTTTTTTTGTTTTATTTTATTATGCTTTTGTTATTTTTAAAACTTTAAAATGTTAAAAAAAATTTAAAATCTGTTTTTGAATTTTTTCAAAACTATTTTAAAAGTATTTTTATATTTTTTTTAAAACAGATTTTTAAAAAAAGAGAATTTTTAAAAAAATCTGTTTTTAAAAAAATATATTTTTTTATAAAAAATCTGTTTTAAAAAACAGATTTTTTTAAAAGTTCTGTTTTTTTACAATTTTTTTTTTAAAAAAAAATCTGTTTTAAAAAAAAATCTGTTTTAAAATTTTTTTATTTTTTTAAAAAAATTTATTTTTTTTAAAAAACAGATTTTTTTTCAAAAAAGCCACGTAATATTTAATTTTTTTTAAAAAAAGCCATGTAAGAAATGCCGCACAGTCAGCAAATACACATATTATTTATTTTTTTTCAAAAAAGCCACGTATGATATTTTTTCACGTCTGTTAGTCAATTTGGACGGAATGGCCTGATTGAATATTTTTAAAAAGTTCGATGGGCTAATTGAATATTTTAAAAGCACAATAATTATTTCGTTAAATCATTATAACCACAATGACCAAAAAGTGTTTTTTGCCATAATTTTTTTATCAGAGTAATACTTGTCGTTAAAAATTTAAAATATTGTTAAAATAAATTTAAAAGTATCGTTAAATGTATATTTACTCCGACAACAAAAGTACTGTTCTGACATTATCAATAGACTTATTTATCAGTTGAAACTTTTTCTATATAAAATAATTAATTAATTATAAAGTGATGTTATACTACAAGAAAAATAGTTTATACTGAAGGAGAAATCCTTCGCAAAATATAGCATGTTGGGTCTCTAACTTTTAGGTTTATTTTGATGATAACAATAATTAGTAAGTTATTGTTATCATAAAAAATTAGTCATGTTTATACCCTTTAATTTAAAGGTCATGTCGTTCATCATCATAATATGCTCATGCACCCCACTAACCCCATTATACCAGCTAGTAAGTATTTTCAAAATAAGGGTACTTGCATGAGTTTTAGAAGAACCCTTAAATTGTTACTCGACTGAAGTTAACTACTCTTTAAAATTCTCAAAGTCAGGAATGACTCCTCGAATGGTTGTCGTGATAGAGTTTTTTCATAATCATAAGGGACATGCAGTTGGATCGCTCCCACTTTCATAAATAACCTTTTGCTCAATTGAGCTAATAGTTGTAAGTGGAGCAGGATGATCCACTCGTAGTGCATAGTCCAAAATCATAGTGCCGAGAACAATTTTTACTTACACTTTTCAAGCAGTAAAATTAGTTTCATTCAAGGTTTCAATTCCAGAGAGATTCCCAGAAATACTAGTTGGAGTCAATGTCAAAACATAATCAAGCTCATAAACATGCTTACAAAAAACTAAAAGAAATCCACAATGTACAACAATAACTAATAATTAATCATAATAAAAACCAATTGTAGGGCAAGCAGTTAGTTACATAAAATCTATTTACAACACCTAAAATAGATTTTAATGAGATGTTGGTGCATAATTATTAATCTTTCGTTGGTCTAATTAATAATATACTAATAACATCCCCATAAAATAATACAAAACACATTTATCCACGCATCACCGTTGGGCAGAAACGAAATAAACATGTTACTTATGCAATAAAATTCTATTTAATAAATTCTAATTCTAATTTTTTTTCGTTGGGTAAAATTAAAATCTTTATTAAATGTAACATTATATGACTTATCTTAATCTTTAATTGTTTCAATTAATAATATTCCGTTGGGCTGATTATTAATTTTAACAATAAAAGAGTCACGCATACATGTAAATTATTATGATCAAATTCAATTTTCTTTAAACATATTAATCAAGTTTGAAAATTAACATTATTTAAAATTTATATGTAACAACTTAAAATCCCTAATAATATATCACATCATGTTCAAAATTTTTAAATTAAAATATATAATTATGAACATGAATTGAATATAAAATAATCACGTTAATTTTAACATGAATACATGATAGCATAAGAATATCATAATATTATCTAGACATAATAAATAATAAATTTAACATATATTATTTTAATATTCATGTTCCTGTTCACGCATAACATTATGAACAATAAAACTTTATGCATAATACATATATATGTTAAACTTGTATGAGCAATGAATATATATGCACTATTGAACTTATATAATATGCTGCACATATATATTAATTTACGGTCAAAAAATAATAATAATAATAATAATTAATAACAGCGACATGCATACGAATGACGCCATGGACATCTCCCATTAACATATATGTATTATATATATTAAGTACTACATATATATATATATATATATATATATATATATATATATATATATATATATATGTATTAACATATATGTAATATACGGTCCGGATCAAGTGCATACCCCTTATCTTACTCACCCGTTCTCACCCCCCTTTAGGCGACGGTTTCGGTCATACAACCGTCGTCTATACTTTTAGCGACGCTATATGTTGTCAGTCGCTAAAAGTATAGACGACGGTAGTATGACCAAAATCGTCACCTAAAGAGGGGTAAGCACGGATGAGTAAGATAAGGGGTATGCACTTGATCATTATTCATGTAATATATATATTAAGTATTGCATAAGACTTCTTTTTGGGATAACTCTGTAACACCCCCTTTTCGAAATAGAAAGAGAGGTTACTCAAAACATAACAAAATTGATGAATTTAATAGCAATGCTCAAAGCCCCAAAATAATTGTCTTAATATCTGATAAATACCACAAGTCAACCATAATAAATGTCAAGCTGTCTCAAACTACCATCTAAAATAATTATTACAATTTCGAACAAACTAATGTATCACAGCCTAAACATAATATATCTAAACCATTTGGATAAAAGGGAGCTCTCGTCACACGTGCCCTTGATTCCCCTGATTACCTGCTGGAAGAAAAATACAGCATGAGTCAAATGCCCAGTACGTATATAGAATACAAATAATGAACCAAAATAACTAACTCAATGAAATTAAACGAAACGAACAAAACTAACACAACGAAATGATAGGCTGAATCAAATGGTTGGGTGTTATTTCATACCGAGCTCAAAATAAATAGTAATATACTTTGCCACACAGGCAAGTCAAATAATGTCACACAGACAATCACACATCGGACTACGCAATCCAGATGCATGCAAAATCGGAAGGCGTGTTTGGCACAAACATCATCACTCCGCAGAACAGAGAACAGAATAGAACAGAAAACTAGGGTCGACCCATACGCCTCCCACAACAAAATACCAAATAGTCAACTCCCATTGGAGCACAAAACGGAGACGTCGTGGACTGATCACACCGTCACGGAAGGTGTCATGCCTCGGTGCCAAGAGGACATGCATGTGGTATCCCCACAGATGGTTATAGCTCAGGTATACCCTACGGTATTCTAACAAAATATAATGCCACAACACATGCGACACAACAAAGGGGTTCTAACATGTACATGTTAAACTGAAATGAAATATTAACATAAAGTCTCCAAAAATATTAACATGTACTTTCTACAAAGATCGAAATAAATACTAACCATGACACACTAGACCAAAGAGTACAAATACTAGTTTCAAATAGTAATGCCAAAATGAAACATTCTCACGAATTTAAGAAGGAACAATTATGCGAGGCAAAACTAAATTTCGAAATGAATAACGAAACGAACAAATTAAAAACAAAAGAGTCTCGTTGAAAGATTACGAAATCCGTACCTGGAATCGATAATGTAATACCCAAATTTATATTCTAAATATACTTCTCAATTTCCCTCCGTTCGATCTAATAAAAATAATAATTAACTTCTTTTCGGAAATAATTATCAGGATCAGTTACAAAACTTTAATTCTTATAAAGACAGACCGATTCATATTTTTTTATTCGAAAATTTCTTCATATACTTAATAGTTCGTTATTATACCAATAAAGAGATTATGCAGGATTAAAATTTCTAGCATAATTGCGTAATTAATTTATTCTATACAATAACTTAACCATGCTCTGAATTATACAGGAATGCGTTATTGCATAGAATAAAATAAGATCAGTAATCATAATAATATTAAGTACTTACATGAATAGAGAGAAGTCATCTTGTATGTATCTAGGGACAAAACCAAGATTTGATCTTGGGGGGGCAATTTTTTTTTTAACAACATAATATATATTCATCATTAAAAAGTAAAGTTCCACCATTACAAAACATATTTTTACTAAAACAAACATAATGTAGTAATAGATTTGCTTTACCAAAGACAACAAAACATAACAACAAAAGTCTTTTAGAACATAGTATGTGATTTTCCCATGATTCTATAACAAAAAATTAAAAAATTCAACTTTAGAATATACATAACATTTTTATTGTGTGTCTGTGTGGTGCTAAGATATTCACTCATTAGTATGAACCGTGCTAGAGCTCTTAAACTCTTAGAAAGCCTAGTAGATTAGTACAGAGGTAATAATATCTCATAGTATAATTAATAGTGTAAAATAAGTCCTTTTTTTTACGATTAATTATACTTTAAAAGGTACAATTTTTCATTAATAATTGTAGTTTAAGGGAGAAATTTGTTAATTAATTAAATTCATGAATGAAAACGTCACATAGTCACAAAAAAGTTTCGTATTTTAGTACTCTTCTAGTTTTGAAAATGGAAACTGCAAAAAGATGACATCAAAACCACAAATTGTTCACATCACTTAGCAAAAAAAAAAATTTAGATCTTGGGGGGGGGGCCATGGCCCCCTGCAGCCCTTACATAGTTTCCTCCCTGTATGTATCACGCTTCCATTGCGCTTAAGGGTGAAGGTCTTCAATTGCCTCTCTTAATCTTAAGATGGATGTATATGTGTGTATATAAAATTCTTGAGACGACAATTGAGACCAAACCCTAACTGTTTTATTTATATAATAGCTAAGGGTCAAAATCGTCCATCAAAATTATAAAACCATAGGGCCCATTATGCCAAATACTACTCCATCCGTCCCAAATTAATTGCTCAGTTTTGACTTTTTAAAATCAAATTGACCATTTTTAAAACTAATTTTTTTTACTATTTTTGCTAAAATATAGGTGAAGAGATTATAACCAAAAGAAAGTATATACAATTTATTACTAATTCTAATTTTTATAATTTTAGAAATATACTTATATATGCTTAATTATTAATCCTAAAAATAGTCAATTTGACTTAAAAAAGTCAAAACTGAGCAATTAATTTGAGACAGAGGGAGTATTAGGAATATTATTTATAGGCCATATAATTAACTACTAAACCCATAAATAAAGTGATTAAATTAATACAATATGTAAGTCCAATAATTATATAAATAGTAGATGTCACATAAGGAATAAAATATTCCAATATATTATGCATATTTGTACGTTAATTTCCATTTATTCCATATGATTCATACCTAGCTACATATATATAACACTACTACAAAATAGTAAATAGATAATAATTAGATAATAATATTTTTATAAAATATATTGTGATATTTTTTTCTAAAATATTTTTTAACAAAACATTGTAAATATATATGAAAAAACGGTTATCTATTTTTTAAGAATAAATTTTGATTTTAAATAGATAACATTTTTTTATAAAAAAAACTTTATGTACGTCAAAAACACGGAGCTTAAAATAAATCCTCCATTTGAAATTAAAAACCCTACTCTCCTCCGAGCCTTCCAACAACTGATGTGGGCGAGCTCTAAGAAGTCGGACTTTTTCTCTCCCTTCTTCATCGTCGTACTATTCTTCATCATCTGTCATTCAACAATGGATCTCGTGCTGATCGTTTGGTGGGACAGGTCCTTGGGGAGTTCGGATCACTTCCTGAGGTGTATGTTGAACTAGAGGTAAGGGTCTTCCCAAACAAACAGTCTTCTTCACTTTCAGATGATAGGTATATTATTCAGTAAAAAATTGTCTAGCTGTTAAGCCAACTGATTTCGTCATATCCAAGCTATTTATTGTAAGTGCCTTTTAAAAACATTTTTTTCTAATTGTTTCTTCATTCTTGTGTACAGGTGAACTTTTTCTTGCTTCGACGTCTTCTGGGTGTAAGGACGAAGGGCACAGAGAGGCAGGGAAAGGTCTCAAAGCTTGCAAAGGGAGAGATACTTATGCTGAATATTGGATCTATGTCAACAGGTGCTCGAGTTCTTGCTGTAAGGAACGATTTAGCAAAATTACAACTTACATCTTCGGTATGCACCAGCAAAGGGGAAAAATTTCACTGAGCCGGCGGGTTGAAAAACATTGGCGTCTTATTGGTTGGGGCCAGATTCAAGCGGGTACAACCCTTGATGTTTCTCCCAGTCCAATCTGAGGAATCCTGAAACAAGTTTTAGTCCTTTTTCCCTCACCCCCCTCGTCGGGGAGTGTTTTGGATTTTGCTGATTCTTTGGTTGTGTCCGGAAGCTTATACATTAGTCGGTGAGTATGTGTGGCATGGTTCGTAATAACCAAAATACTTGACATTGCACACAATTTTTATGCCAGAGCATTCTGTTGGTCAAAAAATGTGCAGTTCTATAGACTAAACTTGTGTTGCAGTTTTGAGTCATCAACTCCTTCCTTTTATGTTGGTATTCATTAAGCCTATTTATTTTGATTAGGACGGAGGACGTTCCGGTCCAGTATGGGGGACTGAGTTCTTATACTGTGTTCAGGTTCATTAGATTGAATGAAATCATGTCAAAGAAGTGAAATTCTTGTGTATAGCGAACTAATTACCTCTGTATTTCAGCTTTCATTCATCTGTTCTTTTGTCTTTTGATTCTTTACTAATACTTTCTATGTGCCTTCTTATTGAGATAGAATGAATTCCAGTCTAATCCAGGGAGAGAAAACATCACACAAAGTATGTCCCTTGAGCACTTCTTTTACTTTTAACATTATTGTATGTCTTAATTTTTTGTCCCTACCATGATTTTGTTTTGATGGTAAAGTAAGTCTGCTCACTGGGTGTTAATTCAATTACACCAATGGAAACAGGAAATTATTGTTAGATTTCTATTGAGTTGCCTTAGTCATGTTGAAGTGCCAAAAGCTCTTAAATAATTTCTTCTATTTCCCTTCTAAACTTGCCTATCTAGAAATAGACTGAATATTGATGTCCCGTGTCTTAATCATACAATGTCGGATTATATACTACTTGATCTCGTACCTATTGTCGTTCGATTCAAGTTGAAAGTCAACAAGCTACATGGAGAACCAGTCTTAATCATACACTCATATTCTGGTCCATGCTGTGACTTACTATACTAGCTGAAGATAACGTTACTGTTTTTCAGTTTTTGATAAATTAGTGCTATACTGAAATAAGTATTTTGTATGAAACTCTTTGATGGAAAGTCAGAAGGAATAAATGATGATTTATCTGAAGGAATAAATAATCTTCCTGATATATATGAAGACTTTCTTTTGGGTAAGCCAGAAGG
Source organism: Panax notoginseng (assembly GCA_016801055.1). Lineage (NCBI taxonomy): Eukaryota > Viridiplantae > Streptophyta > Magnoliopsida > Apiales > Araliaceae > Panax > Panax notoginseng. Next base: position 254,339,472 of record CM029013.1, read on the forward strand.
ATAGTTTTACATAGTTCTCATATCCTCTAATTTATTTTTATTTTACTTATTTCTGCCCTGAGATTGCTGACACATTGTGAAATTCTTTTTCAATTTTCAGATACTGAATTTGAGGAGTGTGTTTCTGATTTCTATTCTGTCCCAAGCAAAGAATATTGCATGGGGAACTTGAATCTAGATCAACACTTGAATTCAGGTCTAAGCCAGTGTAGCTCTAAGATAGTGGAGTTGTCTACATCAAGTAAGCTGGTGTCTGAAGCTAAATGTGATAAAAACTCCTCTTTGCTTGACAAGATGACAACTGATGAACTGCACGTGGCCTTTAGGAAAGTCTTCTGTCGTGAAACAATAGTTATGGATAGAGAATGGCTAAAGAACCGCATATTATTTGGCCTACAGAACCTTGATGCATTGGACAACTGTCTATGATAATAAAGAGGCAGTGTGAATCGTATGCATCCCATCAATATTGATGCGCATGGTCTCTCAATGTTTCCTTCTTATCTCTTAGTGGATGGTTTTCACTTTACATAAACAAAGGAAAACTTTATTGGATGTGATCATGGTTTGAAATTATTGATGTTGTCATTTCTGAATAAGGCTAATCAGATGCAATTCATTATGTAACTGGATCTATCTCTGGTTTCTTTAGCCGAGATAGTGTCAAAGTTGGTGATCTTGTTGTTAAGAAACAGGTAACTTTTGAGAAATTTAGCATTTGGGTTATCGTTATTCTCTATTGTAGTTGGTGTTTCATGCTATGGCATTTCTGGTTACTAGGATTTTATTGAGGCCACCAAAGAGCCAAGCATCACATTTTTGGCAGCGAAGTTTGATGGCATTCTTGGACTTAGATTTCAAGAGATCTCTGTTGGCAATGCCATTCCTATTTGGTAGGTTTATTATCTGCCTGCTTTAATCAATTGATGGTTGTGTTATCTAAAATTGTTAGTTTCATGACCTAGCCTACTGAATTTATCAAGTTGTATATGCGGTGCTTTCATCTTGATGCATTGATTTATCTTGTTCTTGCTCTTTTCTTCTTTTATTATTATTTTTTGTTTCCATAGAATGTTATTGTTTTTATTAGCAACTGAAAATGTTTGATGATTTAGATATCTGCAACTTTGTATAGGTACTCTATGGTTAATCAAGGTCTTGTTAAGCAAGCAGTTTTTTCATTTTGGTTTAATCGCAAGCAGTTTACCTTGTACCATATTACATCTTACCATTCTTTGTAATTACTGTCTGCCATCTTGGTATCCGTCCGTAGGTTGGACTAAAAGGGGAAGGGTTAGGCCTGTATACTGGGAGTTCCTCACTCTGGATGTCATAGTCCACTTTACCTACAAAGCAACCATTAATATGGTACAAGGTAATGTCATAATACTTCTATTTCATGTACAATTTTCTCAAAGGGAAGGATGGATCTTGATTATGAAATGATCATGTTGATAAAAATTAGAAACGAGTCTAAGTGTACAATGTTTCAGATTTCAAACTAACTATGAATGTAAGGGAAGTTAGTTGAACTGAAATGTATAGTTTCAAAGTTGATCCCAGAAAATGGATAATGCAAGTGAATAATTCTTTCACGTTTACATATGCCTAAGATATGCAGATTCTGCACCCCAGTATATACATTTTTTTAAATTTTTATTAGCATTTTGTAATACAGTTGATAAGTTTTAAAGAAATTGGCCAACTTATACTGCTCCAAAAAAGTGGTTGCACTGACTCTTGCAAATACAGAGGAAGTTACAGTTCAAGCAAATGTCTCGAGAACTGTGGGAAACCAACACAACAATTGTAAGTATTTGCTAAAATAGAAGGTATTTCTCCATGCAATATTTATTCTGATTCACTGATTTTGCAGCTACCACGACCCTCGCTCATGGTTAAAACCAAGTGGGAACATTCTAGTATGTTTGGAGAAGAACTTGATTGCTTTTGAAAGCAACGGTACCATTGCTTGGAAATTGCCTCTCGGTTACACGTGTGATGTCAGTATTTCTCCAGTTCATGGAGGTGTGAAAACGGTAAGGGGCTGGTTTCATTTTCTGTTCAAATTTAATGTTACCAATAAAAGATGACTATCTTTCTACTTGAGTAACAACACTCCTTCAACTGCTATGGGTCTATTGTCTAATGTTTTACAGAGTAGTGTAATATAGTGGTGTAGACATGATATGGTTGTGCATCATATATTATGATGCTAATTTTATTTGTGCACATGTGGCTTACATTTTCTACAGAGGAGTGCATGGAATTAGTTTCATGCAAAATTTGTATATTTAACATTTATCTTAATATGTTGGCTATCTGTTCTTTTGTTTCAACCATTTAACCATTAACATGTTTTCTAAAATTTTATTTGACTTTTGGCAGGAAAACAAATTTCTTGTCATGGTGATCCGCAACTTACTAAATCTGTGTGAAGTAACAAAAGGAAAAGACAACAAAGCTGTTATTGCAAGTAACATTATGTAATAATTTTAAAAATTACCATTTTATATTTATTTGTCAGTAGCTCCTTCCTTCAGTGGAACAGGGGTCACATCCTTTAGTGCACAGTCTATTTGCTTCTTCAGTGTAATTTATATTAAAAAGTGAATTTGAAATGTATATACGGATAGTTTGGTATATATTTTGTGGATGTAGTAACTTGAAATTATAAACGAATGGTATTATTGGGATGTATTTTGAATGGTTGATATATTTCAACTTTAAATTTAAATGATAATTTAGACCTTTTAGCTATATATCATGGCTTTAGCAAATTGTAGGTGCACTGGTAATATAGTTAAATTATAATTTTTTTTCTTTTTTTTTTCAAGTCAATCTACAATATTTTAAAAACGTTGTGTAAATGTGCCTAAACGTTGTTTGATATATTAAACTACAACATTTTTATTCAGAAAACGTTGTGGAATCATACTTTTTACAATGTTTTTAAGCATCTGCTAATTTATGAAAAATAAATTTACAACGTTTTTTTCTTAAAAAACGTTGTGTAATGTGCTTAACTACAACGTTTTAAAAACGTTGTATAAGGGTGTCAAATAGATAACACCCTTAACCACGACGTTTTTCTGATTGAAACCATAACGTTTTTTCTGCGTTGTTTATTTACTGTTATGTAGTAGTGTAAATAGAGATGATAGGCAGTAGGAAATGGGAAGAAGATGTATATACTTATATATATATATATATATATATATATATATATATATATATATATACCTTAAAAGAAGAGAGTGTGTGAAAATGACACAATGGAAACAAAAAAAAACTTATTTAATAAGAGTATTTATTATCTCAAATTAACAATAGAAAAATGAAATTTGATTTTATCTTTAGAACGGAGAAAGTAATATATAAAAGTCGTAAACATAAATATTTCATATTCTCACTCACAAAATTTAAATATCTGTTAAGAGTAATGAATTTAAGAAACCAAAGAGTCCAAAAGTTTTTATTAAAATAAATTCTATCAATGCAACAAGAAAGAAAGAAAGAGAGAGAGAGAGAGAGTCTTATTACCAACTTGATTTAATTCTTTCTTTCTTCTTATAAGTAGAGTCCAAGAACAGATGAAAAAAATAACATTAATAGAAAATACTCAAATCAGAACTACTCGTTATAACTACTCATTTATGTATGTATTGTTTCAAAAAAAGACCCATTTTGAAAATATATTTAATGACTACTCATTTACGTAGGAATGATATTTTTAAAAAAAATGCGTCAAAAGAATGAAAATATATTTAAAAAAAAAGTATCTTACTGAAAATATATTTAAATATCTGTTGAAACTATTAGAAATAATTTCTATATAAATTAATTAAATATATTTAAATATTTGTTGAAACTATTAGAAATAATTTCTATATTAATTAATTAATTTATTATATTTCTAAATGCAAATAAAACAATACAGAATACAAGTGTAAGTGAATATTCAAAGAGAGTTAATATTAAATATAAAAACGAAAAACAGTAGATATTAATAAGGCAATAAAAAGGAACACAAGACTGTTTTTATTTTATTGATAATTTTACCCGTCTCTCTCTAAGTTTCTATCCAACTACAAATATAGCTACATTCACACACACATAGTGTTACCTGTCTCTTTCTAAGTTTCTATTCCAACTCCAAGTTGGTGAAGAAGGTTTCCAATAATGGGAAGCTTTCGGGGAGAAGGTAGTACACTTTTCTGGGTTGTTTCCAATAGCAAAGAGAGGAATGAGGGATGGAATATCATTATTAACGTATACTTGGACGTGGCTGAAGTCCAAAACATGTACTCTTGCCATAGTATGTTATTTCCTTTTTAAATTATAAATATAAGATGTATTATCACCATCTAGATGAGTACGTACTTGTCAATTTACTTTATCAAGTTGAAATACACCTTACTTGCGTTAAGATCAATCAATTGATATACTCCATTCCTACTTGAAAAAAGATAACCAAACATATAATTTTTTTTTATCTTTACGAGAATAAGTTAAAGTATCAAAAATAAAATATAAATATGTCATTTTGTGAGATTTATTAGCGTAAAAAATATAAGTACTCCTCACTTAATATTGTGGGACCACTAAATATAAATTTAGAACTTTTAACTTTCTTTTCTCTATTTTATTTTTCTTAATGTGTAAAAAATGTATTTTGCTCATCTTATAATTTACGAAAGTTTGTTACGGAATCTTTTGTAGTAAATTTATTAAGAAATTGTTACTAAAAAGTAACTTTCGTTATTATTTGGTTTAATAATATTATAACAAATACTATGAGTTACCGTCTCGTATTATTTAATAATATAAAATACACTGCAGATGTTACTGTGACAATTATTGAATCAATAATATGAAATACTATGTAATAACTACTGTGACAATTATTGAATGAAATACTGAGTGACTTCTACTGTGACAATTATTAAATCAATAATCAATAATATTATGCAATATCGTGTGTTAGTGTGCAATACTGAATAATAACACAACAGCATGATGATGATGCCAAGGTAATTTTGTCATAAATTTAGCTTTATGTTTAGTTATTGATGGTTCTTCTATTGTATCTTTTCTTTAGGAAGAGTTTCTCTTTCCAGGAGGTCTATAAATATGACTGCTAAGAGTAGTTGTTGATGCTATATATATTTAGATTGTAATATTTCCTTTCAGTATGACTAATCGTTTGGTTTTTGAGTTGTTTGATGTCAAAGGCAATGGAGTTAATTATAGTTTTAGATTTAATATATAATTATTTGTATATAAATTTTAGTCTCTCGTGATCGGTTTGTTTATTGTGTTGGTTTTATGCACGTGGATCGGTGAATTTATATAGTTTTGGTGATTTATATATATTATTGTGTTTTGAGATATAAAACAGGTACAAACGGGTATAGATTTTTTGGAAAATCCACAAAACATGCAATTTTTTAAATTCATGAATCAACGACCACAGATGGTCGCTGTAACGTCCTCAAAATAGGTATACATCACTCATTCTGAGTCGCTAAATACATGATACTAAATACAAATACAAACTTAATTATACAACATGAGCTATGAGTTTTAATACAAATATTGTCTTCTAGACAGTATTCAAATTCAAAATAAGTCTTCATTACATTTATTGTCATACTATTTCATAGAATAGTGAGGACTACTAATGCTACCATCTGGACCGTCACTCCGTTCCCCGACTAGTCTCAGCTATATTCTCATTTTTTGAAGAGAACAACAAAAGCAAAGGGTGAGCTCAACTAGTTCAATAAAAAATATTATGACTAAGATAATGCAAAATAAATTATCGTTAGCCTTCAACAATGTTAAACTGATAAAATATAATAAACATCAAGTTTAACTACAGCGGAACAAGCAAACCATTAAAAGAGTTAAGTAGAGTATAAAATCTACTATCTTCTATGATTTTAAAAGGTTTTTCATCACTTTTATCGATGAGACTCTACTTAATAAATAATGCACATCATCGAATCATCCATGCACTACGGCCAAGGATATTTATAGTATCACGACCATAAATTATTAATGCACTACAGGCCAATGATATTCGTGTTTTCATCAATGGTCATGATCATGCCAACAACTGTTCATCAATGCACTACGGGCTAATGATGACTTTTACCACATCATTTGTAACATTATCATGATTATACCGAATAATTCATGATCATAATCATACCAAGTCCATCTATGCACTACGGCCATAGATGACTTTCAACATAATATAAGTATGAGGATGATAACAATGATATAAGAATTCAATTAAAAGAAAGCAAAGGATAAGTTTTTAAAGATTTATAATTTAATTTATCCAGAATTCAATAATGTCTAAATTGTCAACATGATACTGCTTTGTGGAGTAAAATTCAAAAAATAATATTGTATCAAAAATAATTTGGACCGAAAAGAAATTAATTTTTGTCATGAATAGTATCCCGGGTGAATAGTACCCGAGTGAATAGTATCCCATGAATAGTAACTTTGGGAATAGTAACCCCGTGAATAGTACCCCGGCATGAAAAAGTTAAAACTTATCAAGAATGCTCAGAATAATATTTTCATGAAAAGATACTGGATGAAGCGCAAATATTAAGGATATTCTACTAATTTCATGGAGTATAGAAGCCAAAACTTTAACCAAATGAGTATAGAATTCGAAATCTGAAACGAAATAATATTACTTACATACTACAGAGTATGGAAGAAAATATTATTTAATATGAATATTGAACAAAATAACATCTCTTACCTTAAAAAGGAAAGTATTCCAACTGGTATAGTAGGAATATTCTTGAAGAAAACTTATACTGTTTTCTACGCTCAAAGCTTCCTAAAATTCAAAAAAAATACGCTCAATATTATAGAAGAAGAATTCTCTGAATCTGGTGTGATTTTCAATTCTAACTAAGCATCCTATTTATAGGGAAATTGAAGGATACTATTTTGAAAAAATTTCACGGACGCATAGTTGAAATAAAATCACGGGCCAAAGTTTTCGTCTGATAATTCACGGGTTGATTCTGTTGATCATCAGATGCCTAACTATTCAAAATGATACCGTGATGATCAAATAAAACAAACTTATAAATTATAAATATATGTATACTCCCTCCACCTTACGTAACCCATTCCCCCCCCCTTTTTTTCCTTTCCCTGACAATTCTTTCCTCCTCCATCAACATCATTATCCACCAAAGTCATATATATATATATATATATATATATATATATATATATATATATATATATATAAACAAAAATGAGATAACTTCTACCGATAATTTTAAAAAATGGAAAAGTGGGGGGTCCAAATAATAAACAAAATTTACAACAAATACTTCATTAAAAAAATCCCTCAATATTTTTAACAACCTTTATTCATATTATTATAACTCGTAATATTAACAACCAGATCGTTCCCAGGAAAGAGGAGGCTTTCCGATAAGGATTTCTCCCTATTGGCGCGCAATTAGATGACCAAACCTCTCCTCGACAGAACTTTCTAGACATTATTAATTATGCAAATAATAATATGAATAACTTGTCATCTCAATTATTGATTTAATAATAAATAAAATATCAACAATAATTGAATCAAGTAACGTGAGATACTATGCAGCAATTACGGTAGCAATAATTGAACAAAACTGAGCGACTTTTCACGTAAGCATCAATAATCAATACCGTGTGCTACTATGCAACCACGCGTATTACTGTACTTTTAACACTGGGTATTTCAACAGTTAACGGTAAAACTTCCGCCGTTACTTTTATAAAAAGATATTTCTGTCATTTTCTAACTCCGACAATAATTTCACTATGGGATCCACCAATGATTGTGCCGTCGTACGAATATTCTTTGTTAAAACGAATATTCCCCGACCAATCAAATATAATATAACAACTTGCGTACTTTGAAAAATTTATAAATATTATCCACAACTATAACATTATATCACATTCACTCCTTATTAATATTTAAAAATGATATTTATAGAAAATTCATCTTTATTTATAAAAGTTAGGGTCTTATAGTCTCTATTATGTATCAGCGACTACGGGTGACTTGAGGATATCAGCGACCGTGGTGGTCGCCAATGGTGGTCACTGACACATGGGCCACGTCACCAATGAGACCTGACTCACGGTGACTCAACTTAGCGACAACATCGGTCGCTATAGTGAGGTCGCTGATGTTGCGGTCGCTAATATTGGTCGCCAATATACAGTCAACGTCCAGAATATATGCGACTTCTATCTGCGACCGTATTCGGTCGCAGATTGTCGGTCGCTAATAAGTCTTTCTCTTGTAGTGACCATTCATGAGTTAAATGTGTTTCTATCAGTATTATGAGCAGTAGTTTCTTTCGTCTAGTTCTGCAAAAAATTCATGAAATTTTGGAAAAACTCATCATTCATCATGTTGTTAGCATCATGATTTTCTGAGTTTACAGCAGTATTATTTGTAGCTTCCTGATTCTCAGCCACAATATTAGTCTCATAGTTCATCTCTTGATTTTCAAATGTTATTCTGAAATGTGATAACAAAACAAAGATTAGTTTAAACAAACTGACACACCACTTCTTGTCTCCGGCCACATCCAAGCTGACTAATTAAATAATGATATTTAGCTTAGGTAGAACATACTAGCAAAGAATTTTACTTGTCTCTCCCCTCCTAGTTCTAATCCTAGATCTCCACCAGAGATCGTATACCTAAGTTCTGATATACCAATTGTGACTCCCCCAAAATAAGTCCACATAACCTATTTTGAGTTGCTAAAATATATACTACAGAATTCAAATACAAATTTTTCTATTTACAACTATTAAAGTGTCGTGCAAAATACGACAACACATATACTGTGAGTTTTAATTACAAATATTGTACTATATTTAGTACGTCAATATCCACACTCAACTTAAATTCTAAATATGTAAGACCCCAACTTATTAATGAATAAAATAAAAATTTCTTTATTTATTATTGTGAATAATAAAGTATTAATTTGATATAATACTTTGGTTATGGGTGAAATGTGCAAAAATTTCAAAATAAGCAAGTGGTTATAAAATATTCATTTGTCGGGAAATATTCGTTTGGTCGTGGAATATTCTTTTTGTCGAGGAATATTCGTACGATGGCGCAGCCATTTGTGAGCCCCATAACGGATAACGGTCGGATGAAAAAAATGACAAATATGAGTTTTTACAATTAACGGCGTAGTTGTTACCATTAACACTGTTGGAATACCCGGTGGTTAAAATACAGTAATACGCGTGGTTGCACAGTAGCACACGATTTTACATAGTATTATTGAATTATTGATTCTTACGTAAGAAGGCACTACTCAATAATTGTTACAGTAATTACTGTTCAATATTTTATTTTATTGGTTCAATAATTGCTGCGTTGATATTTTATATTATTATTGTTTCAATAATTATCACTGCACAGTATCTCCATTATCAGATCAATAATTCATATTATTTGGAATAATATTATTAGATAACATTATTGGCAATGTCTAAAAAGTTATGTCAATGAGAGGTTTGGTCACCTAATTGCGCGCCAGTAAGGAGAAATCTTTATCGGAAAGCCCCCTCTTTCATGGGAACGGCCTGGTTGTCATAATTGTGATTCTGTAATATTATTTATGAATAATTAATTATTGATTTATATGATAAGAAAATATTTATTTTATGTGGATATAATTGATGGATATATTTATTGTGGTTATAAATGAAAGAATTAATGCTGAGGTGTTTTATCAGTATTTTGTCGGATTGAAAGTATTAAAAATCGTCCGTATGTGGATTTCGGGCATTTTTCGTTCGGAATTTAAAAAAACTTAAACTTTCAAAGTTGTAGAGAATTAAATTTCCTATGGAAACCACATGAGATTTGAATTTTTCTGATAAAATGGCTATTTATTATGAATTGTTGAAGTTTCGGAAAATAAAATGATTTTTATTAAAACAGTGGTGGGCCCGACTTTTGGTTGGTGAAAATGTGCTGAGATTTTTATTTAAATGTGGTAGGCTTGAATAGTAACAGGTAAAGCCATCAGGTAGCAGGTTAGTCTGCTATGTCGTTCTAAGTATTTTTCTATAAATAGGGTGCTTAGTTAGAATTGAAAATCACACCAGAATTCATAAGTTTTCTCTCTTTCTCTCTCTAGATTATTGAGCGTATTTTTGTGAATATTTTGATACTTTGAGAGTTGCTATTCAGTGCAAATTTTTGTCAGCACTATATCCGAAATTCAGTCAGAAGTACGGTTATTTTGAGGCAATGGATGTTATTTTCTTCCTAATGATATTATTTCTTCAATATCATTATGCCAAAATATTGGTATGAACTTTTTATCAAATTTAGAACTTTTTGTGTCGGGGTTACTATTCACGTATACGGCACTATTCACGTATATGACACTATTCACGAATACGGCACTATTCACCGAAAAATAAAATTTTCTTTTTTTTGTCCAAGTTGTCTATTATGGTTACTATCTTTGATTGTATCCATGTTTTGATCTTTATTTTTGAATTCTACTTCAAAATTGGTTATTATGGAGTATTATTGAACTTGGATAAACTGTAATATGAATCCCTAATATTTGTTCTTTTATCTTACTGGATTCATTCTCTAAAATATTTTTCATCATCCTCAGTCCTTAATGGTGATACTTGATGATATATCTTTGGCCTGTAGTGCAAAGATGAATGATTAACTAATGAATATCTTTGGCCCGTAGTGCAAAGATGAATAGGTGTTGAGATGAACATGACCAACTTGTGATACAAATGAATATCTTTGGCCTGTAGTACAAAGATGAATATTTGATTCAAGATATATATTGATTGATGTTACAGGGATAAAATATTGATGATGGACTTTTAAAATCTTAGAAGATAGTAGAATTCTTTCTCTACTTGACTCTTCTAATGGATTGTTGTTTCCGCTGCAGTTGTTGATCTAAAACTTGTTGTCTATTATATTTTATCAGATTTTTTCCTGTTGAAGACTACTGATAATTTGTTGTATATTATCTTAGTCATAATATTCTTTACTGGGCTAGTTGAGCGTATCTTAGTCATAATATTCTCTCTAGATTCACCCTTTTTCTTTTTGTTCTATTTTTCTTCTCAGGAGGTGAGAACATAGCAGGAACTAGTCGGGGTACGGAGTGATGGTTCTAGAAAGTTGTTTTAGCTGTCCTCACTATTTTTGTAAAATAGTGTATCAATAATTGTAATAAGGACTCCTTTTGAGTTTTTATACTCTCTAGTAGACAATATTTGTATTCAAACTCACAGTACATGTGTTGTTGTATTTTGTACGGCAGTTGTATTTGTTTATATACCATGTAGTTGACGACTCAGAATGGGTGACGTATCATATTTTGGGAGTGTCACAAAATACAATTATTGTCTAGTTACACTCTTATTTCCTGAGAAGAATAATGGAACAAAAGGGAAAAATGTGAGCTCAAATAGTCTAGTAAAGTATATTTTGACTAAGATAATAAAGAATAAATTATCTTTAACTTTCAACAATGATAAATTAAAAATTTAAAGATAACATAAGTTTTTAACGATAACTACAGCGGAACAACCAATCTATTAGAAGAGTCAAAGTAGAGCATGATGTATATTATTTTTTACGATTTAAAAGTCCATCATCAATATTTTATTCATTTAATACCAATCAATAATTTATTATTTTTATATTATTTTTTTGAAATCTCGTATTGTCAGAGGAATACCCTTATTGTTATAAGCAATTCCATATATTTTGTAATCGTAATACAAAAACTTTTGCAAATACATACGTAGCACAACTCTAAAAATATAGTTGAGACATGGATGGAAAAAAATACAAAAGAAAGGATATTTAAATTAAGAAAAATTAAAATTATTTCAAGAATAGAAATTTATCTCATTAATCACGAATATTTGAACCAAACATTTTATATTTTATTTCCAATAATTGAGAATTATATCAACCAAAGTACTACATGCATTAGAGAAATTGATAAATGGCTTATGGTATAAAAATAAAACTTTAACACAGTTTTTAATGTGACTTGAACTTGTAACTATGAATACTCATATATATTTATTAATTACATTTATTTCTTTATATTATTTTCATTAATGGATTACAAACATTTTATTATTTTATAGCAAAATATTATGTGGTTTTGAGCTTGATCTACTGTCAAGTTTAGCTGTCACAAGCCGCATGTTCCCCTTCTAATTTTTTATTTATTTTAATAACCTTTATATAAAGTTTAAAACATACTTATTCACTTGTACGCTCATTTAATGAATTTTATAAAATTGCCAAAATATTCTAAAAATGAAATTATTAAAAATCACGAAGCCATAAATAAATAGATTGATCGTGTATAATTAATGAGATAATCACACAGTATGATTTTCAATTAATGTTAGATTGTTAATCGTAACTGAAGGGTGTTGATAAGTGCACATTTGTGTATCTAAATATTTTATTGTGACTAAACTATCCTTAATATGTGAGAGACTAATAATATCTAAATAAGGCAAAGTGAGGATAATTTTGTCACTTTCACATATGTAAGTAATTAATTAATAATATAAAACGTGCATATATAACATCATAATTTAATTACCAATATCTCTCTCTGATCTCTCTCTCCCTATATATATATATACTACGGAATTCAAATACAAATTTTTCCATTTACAAATATTAAAATATCGTGCAAAATACGACAACACATATACTATGAGTTTTAATACAAATATTGTACTATATTTAGTACGACAATATCCATACTCAACTTAAATTCTCAATACAATTATTATCACACTATTTTATAATGTATTGAGATACTTTTATAGTCTCGGACCATCACTCCATTCCCCGGCTAGTCCCAATTACACTCTTATTTCTTAAGAAGAATAATGGAACAAAGGGGAAAAGGTGAGCTCAAACAGTTCAGTAAATTATATTATGACTAAGATAATAAAAAATAAATTATTTTTAGCTTTCAACAATAATAAATTAGAAATTTAAAGATAATATAAATTTTTAACGATAACTGCAACGAAACAAACAATCTATTAGAATAGTCAAATAAAACATGATGTCTACTATCTTTTACGATTTAAAAGTCCATCATCAATATTTTATTCATATAATACCAATCAATAATTATGCAAATCAACAATTTATTATTATTAAATTATTTTTGTGAAATCTCGTATTGTGAAAGGAATACCCTTATTGTCATAAGCAATTCCATATATTTTGTAATCCTAATACAAAAACTTTTAATAACCTTTATATAAAGTTTAAAACATGCTTATTCTAAAATTACCAAAATATTCTCAAAATGAAATTATTAAAAATGGCGAAGAATCACACAATATGATTTTCAATTAATGTTAGATTGTTAATTGTAACCGAAGGGTGTTGATAATTAAGTGCATATTTGTACATCTAAATATTTTATTGTGACTAAACTATCCTTAATATGTGAGAGACTAATAATATCTAAATAAGGCAAAGTGAGGATAATTTTGTCACTTTCACATATGTAAGTAATTAACTAATAATATAAAACGTGCATATATAACATCATAATTTAATTACCAATCTCTCTCTCTCTCTCTCTCTCTCTATATATATATATATATATATATATATATATATATATATATAAGAGATGAAAAGTAATAAGTTTACTATCATAAGGCAATAATTCAGGTCTAAAAATAACAAAAAGATGAACAAGATTTTTACTTATTTTCTTCTTAGCATTTTGTTTCTCAATGTTGACTCTACTGAAGGTGACTGCAGTAAATACAATCCAGCAGGTAAGTGTGATGACAATCGAATATTGTAATATTAAATTAATTTATTCATTTTACATACTTTTTTTTTGATAAAATAGGAACAACCAATATACTGTACGTTGTTCTAATTGATATGTATATATTATCGACATATATATTGCCATAATTCCGTAATTCGTACAAGTATATACACACAAAATTCCTTCCTTTCTAAAAAAATCTTGTTTGCAAGTTTTCTAACAGGTTTAATAGGATCTGTGAGGACAGAGGATCAACTTTGCAAAGAACGTAACCACGCTAATGGGTGCAATGACAGCGTATGTGCAAATATATGTATTTGTCAGCGTCATCAAGAACTCATTGATTATGGATGTGAAAACGACCACACATGTTGGTGTTCTTATATTTGCTAAATGTAATTTTTGAAATAATAATATGCAATAAAGAATTACTATTATTTTTTTTCTTACTTTTTCCGCAAAAAGATATTTTATTAAGATAACAAAATACAAATACAACAAAATACAAATACAGGACTGGCTAGTGATTAAAAAAGCTCGTACACAAAGCCAAAAAAACACAATTAAAAAATACTTAAGTTTAATATTGAGTCTCATTTTAATATTTATTCAATTCATTTTTTTGTGCCAAAAAGGGTAAATATAAGACCATTATTAATTTTTTTTAAAGTAAATTTAATGACAATTTTACCCTTTTTGGTATAAAAAATTTAATTATATTGATTATTGGTGATTATGATATAAACTTAAAGTTCATGGTATTAATATATATTTAGGGCTTAATTTTTAATGCCACAAAGGGTAAAATTGTTATTATATTGACTATTGACAATTATGAAATACCAAGATTTTAATTAGTAGCACATTTATACATTTTAAAATATTTATCATTATATTAATTATTGATGATTTTTTAAACTAAGTTTGTAATGTATTTATAAATTTATTTTAAAACATTATTAATGGTCTTATATTTACCATGTTTGGTATAAAAAATTAATGAAATAAATGTTAAAATGAGACTCAATATTACACATAAGCATTTTTAGTCGCATGTCGCTGCCATGTCATCAATTTCTGATGTGATACTATCAATTAGGCGTAATTTAATAAAAAAAATAAAAGTTTAATCCTGTAATTGAAAAAATTTAGAAGACAATCTCAAAGTGAAAAATTTTTAAAAGTTCAGGTATTATTAATACATAATTAGACCTTGGATTAACATACAATGTTGAAATGTTCCATCAAATGAGTTAAATGATTTTTAAGTCACTGTACTATATGTCAACTTACAACTGGATCACTGAATTTTTTTTTCTTACAGTCAACTCACTGAACTCGATTTTTCTAACAAAAAGTTAAAAAAAACCGTTAAACTCGTTTGACTGTTAACGGAAAACGGCTGAGTTGTCAAAAAAAGCCTATGTGGCAGTTAGTATTCGACGTGGCAGTGATGATGTGGATTTGTAAGAAAAAAATTATGAAAAAATGGAAAAAAATTATTTTAAAGTATAATATAAATTTAAAAAAGGAGCCAAAAAAAGAAAATAAATAAAAAATATATTTAATTATTTTTGTAATTAATTTCAAATAAATTTTTATTTATAATTAAGCCATTTATAAAACATAAAAACTAAAAGTTTGCTAATTATTTAGTTATTTTTTAATATAATTAATAACAAATATAATTGAAAAATATATTTAATTAATTTTTTATTAATACCAAATAATTTTTCTAACACAAAGTTAAAAAAACCCGTCAAACTAGTTTATCAAAAAAAGTTATTAATAAAAAAAACGAAATTCAGTTTTAAAATTTGAAATTTATTAATAATTATTTTTAATCAGCTTTTTTTATTAATAAAAAAACAGCTTTTATTAAAACTGAATTTCGTTTTTTTAAAACATCAACTGAATTTTAAAACTGAATTTCGCTTTTTTATTAATAACTTTATTAATAATTATTAATACTCCAGACAATTTGGACATTATTAAAGATGGGTATGAACCACACATATTTTCCTATAAATATACATGATGTAGTCGTTTGTTGCTGCAATGCTACCTGCTTTTATATATATCTAATTTAATTAATACGTTAATAATGATATTCCATCCCTCATTCCTCTGCTATTTTTCACAGTTTTTATTGTACAGATGGTTGTCATCCGCTAGCAAAACAACCCTGAAAAATGTACTACCTTCTCCCCGAAAGCTTCCCATTATTGGAAACCTTCACCAACTTGGCATAAACATACACCTTTCACTTCAGTCCATGGCTCAAAAATACTCTAAAACTCATGACCTGATTTTCTCAAACAGGCCTAAAACAATTGCTGGTAGACTTCTTTTGATCAAAAATATTAGAGAGTCTTGTTCAGAAGTTGTAAATTTGAGCGAGTTGTTAGTACTAGTATTGAAGGTGGTGGTGGAAATTAAGAGCAAGATTAATGAGTTAATGTGGGAGCTTAATGAGTTGGTGGGTGTTTTTAGTGTGGGTGATTATATTCCATGACTTTTTAGGGTATCTGTACGTATCAGTGGTTTGAATTTGAAGCGCAGAAAAGAGAAATTAATTTAAAAACTTGATGATTTTTTGGAAGATCACATGTCAATATCTGACGATGATGATGATGATCGTAATATTCAAGGCCAAGACTTTGTGGACATTTTGCTTGACAATTGTGGGCCCATGTGCAAAATTAGGGTTCACATGACCTAATTAAATTAAATACACAATTAGGGTTCCACGACCTCATTAAATGTGCAAGTTAGGGTTCGCATAACCTAATGGAATGAAGATGAAAAAGTCAGAAATAAATGTGCTAGACCGGGAGAAGCCTCCACGTGTCCCGAGGCGGAAGACTCGTGGAGGCGGCTCATTTTGGGAATTGATTGAGGGATTGGATTGGTGGCTAGAAGGACAGGGCAATAGGGGCATTATTCTAAGGACTAAAGGGTATTTCTGAAATTTTCCTGAAGGCATGTGCCTTGCACATGACTACTTTCCAGAATACCCTATAAATACCCCTTCCATTCCATTTGGAAGGGGACTTCTCTCTGGACACAAGACTCGGACTCTTTTAGTAGCTTAAGGCTCGGATATTCCACCTAAAAAGCACTAACAAGATTCGAACACTCTCTCAACTCGAAGAACCGAAGAAGGCTCTTGGAATCCCAATAACCCTAACACGGTTTCCGAATTCTAGGGGTTCTGCCACGCGTCGTTGGAGTAATCGCCCACCTGTCGTTCTCCCCTCTACAATCAACCAATCAATTCCGTATTCTTCGTGGATTTCTCTCCTCCTTAGCCAACACGAAACCCTAAGCGAGCAAGGCGCGATTTCCTTGCCCACATTTATTTGGCGACTCTGCTGGGGAGGTGTAGAATTCGTGAAGGGTATGCCCACAACTCGAAGTGGGAGAATTGCAGGAAGAGCTGCTTCACCAACAGATAGCATTACCTCGCCGGATCCAGTTCCAAGACAAGTAACTCAAGCATTCCAAGGCGCAAACCTGAATTTTGACCAACCACTTGTTGAAGACGTTTCAGAAGAGAGTTCAACATCACCACATATGGCTAATCAACAACAAACCAACGCAGGAAGGCAAGGCGAGGATGCAGGTGGAGACCAGAAGAATGCTGTGCAACTGGAGATGCTCAAGGCATTGAAGGAAGCACGAGAAGGACAAGGGATGATGATGGCCATGATGCTGGAAATGCAAAGGAAGCAAGAGGAGATGGGGAACTTCCGCCAGCAGTTGATGCAGATTCCTACGTTTAAGGCCATGTTCCCAGGAAGCTCGCAGGGGGGACAGGTAGGAGTGGAAGACAACAACAATGGCAGCAACAACAAAGAGAACCAGATTGTATCGCCCTCGACGGAAAGTCAATCGGTTCCAATAATCAACTTGGAGGCCCAACACAGCGGTGACGTGCCACAACGTAGGTTGGAAGCAAGCCAACCTCAGACAAACATCATCCCAACTGCTCTCCCATCAATTTCACAGGTGCAAATGCCAACCATTCCAGGCGATGTCCAACGAGTGAGCCAGCAACTTCCACCAGTGCCGACTTTGCATGACGCAAGTGTGCACCAACCAATCTCTCTACCATACACACCGCCGATACCACAGTATATCTCAACACCCCAGAGAGTTCACACCACGAGCCAGTATGTGACGAAGGATGATATGATCGATGTAATCAATCAACTTCGTAGGCAGACATCTCGACCCTCGGAGTTGGACTTTACTCCGCCTTACCCAGCACACATTCGGAGGCAACCTTACCCGATAGGATATATCGAGCATCCCCCGCAATTTCCAAAATACAACGGGGAGAAAGGAAATGCCAGGGAACATATTGCCAGGTTTGTAGAGTCGATGTCTCCGTGGCTGGGATATGATGAAGTGAACAACCACAACTTGTTGATGCGGGAATTCAACAAAACTTTGACAGATAGTGCCTTTAGTTGGTACTACAATTTGGAGAAGGGGTCAGTCCATGAATGGGATGACCTCAAATTATAATTTTTTAAGAAATTTTTCTATGTGCAGAAACAGGTAACCATTGTAGAACTCATGCGGTTCAAGCAGAAGCCAAATGAGGAGCTATCAGATTACGTTGACAGGTTCAGGGCCCAGGCACAGAAGTGTGCAGAGCCGATTGAAGAAAAGAACCTGGTCAGCATTTGCAACAATGGTGCCTTAGATTCCTTCAAGCCCCACCTCATTACCAAGGCTTGTGATTCCTTCGCGACCCTCTCAGCTTTCGCACAAGACTTGGGAGGAATCATGACACTGCCCACTAGCCATGTGACGGTTACATGGAGGGGCAAGAGAACAGCAACTGTGGCTTTGGCTGACTCTCAGTCAAAACCACAAGGGGGCAAGAGGGAGAAGCATGAGAAAAATTTTGAGCGAAGCAAAGGAAGGCCTGGAGATAAATATGCAAGAAAGTCGGTCCCGGAGGCTATCACATGCAGTGAGAAAGCATTCAGAGGCCTATACGAGCAATGGATTGAACATGGGGTGGTGAAACCCCCAAGGCCTAGATTTGCAGTGACGGAGGAGATGAAGAGAAGGCCAGACTTCTGTGTTTTCCACCAATACGCGGGACACTCAACTATGGATTGTTATAGCCTGCGTAGGATATTCCACGAGAAGTTGGCAAATGGGGAGATTGAACTGGGAAAGGAAAGCAGTGTTCATGACAAGCCACTGCCAAATCACAAGGGAAAAGAAACATGCAACACTGTTATCCACAACATAATCCCAGAAGTGGAGATGATGGTGGAAGAAAAGGAGGAGTGTGACCCAGGCCTGCAAGTGACAGCGTTGATGAATGGGGCCAAATTCAGAAATTTTTTCGATCAGATAGGGTTGGCCAAGGAAGCAAGGATTGAGGCAACCAGGGCAATAATTAAGGCCACCGAGACACAGGAGACTTGCATGGCCATAAGCAAAGGATTTGTGAAAACAATGGAGGAGGAAGCAAATAAGATATCTTTCTCTAAAGCTGATAGAGAGATAAGATACCCGCACAACAGACCATTGTATGTGACAGCGATAATCAATGGCATCGAAGTGCGGAGGGCATTCATTGAAAAATGGAGCATCTATAAATATTATGCCCTACACCATGTTCAAACGGTTAGGCCTGTCAGAGAAGAAGATAGTGAAGGAACAAACAAACATTACAGGATTCGCTAACCAGAGCACGAGAACCCTGGGACATATCAAGGTAGACATGCAAGTTGGAAAAATCCGAGGGCCTGTAATGTTCCATGTTGCAGAGGTAGATGCAGCATACCATATCTTGCTGGGAAGGGCTTGGCAAAATGACTATGGGGTGGTACCCTCAGTCTTTCATCAGTGCCTGAAAGCTATCTGGAAAGGGAAAGAAGTGAAGGTACCAGCAACTCGGAATCCCTTTGGACCAGAGGAGGCACACATCACCGAAGCAACTTTCTTCGATGATGTCGCTGAAGAGGGAGAGAACCAGATCGCGAGGCCTGATTCCTTAAGACTAGCAAGCTGGAAGGAAGTGCAGGAAGATAAGTTTGTACTTGCAGAAAAAGTAAAGAAGAAGACCTCGGAACATGGAGAATGTTCCAAAGATATGAAGCCAGTCGTAGTGGACTTGGAGAAGGAAGGAAGAGAAGAGAAGAAAAGGCCAGCAAATCCTGAAGATGCCAGAAATATAATAAATGCCAAGCGGATAGCACAGTCCGAGGATGGCCAAAAGACAAAATGGGAGAGGGTTGTAAAACCCGACGGAAAGGTAGTGTTTCGATTATGACGGTGCAAGGGGGAAGAGCCCAAAGAAGCATGCAAACCCAACAGCTCAGGAGGTGTCCCCCACTCCAGCAATAATGAAGGAGAAGAAGTTGTACAACAGAAGGTAGAACCAGCTCCAGAATGTTTTGAAGATAGGCCAAAACCTCAACAAAATGAATTAGAAGAAGTTGATTTGGCAACAGATGGAGGAACGCCAAGACCAACTTATGTCAACAAGGAGCTTGAGGCTAACCAGAAAGAGGAGCTCATACAACTACTGCAAGAGTATAAGGACGTCTTTGCTTGGAATTACGACGAGATGCCCGGAATTGACAAAGATCTTGTGGAGCACAATCTAAACATAAGCCCGGGAATGAAGCCAGTGAAGCAAGCACCTCGCAACTATGCACCCGAGGTCGAAACCCAAATAAAGGAAGAAATCAAAAAGTTACTGGAAGTAGGGTTCATCAAGCCAATCCAACATCCAACATGGCTTTCCAGCATCGTACCGGTAAAGAAATCAAATGGACAGCTACGAATATGTGTCGATTTCAGAGACTTGAACAAGGCATGCCCGAAGGATATGTACCCATTACCCAACATAGACACCTTGGTAGATGCAACGGCTAATCATGAGATGATGTCTTTCATGGATGGGTTTGTGGGCTACAATCAGATAAAGATGTCCATGGAAGATGCAGAGTTGACAGCCTTTCGTACCCCGTTTGGGAATTTTTACTATGTAGTAATGCCATTCGGATTGAAGAATGCGGGGGCAACTTATCAGAGGGCAATGCATGCTATATTTCATGACATGATTCATGATATAGTGGAGGACTATGTGGACGATGTGGTAGTGAAATCCAAGAAGGCAACAACTCATGTGGAGGACCTGAGGAAAGTGTTTGAGCGATGCCGAAGGTATAAGTTGAGGATGAATCCGAAGAAGTGCGCCTTTGGAATGACGGCTGGAAAATTCTTGGGCTTCTTGGTGCACAACAGAGGTTTAGAAGTGGACCCAGGCAAGGCGAAAGCAGTTACAGAGATGCCCCCACCAAAGACGCAAAAGCAGTTGAAGAGCTTTCTAGGGAAGGTCTCGTACATGAGAAGATTCATGCCAGCATTAGCCGAAGTCACAGAACCTTTCGGCAAATTACTAAAAGGAAAGGCACAATGGGACTGGGGGCAAGACCAACAACAGGCCTTTGAGAAAGTAAAAAGAAATTTGTCTTCGGCACAAACGATGGTAGTGCCACAAAGAGGAATGCCATTGCAGTTGTACATCACATCTACCAAGAAGTCTATAGGAGGATTGATCACGCAAGAGGTGGATGGAGAAGAGAAACCTGTATATTACATTAGCCGGATAATCAGAAGACCGGAAACCAGGTATTCACAAATAGAGAGGCATTGCCTAGCGTTGGTGTTCATTGCGCAGAAAATGCGACATTATTTTCTAGCGCACGAAGTAATGATTGCAACAAAAACTGATCCGATCAGATACCTATTAACTAGGCCAACATTAGTAGGAAGACCTGCTAGATGGATGATGATTCTTTCAGAATATGACATCAAGTGTGTAACACCAAAGGCAATCCGATGTCAAGCCTTGGCAGACCTGCTAGCTCAATTTCCAAACGGAGAATATGAGCCCCCTTCTGAGGATCTTCCGGGTGGAGAAGTGGAATCAATCGACTTGATGGATGAGGATCTAGAATGGTGGAGTTTGGCTTTTGATGGATCATCTGCAGAAGGTAAAGGCGGAGCAGGAGTGGTATTGACCACCAAAGAAGGAAATGAAATATCCTTGTCGTACAAATTGGACTTCCCTTGCACAAATAATGAAGCAGAATACGAGGCGTTCATACTAGGATTATTAGCGGCTCAAGAATTGGGAGCCAAATATCTTAAAGTAAAAGGAGATTCAAACCTTATAGTGCAGCAGATAAAAGGTCAATTCGGAGTGAAAGAACCCATCTTGGCGCCGTATCGAATTGTAGCACAAAAGGTGATGGAAGCTTACAAGAAGGTGGTGATTGAATATGTGCCAAGAGGACAGAATAAACAACCGGATGCACTAGCAACAGTAGCATCTCGAGTCTATATTCAAGGAGAAGACTTGAATGTGAAGGTAATGAAGAGAACCCTCCCAACCACGGTGCTAAACTTGTTCCCCAAAGACATGATAGACGATTGGAGATATGACATCTCCCATCAATTGCAAACTAAGGAAGGAACAATACCAATTGTAGAGCTACAAAAGTACAGCATCATCAAAGGTGTCTTGTATCACAAAGAAGCAGATGGTGTATTGACACGATGCTTGGGGAAGCAAGAAGCAAGTAAAGTCTTGCATCAGGTGCATGAAGAGAATTGCGGGTTTGCAGACATAGGTCTGTATCGTAGGTTGCAACGCCAAGGGTATTATTGGCCTGAAATGAAGAAGGCAGCAGATGCCCTACAACGCCACTGTGTTTCATGCCAAGAATACCCTGGGGAGGAGGAATGTGCTTTCATTGATGATATAGTGGATTGGCGAATTCCTTATGTGAACTTCTTACAAAACGAGATTCTTCCAACCGAAAAGAAGGATGCAATTATAATAAAGAGGAAGTCACAACGATTCTTCTTAAAAAATGGAGAATTGTTCAGAAGAGGTTTTAATGGCAAGCCCCTACGGTGTCTAGAACTAGGCGAAGCCAGAGATTTGGTCTATCAAATGCACAAGGATGAACATCAAGGGGGAGCCAAGTTGTACAAACAACTTATCGATCATGGTTACTATTGGCCAAAGATGGAAGGAGATTGTCTAGAATTTGTCAAAAAGTGTCACATTTGTCAAATACATGGAAACCTGATACATGCTCCCGCCGTGGATTTGCGCACCTTAGCAACACCATGGCCCTTTCATACATGGGGAATGGATCTTATAGGTCCTGTACACCCTAATTCTAAGGGCAACATATGGATTTTAACTGCCACCGAGATGTACATAAAGTGGGTGGAAGCCATACCCTTGAAGAAGGCCACGGGACCAGCAGTGGCAAACTTTATCAAGGAGCACATCATTTGCCGTTTCGGGATCCCGAAGATCATTTTGTCCGACAATGGAACCCCCTTCATCAATAGAGACATCAAAAGTCTGATGGAAAGATACAGGGTGAAACATTATAAATCATCACCCTACTACCCAAAAAGCAACGGACAAGCAGAAGCGACAAACAAAACCTTGATAAAAATCTTATCAAAAACCTTAGACGATCATCCGAAGAAATGGGCAGAACAACTACCAATAGCGTTATGGGCATATCGAACTTCAAAAAGAAAGCCTACAGGCGAAACCCCATACGCTTTGGTTTATGGTGAAGAAGCTATCTTGCCCACCGAAATAGAAATACCTTCGGCTCGAATGAGACTTCGAAGCTTAGTCGAGGAAGAAAGCCGACCAGCCGCCCTAGAGGCCTTAGCCGACTTCCGAGACAAGGCTAAAGAAAAGCTTGAACGGTACCACGAAAGACTGCGACAACAATACAACACCGCGGTGGTACCACGACAAATTCTGGTGGGAGACCTGGTCCTCAAAACGGCAACTCAAGTTATGAGGGGGACCCCAACCACCAAATTTTACTCCAAATGGGAAGGCCCGTATAGGGTACGAGAGATCTCCGAAAGCGGATATTGCAAGATATCTCGTGTGGGATCAGATGCTGTCTCAGGCCCATTAAACTTGAAATGGGTAAAGAAATATTACACATGAGAAGAGCATCACAAAAGTTATACTTTCAACTTCAAAAGTAATCGAGGAACCTGACTTACAGCCCTCGAAAGTTACACTTTCAACTTCAAAAGTGATCGAGGAACCTGACTAACAGCCCTCGCAAGTTACACTTTCAACTTCAAAAGTGACTGAGGCACCTGAGTATAAGCCCTCAAACCCAAAAGTTACGCTTTATCTTTAAAAGTGAAGAATGTTATGCTTTATTCGATAAAAGCAAGAAAGTTATACTTTATCTCTAAAAGTGGCAAACGCTTTGCTTTCTTCGATAAAAGCAAGATTTATTATATGAAACGTTATGCTTTCCGTCAAAAGCAATTTTTAGCAATAAATTGACAAACTTTCACATATACGCGAATGTTTTAATTTTATTAAAAAAAAAAGAGAGTATGAATTCAAGTGTTGGTTTGTGAGAAATATATGTATCTTTGACAAAATTCATGTTTTCTTATAACATCTATTGTTGTCTTGGAATATTAATTTGAATAACTTGAGATTCAATAATAAAAAATTGAGTTTTAAGGAATCATTCAAATTAAAGGCAATCAACAAGGTTAAAGAAACCACGTTCTGATAAATGAAATATGTGTAAATGAGTTTCTGAAATAGGAAATTAAAAAAATAAACTACTACAATAAGTTATGATCTAAAGGCCACGACATATCAAAATGAAGAGGAGGCACAACTAAAGCTTCCAAGTCAGCAACGGCAGCATCTCGAATCTTAAGATTTGCAGCTTTCAGCTCCCTAACCTGTTGGGTAGTCGCCTCTAAGTCCCGGCACTGACGCTCTACCTCCTGAAATTTTGCTTGTAAGTCCCGACGCTGGCCTCTTAAATCTTGAGACTGGCTCTTCAATCTGTTTGCGGCATCACCAAGCTCAGAAAGCTGCACTGAAAAGGATTCATCTTCACATTTACGTACAGCAACCTCCGAACGTAGTGAAACAAGGTTAAAACCCGACTTGAGAAGATCCAACCTATCACGAAAAGGAGACATATCAACACCTACGGCTGCAAGGTCATCTACATCATCGCTAAACTTCTTCAAGTCCTCAACTCGCAAGGAATATAAAGAAAGAGTATGCAATCCAAGAATAAGGCCTGCGAGCTGATCTAGGAAGAGGGTTTGGGTGGAAGTTGTCTTAATAATCAGCCGGTCAAGAATCTGCGGGAACCGAGCTAGGAGACGCTCCAGACTTTCCTGACTAGAAGACGATATCTGGAAACTCCTCCAAGAAATAAGATCCCCACTTGGATTGAAGGAAGCTCTAGCAGGAGTTACTTTAGAGGCCACCATAGAATTTGTCGAGACTAGGGATGGAGGAGCAGAAAGATGTTGTACAGCTAAGGATTCCTCGAAGCCTTGGTCACCTGGAGGATAACCAAGGTCACTATCCGAATGGAGAACAGCAAATAACGTGAGTGCCTCAACGGGCAAAGGCAAATCTTTCATTCTCTCGTTCTGAAAACAAGATGACAAAGCACAATACATTATAAATAAAAAAAAAGAGCAAATGAAATTCATCTTCAAGACAAATCACTCATGGATTAAGGAAGGATACTCACAATATAGTCAATGCAAAAGGAGTCGGGAGATGCCACAGAAAGGGGAATGTCATTCAACCCATCCAAAGTACTATTAACAATGCCCTCCCGAGCAATCACCACCTCGGTAGAATCCTTCTAGGGAGGATGAACATCACCAATAGTTTCAGAATGATTCTCCCTCGGGGAAGTAAGAGTCTCATCAACATCTTCAGACTCATCATGGGGAGCATGCATATGAAGGTTTAAAGAAATTGTTGTATCACCCACAGCAGGACTCGAGCTTACATCAGACAAAGTATCCTTAGCATCCAGACTAACACAATCGTCGCGAGGAGTAGATGACTCAATATCAACAAGGATCGGTTGGACGGGGTCACGACTAGTGGAAGCCGCCGCGGAAGCCTCATTTGAAGTACTATACATTAACCCAAGAGGAACATCATCATCATCATCTTCATCAACCACGGTAACCTAAAATAATAAAAAATAATAATAATAAAGGAAATAATTACTCAATGATATGTGAAAGCAGTAACACAAGGGATGAAAGAAAATTGAGAATAGTACGACAAATTACTAAATTTCTACGACGCTTCTTAATCGGATCCTCGGCTGCCGGGATACTAGGATCAACATTATCGAGAGGGCGTTTTGCTAATGGCTTTATGATAAGCCTGATAGGAGGACGACTGACTGGAACCACGGCAGAAGCAATAGGAGGAGTTATGTAAGACCCCAACTTATTAATGAATAAAATCAAATTTTCTCTAAATATTATTGTGAATAATAAGGGGTTAATTTGATATAATACTTTGGTTATGGGTGAAATGTGCAAATTTTGCAAAATAAGCAAGTGGTTATAAAATATTTATTTTTGGTCGGTGAATATTCGGTTGGTCGTGGAATATTCTTGCTGTCGGGGAATATTCGTACGACGACGCAGCCTTGTGTGGGCCCCATAACGGAAAGCGATTGGATGAAGAAAACGACAAGTATAAGTTGTTTATAAATAACGGCGTAGTTGTTACCGTTAATACTGTTGGAATACCCGGTGGTTAAAATACAGTAGCACACGGTATTGCACCAATTATTGATTCTTACGTAAGAAGGCACTACTCAATAATTGTTACAGTAGTTATTATTCAATATTTTATTTTATTGATTCAATAATTGCTGCGTTGATATTTTATATTATTGTTGTTTCAATAATTGTTGCTGCACAGTATTTTCATTTATCAGATCAATAATTCATATTATTTGAATAATATTATTAGATAACATTATTGGCAATGTCTAGAAAGTTCTGTCTAAGGAGAGGTTTGGTCATCTAATTGCGCGCCAGTAAGGAGAAATCCTTATTGGAAAGCCCCCTCTTTCCTGGGAACGGCCTGGTTGTCATAAATGTGATTCTGTAATATTATTTGTGAATAATTAATTATTGATTCATATGATAAGGAAATATTTATTTTATGTGGATATAAATGAGGGATATATTTTTGTGGTTAAAAATGAAGGAGTTAATGTTGAGGTTTTTGTCAGTATTTTTGTCGGAATGGAGGTATTAAAAATCAGGGTTTTTGAGATAGTTTGCGGGGGTTATAATTTTTAATCCGACCGTTGGATCGTGGTAATTTTTGGATATGTTATACATATATAAGTTGAGTATATGTCCACAAATTTTGAACCGTTAAAAATGAACGTATGATTTATTATGAATTTTACGAGATGACTGGTTCAGAAATTGTTGAATTTTCGGAGTTTATCATTTTGGTGGAAAATTCTAGAATTGGTGGGCCCCACTTGTGGTTGGTGAAGAAATGTGCTGAATTATATTTCAAATGTGGTGGGTGGGAATAGTAGCAGGTAAAGCCATCAGGTTGCAGGTCAAACCTACCAAAATTTTCCTATAAATAGAGGGCTAAGTTAGAATTGAAAATCACACCAGAAACAAGTTTTCTCTCTTTCTCTCTCTAGATTATTGAGTGTATTTTGTGAGTATTTAGATACTTTGAGAGTTTCTATTCATCAGAGCAAGTTTCTTTCAGCCTTATACCGGTATTCCGACCAGAAGTACTGATATTTTGAGGTAAGGGATATTATTTTCTTCTTAATGATATTATTTTCTTCAATATCATTATGCTGAAATATTGATATGAGTTTTTATCAAATTTGGAACTTTTTGTGTCGGGGGTTACTATTCACGTATACGGCACTATTCACGTATACGGCACTATTCACGAATACGGCACTATTCACCGAAAAATAAAATTTTTCCTTTTTGTCCAAGATGTCTATTATGGTTACTATCTTTGATTGTATCCATGTTTTGATCTTTATTTTTGAATTCTGCTTCACAATTGATTATTATGAAGTATTATTGATCTTGGATAAACTGTTATACGAATCCCTACTATTTGTCCTTCTGTCTCATTGGATTCGTTCTCTTTAAGATATTTTTCATCATCCTCAGTCCTAAATGATGATATTACTGAATATCTTTGGCCTGTAGTGCAAAGATGTATAATTACTTGATGAATATCTTTGGCCTGTAGTGCAAAGATGAACAGGTGTTGAGATGAACATGACCGACTGATGATACAAATGAATATCTTTGGCCTGTAGTGCAAAGATGAATATTTGGTTAAAGATGATTATTAATTGATGTTACAGGGATAAAATATTGATGATGGACTTTTAAATCTTAGAAGATAGTAGAATTCTTTCTCTACTTGACTCTTCTAATGGTTTGCTGTTTCCGCTGCAGTTGTTGATCTAAAACTTGTTGTCGATTATATTTTATCAGATTTTTCCCTGTTGAAGACTAACGATAATTTGTTGTATATTATCTTAGTCATAATATTCTTTACTGGGCTAGTTGAGCTCACCCTTTTCCTTTTTGTTCCATTTTTCTTCTCAGGAGGTGAGAACATAGCAGGATCTAGTCGGGGTATGGAGTGATGGTTCTAGAAAGATGTATTAGCAGTCCTCACTATTTCTGTAAAATAGTGTTTGAATAATTGTAATGAGGATTTATTTGAGTGTGGATATTGTCTAGAAGACAATATTTGTATTTAAACTCACAGTATGTGTTGTCGTATTTTGCACGACAATTGTATTATTGAAGTTGTAGTTTGCTTTCTGTACCATGTATTTGGCGACTCAGAATGGGTGTTGTATACCTATTCTGGGGGCGTCACAGTTGGTATCAGAGCTTAGGGATATGATCCCTGGCTGAGATGTGAGACAAGAACTAGGAGGGGAGAGACGGGGAATTCCTTCGCTAGTATGACCTGACTAAGTTTATTTGGTGTTTATTTGGTCGGTCAGAGTATAGGGATAATATATGACATGACTATTAACCCTTGTTTTATGGCAGTATTTAAGAATGGCAGCTGAGAACGTTAATAATGGAGTAAATCAGACCGTGGAGACACCTTTGATCACTACCCAGGGGAACGTGCAACAGGAAGGCAATATTCCTCCTGTAAACAACGTTACCGAGCAAACGATGAATGATGGAATGTTTAGGAGCTTTTTGCAGTTCATGCAAAATCAGACGAGGGAGACTCGTGTGCAGAATACGGGTGGAAATGATAACAACGCGCGGTTTGTCACAGCTAAGCAGTTCAAAGAATTGGGACCACCAGAATTTAAGGGAAAGCCGGATCCGATCATGGCGGAAACGTGGGTCAAGCAAATTACCAAGATATTTGATGTCTTGGGATGCACGGAGGAACAGAAGGTTCCATTCGCCACATTTATGTTCCGCGGTGAGGCAGACTACTGGTGGGAGTCTGTGAAGCGTACCCAGCCTGACGCACTCAACATGTCCTGGGAAACATTTCAAAAACTGTTCAATGACAAGTACTTTCCTGAAAGTATTCGTCATATGAAGGAGGTTGAGTTTATTAGACTGGAACAAAACAACATGACGGTGTCCCAGTACGAGGCGAAGTTTGCAGAGTTATCCAGGTTTGCACCTCATTTGGTCGAAAATGAGGAACGAATGACAAGGATGTTTCTGAGAGGTCTAAAACCCGAGATTCGACAATATCTTATCTCTCATAAATTTTCTTTATATTCAGATGTTGTAAACAGGGCTCAATTATTAGAGCGAGATAATGAGTATGTGCAACCGAGGGACCACAACCAGGGTCATACCGGTGGCAGCAGTCATCGAAGCAATGAAAACCAGCAGGGAGGAAAACATTCGGACAAAAGCGGTAACCACTCTGGTGGTAATCGTGGTCGTGATAATAGAAGGAGCGAGTCAGGAGGAGATTTCAAGAAGAGAAGGTACAACAATGATAACGTGAAGACGTCAGCACAAACATCAACTGTTTTTAGGGGAGGAGAACGACCACCGGTCGTATGTTACAAATGTGGGAAAGAGGGACATATCAGCCCAAACTGCCCACAACAATCCAAGGTATGTTATAACTGTGGAAAGGAAGGTCATATAGCTCGAGAGTGTTCTGTAGCAAAACCAAGTTCAGCGGGGATGGTGACTCCAAAAGTTATCCCGGATAAGTCGAAATCAGCGGTTCCTGGAAGGGCGTTTGTCGTTACTGGCCAAAACGCGAGAAACCCGAACGAGGTGATCACGGGTAAGCTAATCTTGAATTCTTGCGAAGTTTATACTTTACTAGATACCGGTTCTACCCATTCTTTTATCTCTCCTGCTTGTGCTCAACGTTTAAACTTGACTCCGGAGAAATTGGACTTTAACTTATCTGTTGAAACTCCGTTGGGTGAAACCTTCGTTACATCTACAGTTTATAAATCTTGCATGATCCAAGTTGGCACTATCACATTACCTGTTGATCTTATCTCTTTAAAGATACTTGCTTTTGATGTGATTTTAGGAATTGATTGGTTAACCACTCATCATGCTAAAATTGATTGTTTTCGTAAGGTTGTTAGTTTTCATATTCCTAACCAACCTGTCATACGAATTCAAACTACTAAACCACTAAAATCAGTCACTGTCATATCAAGCCACAAAGCTATTCGTTTATTGAAAAACGGATGTCAAGCTTTCTTAGCCCATGTTATGGATTTGAACAAAGACAAGTCAGATTTGAATAATATTTCTATTGTTAGAGAATTTCCGATGTATTTCCTGAAGAACTTCCCGGTCTACCCCCGGAACGAGAAATTGAATTCTTTATTGACCTTGAACCCGGTACAAAGCCCATTTCTAAAACCCCATATCGAATGGCTCCTATTGAACTTCAGGAGTTAAAAGTCCAACTACAGGAGTTGTTGGACATCGGTTTTATTCGTCCTAGTACGTCTCCTTGGGGTGCTCCTGTTTTATTCGTAAAGAAGAAAGACGGGAGTATGCGACTTTGTATTGACTATCGAGAATTGAACCATGTCACCATCAAGAATAGGTATCCGCTACCTCGCATTGATGACCTGTTTGACCAGTTGCAAGGAGCACAATTCTTTTCAAAGATCGATCTTCGTTCTGGATATCATCAGCTGAAGATTAAAACTGAGGATATTCCAAAGACTGCCTTCAGAACTCGGTACGGGCATTATGAATTCTTAGTAATGTCTTTTGGATTGACTAATGCTCCTGCTGCCTTCATGGATATGATGAACCGTGTATTCAAAGAATATTTGGATCAGTTCGTTGTTGTCTTTATTGATGACATCCTCATCTATTCCAAAAGCCGTGAAGATCATGAGCGCCATTTGAAGCTGGTACTGCAAAGGCTTCGTGAAAACAAGCTATATGCCAAACTGAAGAAATGCGAGTTCTGGCTTGAGGAAGTAGCATTCCTTGGGCACGTGGTGTCAAAACATGGAGTATCTGTCGACCCGGCGAAGATTGAAGCCATACAAAGTTGGGAGCAACCGAAGTCGGTAACCGAAGTACGTAGCTTTCTGGGCTTAGCTGGTTATTATCGGAGATTTGTGGAAGGATTTTCTCGAATCGCTACTCCGTTAACTCAGCTGACTCGGAAAGATACAAAATTCGTATGGAGTGAGGAATGCGAGAAGAGTTTCCAAGAACTCAAGAGGAGACTCATTTCGGCACCTGTTTTGACAATACCATCTGGTTCGGATGGATTTGTTATCTACAGCGATGCTTCAGGCAAAGGGTTAGGATGTGTTCTCATGCAACATGGGAAAGTCATAGCCTATGCCTCACGACAACTCAAAGAATATGAGAGGAATTATCCTACTCATGATTTGGAGTTGGCAGCAGTCGTTTTTGCGTTGAAGATCTGGAGACACTACCTGTATGGGGAGAAAGTGGAGATCTATACAGATCATAAAAGCCTCAAATATTTCTTCACCCAAAAGGAACTCAACATGCGGCAACGACGTTGGCTTGAGCTGTTGAAAGATTACGATCATACCATCCAATACCATCCTGGAAAAGCAAACGTAGTAGCTGACGCATTGAGTAGAAGATCATATGCGGGTACGAGTGCAATGTTTTTAACACAAAGGCCCATTTTGTATGACTTGCAAAGGATGGAGATAGAGATGAAGGCTCCAAGTACCCACATGATGATATCAAATATACGAGTAGAACCGACTTTAATCGATAAAGTTAAAGCTGCTCAAGCTACGGATATAGAGCTGATGCGTATGAAGAAGAAAGTGCAAGAAGGTGCTATTCCAGAAGCAAGAATCGATGAAGAAGGAATACTTCGAGTCAACTCCAGACTTTGTGTTCCTAACGATTTTGACTTGAAGCATAGAATAATGATGGAGGCACACAACACACCGTTTGCAATCCATCCTGGGAGTACCAAAATGTATCACGATCTTCGACATACATTTTGGTGGAGCAATATGAAAAGAGAGATCGCGGAGTTTATCTCGAGATGTTTAACTTGTCAACGTGTAAAAGCGGAGCATCAAGTACCAAAGGGTCCATTGCAACCACTTGAGATTCCGAAATGGAAGTGGGAACACATTACTATGGATTTTGTTACGGGTCTTCCCAAGGTTTCTCAAGGCATAGATGCGATTTGGGTTATTGTTGATAGATTAACCAAGTCCGCTCATTTCTTGCCGATACGTGAGACTTATTCCCTTGAACGTCTTGCTAGTATGTACGTGAACGAGATTGTGAGATTGCATGGCATGCCAGTATCCATAGTTTCGGATCGTGACCCAAGATTCACTTCACGATTTTGGGTTAGCTTGCAGAAAGCTATGGGCACGGATTTACGATTCAGTTCAGCATACCATCCTCAAACGGACGGACAATCAGAGAGGACTATTCAAACTCTTGAAGATCTATTAAGACTTTGTGTCTTAGATCTCAAAGGGAGTTGGGATAAGTACCTACCATTGGTGGAATTCTCCTACAACAACAGTTATCAGGCGAGCATAGGTATGGCTCCATTTGAGGCGTTGTATGGAAGAAAATGTCGTTCTCCAGTATGCTGGGACGAGGTGGGTGAAGCAACATTGTTGGGACCAGAATTGGTACGCATTACTACAGAGAAGATCCAAACGATTCGACAACGTATACAAACGGCACAGGATCGACAAAAGAGTTATGCGGATCTTCATCGGAAGGACGTGGAATTTAATATTGGGGATCATGTATTGTTACGTGTTGCACCATGGAAGGGAGTTACAAGATTTGGGAAGAGAGGAAAGCTCAATCCAAGATTTGTTGGTCCATTTGAGATTCTTGAGCGAATAGGAAATGTGGCATATAGACTCGCATTACCTCCAAGCATGTCTCGTGTTCATAATGTTTTTCACATATCTATGCTTCGTAAATATGTTAAAGACCCGAACCACATTATTGAGTTAGAACCAGACGAGATAGCTGAAGATTTAACGTACGAGGAGGTACCTGTTAAGATCTTGGATAGGAAAGAGCATGTCCTACGCACGAAGGTTATACCACAAGTTAAGGTTTTGTGGAGAAACCATGCTATTGAAGAAATGACCTGGGAGTTGGAATCAGAAATGAAAGCGAGGTATCCTCACCTTTTTGAAACATCAGGTACGTACGTCAATTTCGAGGACGAAATTTCATAAGGAGGGGAGGTTGTAAGACCCCAACTTATTAATGAATAAAATCAAATTTTCTCTAAATATTATTGTGAATAATAAGGGGTTAATTTGATATAATACTTTGGTTATGGGTGAAATGTGCAAATTTTGCAAAATAAGCAAGTGGTTATAAAATATTTATTTTTGGTCGGTGAATATTCGGTTGGTCGTGGAATATTCTTGCTGTCGGGGAATATTCGTACGACGACGCAGCCTTGTGTGGGCCCCATAACGGAAAGCGATTGGATGAAGAAAACGACAAGTATAAGTTGTTTATAAATAACGGCGTAGTTGTTACCGTTAATACTGTTGGAATACCCGGTGGTTAAAATACAGTAGCACACGGTATTGCACCAATTATTGATTCTTACGTAAGAAGGCACTACTCAATAATTGTTACAGTAGTTATTATTCAATATTTTATTTTATTGATTCAATAATTGCTGCGTTGATATTTTATATTATTGTTGTTTCAATAATTGTTGCTGCACAGTATTTTCATTTATCAGATCAATAATTCATATTATTTGAATAATATTATTAGATAACATTATTGGCAATGTCTAGAAAGTTCTGTCTAAGGAGAGGTTTGGTCATCTAATTGCGCGCCAGTAAGGAGAAATCCTTATTGGAAAGCCCCCTCTTTCCTGGGAACGGCCTGGTTGTCATAAATGTGATTCTGTAATATTATTTGTGAATAATTAATTATTGATTCATATGATAAGGAAATATTTATTTTATGTGGATATAAATGAGGGATATATTTTTGTGGTTAAAAATGAAGGAGTTAATGTTGAGGTTTTTGTCAGTATTTTTGTCGGAATGGAGGTATTAAAAATCAGGGTTTTTGAGATAGTTTGCGGGGGTTATAATTTTTAATCCGACCGTTGGATCGTGGTAATTTTTGGATATGTTATACATATATAAGTTGAGTATATGTCCACAAATTTTGAACCGTTAAAAATGAACGTATGATTTATTATGAATTTTACGAGATGACTGGTTCAGAAATTGTTGAATTTTCGGAGTTTATCATTTTGGTGGAAAATTCTAGAATTGGTGGGCCCCACTTGTGGTTGGTGAAGAAATGTGCTGAATTATATTTCAAATGTGGTGGGTGGGAATAGTAGCAGGTAAAGCCATCAGGTTGCAGGTCAAACCTACCAAAATTTTCCTATAAATAGAGGGCTAAGTTAGAATTGAAAATCACACCAGAAACAAGTTTTCTCTCTTTCTCTCTCTAGATTATTGAGTGTATTTTGTGAGTATTTAGATACTTTGAGAGTTTCTATTCATCAGAGCAAGTTTCTTTCAGCCTTATACCGGTATTCCGACCAGAAGTACTGATATTTTGAGGTAAGGGATATTATTTTCTTCTTAATGATATTATTTTCTTCAATATCATTATGCTGAAATATTGATATGAGTTTTTATCAAATTTGGAACTTTTTGTGTCGGGGGTTACTATTCACGTATACGGCACTATTCACGAATACGACACTATTCACCGAAAAATAAAATTTTTCCTTTTTGTCCAAGATGTCTATTATGGTTACTATCTTTGATTGTATCCATGTTTTGATCTTTATTTTTGAATTCTGCTTCACAATTGATTATTATGAAGTATTATTGATCTTGGATAAACTGTTATACGAATCCCTACTATTTGTCCTTCTGTCTCATTGGATTCGTTCTCTTTAAGATATTTTTCATCATCCTCAGTCCTAAATGATGATATTACTGAATATCTTTGGCCTGTAGTGCAAAGATGTATAATTACTTGATGAATATCTTTGGCCTGTAGTGCAAAGATGAACAGGTGTTGAGATGAACATGACCGACTGATGATACAAATGAATATCTTTGGCCTGTAGTGCAAAGATGAATATTTGGTTAAAGATGATTATTAATTGATGTTACAGGGATAAAATATTGATGATGGACTTTTAAATCTTAGAAGATAGTAGAATTCTTTCTCTACTTGACTCTTCTAATGGTTTGCTGTTTCCGCTGCAGTTGTTGATCTAAAACTTGTTGTCGATTATATTTTATCAGATTTTTCCCTGTTGAAGACTAACGATAATTTGTTGTATATTATCTTAGTCATAATATTCTTTACTGGGCTAGTTGAGCTCACCCTTTTCCTTTTTGTTCCATTTTTCTTCTCAGGAGGTGAGAACATAGCAGGATCTAGTCGGGGTATGGAGTGATGGTTCTAGAAAGATGTATTAGCAGTCCTCACTATTTCTGTAAAATAGTGTTTGAATAATTGTAATGAGGATTTATTTGAGTGTGGATATTGTCTAGAAGACAATATTTGTATTTAAACTCACAGTATGTGTTGTCGTATTTTGCACGACAATTGTATTATTGAAGTTGTAGTTTGCTTTCTGTACCATGTATTTGGCGACTCAGAATGGGTGTTGTATACCTATTCTGGGGGCGTCACAAGTTATCTCAGAATCAGTAGTAGTAGCTGCTCTCGTTTTAGAACGAGTAACTCTCATCTCCTCGGCATCAGAGGATCCCTGGGGAGGAGCTAGAGAGGACACCCGAAATGGAGCCCGTGGTGGAAGACTCCTAGAAGTAGTGGGAACCTGTGATGGAATGATCTGCTTAGGGGGAGACGACTTAGGCATCAAAATGTCACGCTCAGCCAAGCGGCTACTGGCTGGCCAAAGTGCTGAGCGAACATTGGGCTTGGAAGAGCATAGCAGCCGGCCCCATTGAAGACGTTGTGGAATAGAGACCGGCAATGAACAAATCAAGGTATCATCCTCCCATCTTTTAAGATTGACTTGCCAGTAATTACGTTCTCCAGCGGTATATCGCCCGCTTCGGGAGTCATCTGGTATGACAAAAGGAAGGGGTCTATGGGGATCACTTGATGGCCTCGGAAATGCCCATGTAAAAGAGGAGGAAGTAGAGATGAAATTGAGAAGAACATCCTCATAATTCCCCCGACAGGTGTGACCGAAAGGGCGTTCCTGGTCATATCCGAATTGTCTCATGACCCTGTGAGGAGAATATAGTACAGTACCAAAACTATTATTCTCAAGGAAATATGGAAGCTCTGTGGACCGAAGGAAAACGAACCAAGACAGTGCGGAGCCACTCAAACTATTTCTGCTGAGGTTGGAGAAGGTACGAAATTTATGCTTGTAGAAGTGAGGTAGATGACCGCAACCCCCTGAAACGAAGGTATAAGGACGAGCAGTGAAGCATGAATAATCATCAAGGAAATGTCGCAAATCCGTACTGTCAGGACTAGAACGGTGATCAATCCAGCGTAGCATGCGAGGAATGATGTTGCGTGGTGGGAGAGAATGAGACTTTTTCTTTCTTGTAGAAAGATGTTCAAGATCGGAATAGCCCGGAAAGCGCTCGAAAAGAAAGATCTGAAGGAAGGAGCATGGAATGAAGCAACTGACATCATACCTGAGTAAATAAAAAACAAATATATATATATATATATATATATATATATATATATATATATATTATAGAAAAGGTTGAAGGAAAAGAAGGGCAGTTTGAATGACAATTAAATATAAAATATGAAAGTGATTACCTCCCAACAGATTCTTTCATGGCAAGGGTTGTTTCGTCTAGGCGACGATATAAGGTCCCTAGGAAGAGAGGAGCAAGGGGAATCTCCGAGCCTCGGGATAACAATGCCGCCAAACTAAACATACGGGCAGAAGGACCGTCTATGGGAGACCCAGGGAAGATGAAACGGGACAACCACATAACTAGATAAGCTGCCAGAGGAAAGGGACAAGTCTCTTCACGGAAGGCAAGAACAGACTTATCGTAAACTGAGCTGTTCCACTGGTTGGTCTTGTAATCACGGAAGAAATAGCACACCCAGGATAACCAAGAATTCTTTTGCCGACCTGAACTCTCGAAATCCGGAAGGAGCGTATCACCCTTGAAGCGGGAAGTGAAGTGGGAAGATTGCCTGAAGGCTTCCATCAAGTAGGCAACGCATTCGTTATCTCTAGTGGACATGTTAGAAGGACCGCAGGAGTTCGAAGCAACAATGGGAAGGCTACAAGACGAGATTCAAAAAAAATAAAAAATAAATATATATATATATATATATATATATATATATATATATATATATATAAATAAATATATATAAAAAAAATGAGAATGAATGAAAGGAATAAAAGAAGAAAACTTACTGGTAGAGGGCATAAACATCCTCTAGAGTAGGGGTGAATTCCCCCCAGGCAGTGATAAATGTGCAAGTAGAGGAACACCATCGTGAGATCAACACAGTAAGTGCATTATGATCCTGGTAAATTCGTAGGTCTCTACACAGTTGAACACAACGAAAGATACTCGCATTCTTCAGTATTTCCACATATTCAGCGTTGTCAAGGATCTCGTCGGTCCAATCTTGCCATCCCTGAATGCAAGCAGATGAATCTGACAGGAAGCGAAGGGGACTGAATGGGTACTCTTGCTTCTCTATTCATAGGCGGGGAATGCAATCGGCATGAGGAAAGTCATCCCAACCTCCAGAAGCTGGGGCATACAGAAACAAGCCTTCTTTCTCTGGGGGTGGAAAACTTGTACGGTCATAGTCTCTAACTCTATCCCAAAAGACGTCAGAAGGACCAAAGAAGGGGGCTCTCCCCCAATCAGTGATGAAGGGGGATTCCTTGGGAGTTCTTAGTTCTGCAGAGCATTCGGGAGAGAGGGCCTACAAGCAAGGGGAAGTTCATTATAACAATTGTAAGGAAAGCATATCAAGAATGTCAAGTAAACTATATGAACACGAAGTACTCACCATAGCAATAAGGAGCGAACGTCCAATAGTTGAGCTTTAAAACACCTGAAAACAAGAAGAAACAATGTCAGAAAGATTGAAGGAGTACATTTATGCAAGAAAAAATTCCCGAAAATTTTCGAAAAAACTTCGGACAACCAAAATCCATCCTTCGGAGCCTTTTTTGGACTTAAAACAGCATAGGTCATGGCAACGCGATGAGTTTTGAAGGGCTCGTCGATACGGTCGTTTTGATATATTATAGGCCCTAAAACTCCAAATGACGCTCCTAATAGTAGAGGCTCGTCGTCCCGAACTTCATTTTTTCGTCCAAAACGTGAATTTCTGCCTAGAGTTCACCCCCTAGGGTTCAGCCCCCCTAGGGTTCGCCCCCCCTAGGGTTCGCCCCCCTAGGGTTCAGCCTCCCTAGGGTTCAGCCTCCTAGGGTTCGCCCCCTAGGGGTGCGGTCATCTGGAGTGGTTTCGTAGCATGCAAGCATATCAATTTTTCTCTTTTCGCGTTTTCGTCAAGGAAAAATGTAAAGCCACACTTTATTATCCGAGGAAAAAACCAAGATGTACTCAAGGTATTAGGGCTCGGAAGATCAAAAAAAATAAAAATTGATAAAGGTTCGGCCCCCTAGGGTTTGGCGCCCTATAGGGTTCGACTCCTATAGGGTTCGACCACCACCTAGGGCGGGATCTCTCCTTAAAAAAAAAAAAAATAAAAAAAAAAAATTAAGGTTCAGCCCTAGGGTTCGGCGCCCTATAGGGTTCGGCCACCACCTAGGGGCTGCTCCTTCAAAAAAAAAAAAATCAGGTTCAGCCCTAGGATTCGGCGCCCTATAGGGTTCGGCTACCACCTAGGGGCTGCTCCTTCAAAAAAAAAAAAAGGTTCGGCCCTAGGATTCGGCGCCCTATAGGGTTCCGCCACCACCTAGGGGCTGCTCCTTCAAAGAAAAAAAAAAGGGGTTCAGCCCCCTAAGCTTCGGCGCCCTATAGGGTTCCGCCTCCACCTAGGGGGCTTTCTCCTTCAAAAAAAAAATGATAAAAAAGAAGAACAGAGGCTAAGGTTCGGCCCTATTGGGCTCGAACACATATGGATTATTCCCTCATACCTTTGAGATCCTGTTGCTCTATCGAATCAATTGCTTGGGATGAATGACTGATCCTTCACCTAATCAGAAGCAAGACATGCGGCGAGGGATTATGAATAGAGACTTCTTACTTCTCCAAAATAAAGATAAGTAAAAAGTTTATATTTTTCGAAAAGAATAAGATTAAAGCTTGATTTTATTCCCAAGAGAAGAATAAGATTAAAGCTTGATTTTATTCAAAAGAGAAGAGATGATTTTCGAAAATGGCTCATATATATATATATATATATATATATATATATATATATATATCAAATAAATAAAGATTTGGGGTTTAAAATAAAGAAAGATTGGATTTTATTTCCAAAATCCAAAATATTTGATTTCATTTTCAAAATAAAGAAAGATTTGATTTTATTTCCAAAATAAAATTCAGTCTTTAATTTCCAAAATAAAACTAAGATTTAATTTTATTTGGTTTGATAAAAAAGAAAGATTTTGTATACCCAAAATAATAAAAATTTCTTTTATTTATTGAATGCTATTTGATTATTTTTCTTGTTTTCAATTTCCAGAAAAAAATAAATAAATAAACAAATCCAAGGGTTTGGCTCACGAGTATTTTTCCTTTTTCTAGGACCATGGTCTTCAAGACCCGTGAAGTGAAGTCACGCAGAATCGTCTAAAAGCTGAAAGTGTTCTTGCGCGATCATCTATTTGGAAATGCGACTCTCGCGCAGGGGGCAAATGTGGGCCCATGTGCAAAATTAGGGTTCACATGACCTAATTAAATTAAATACACAATTAGGGTTCCACGACCTCATTAAATGTGCAAGTTAGGGTTCGCATAACCTAATGGAATGAAGATAAAAAAGTCAGAAATAAATGTGCTAGACCGGGAGAAGCCTCCATGTATCCCGAGGCGGAAGACTCGTGGAGGCGGCTCATTTTGAGAATTGATTGAGGGATTGGATTGGTGGCTAGAAGGACAGGGCAATAGGGGCATTATTCTAAGGACTAAAGGGTATTTCTGAAATTTTCCTGAAGGCATGTGCCTTGCACATGACTACTTTCCAGAATACCCTATAAATACCCCTTCCATTCCATTTGGAAGGGGACTTCTCTCTGGACACAAGACTCGGACTCTTTTAGTAGCTTAAGGCTCGGATATTCCACCTAAAAAGCACTAACAAGATTCGAACACTCTCTCAACTCGAAGAACCGAAGAAGGCTCTTGGAATCCCAATAACCCTAACACGATTTCCGGATTCTAGGGGTTCTGCCACGCGTCGTTGGAGTAATCGCCCACCTGTCGTTCTCCCCTCTACAATCAACCAATCAATTCCGTATTCTTCGTGGATTTCTCTCCTCCTCAGCCAACATGAAACCCTAAGCGAGCAAGGCGCGATTTCCTTGCCCACAACAATCTATAAAAAGAAATAAAATTGACACACTTTAAAAAGAAATTTAATTGACATACCACTCTATAACTAGTATGAAAGCAATATTTTAAGCAGGTGGGGATCCATTTCATTAATGAATTATAAATATCATACTACTTATAAGAATACCACTCAAGCAGATCACATTCATGAATTGGTAGCCACCGGACCAAAAAAGTTAACACTATGTGTGTGTGAACGTAGTTATAACCTATATTTGGAGTTAGATAGAAACTTAGAGAGAGACGGGTAAAATTGTCAATAAAATAAAAACAATCTTGTGTTCATTTTTATTGTCTAGTGTCTTTCTTTTTTATATTTAATATTAATTCTCTTTGAATATTCACTTACACCTGTATTGCTTTATTTACATTTAGAAATATAAAAAATTAATTAATTTATGTAAAAATAGTTTCAACTGATAAATAAGTCTGTTAATAATGTCAGAACAAGAATTTTGTTATCGGAATAAATATACATTTAACGACACTTTTAAATTTATTTTAACAATATTTTAAATTTTTAACTACACATGTTGCTCTGACAACAAAATTATTGCTTATATGACATTATCTAATAAGACTTGCTTTCTTGCTTTCTTTTTTTCATCTCTGGACAAATAGTTAGTGCATGAAAATGAATGGCTACTCTCTTAGATGATAGATAGATCTCACACTTGCGTAATTCTAACTTTATCATTAAGAAATCAAAAGTTATTTAGTTAAATAAGCCTAAAAATTTTTTCAATAAGATACTTTTTTTAAAATACTTTTTTCCTTCTTTTGATTCATTTTTTTAAAAATATCAATCCTACATAAATGAGTAGTCATTAAATATATTTTCAAAATGGGTCTTTTTTTGAAACAATACTTACATAAATGAGTAGTTATAATTAGTAGTTCTGATTTGAGTATTTTCTATTAATGTTATTTTTTTTCATCTGTTCTTGGACTATACTTATAAGAAGAAAGAAAGAATTAAAAATAAGACTCTCTCTCTTTCTTGTTGCATTGATAGAATTTATTTTAATAAAAACTTTTGGACTCTTTGGTAGGGGTGTTCATTTGGATCGTCTTTTCCGGTTTTCCGAACCGGACCGAACCGGTCTGTTCGGTATAAAAAAAAACCGTTTCGGTTCGGTACAAAAAAACCTGTATATACCGATTTTTCGGTACTGGTTTCGGTTTAGCGTTTATATGGTTTGGTAAAAATCGAACCGGACCGGTATATACCGGTTTTCTATTTTTTATTATTATTAATAATTTATTAATAATAATAATAATAATAAAATAATGGTTATAATAATAATAATAATAATAATAAAATAATAATAATAAAAATAATAATTTTCGGTAAAAACCGGTACCGCCGGTACGGTATACCGGTTCAACCGGTACCGGTATCGGTTCATGAAATTGATTACTATCGGTATTCGGTTCGGTTCGGTTCGGGCCGGTCCAATCCGATTTTTTACCGATGAACACCCCTACTATTTGGTTTCTTAAATTCATTAACTCTAACAGATATTTAAATTTATTAGACTCTAACAGATATTTAATGGTTTTAATTTGCATAATATTTTAATATAAATTATGGATCACTTCCATATATATATATATATATATATATATATATATGGGTGGCCCAGTGCTCTATAATTGCACCAGTATGAAATTGCCATGCAATTCTTGGAAAACATCTGCCAGATCAAACAAAATCAACCACGCATTTTTTCCTATAAATATACAGGGTAGTCGTTTGTTGCTGCAATGCTACTACCTGCTTTTATATCCAATATAATTAATTAGCTACGTACGTTAATAATGATATTCCATCCCTCATTCCTCTCTTTGCTATTTTTCAATCCGGTATTCAAACGATACCCACAGATGTTAGATAACACATATACAATTAACCCGGAATACCCACGAGCAGGAACACTGACATTTGAGCCCGAAAAGGCAACCAGCGTTGGTAGTCCAAACAGCAACACGGTGGTAGTTGAAGTGGTACTAAGGGTTTTATTATTTGCAACAACCCTAACATCTGTGGTGTCCCTAGCCACCAGTAAGCAGACCAAGTTAATTACGATACCATTTCCTCCTTACGGGGTATCCGTTGCACCGATTCACCTGCCTTCATGTAAGTTACATTACATGCATTGACCTCATGCATATATATATGCTTAGTATAGTAGTTGTTTCTTCCTTTACTTATATATATATATATATATATATATATATATATATATATATATATATATATATATATATATATGCTTGCTTTCACATTTGGGGACCGAGTTAGGGTAGCACCGTTTTGTTTAGGAGGGTTTCATTGCCAGCGTGTTTATGGTTGGAATTATTATTTTTTGACTTAGACATAGGTACGTTAATATTATTTTTTAAATAATGTTTTAAATTAGCATTGCATGGCCATTTGCCTGTGAACTTGTTTACATACAATAACTTGACATCAGTGAATCTTGGGCATAACTTGTTTTTGGGTCGAATTCCATTGGTATATGGGGAAAGGCTGGGAAATAATTGGAGAAACTTGTTCTTGGATTATAACTTTCTGGAGGGAGATTTGCCAGCAGAGTTTAGTAGTGCGGTGAATTTCAGGGGTAGCCTTGCACATAACTGTCTCAACTGTCCCAAGAGTGTCGAGGCCTGTCGCGGCGGGCAAAGGCCAGCTTCAGTATGTGTTGGGCAGATCTAATGGTAGTGGTAGTGATTTTCAGTTTTTTTGTGTTTGGTATTACTAACTTAATGTTTTACATACTTTTAGCATGGGGTAGCAAGATGTTTTCCAGGAACCTCAATGTAAAAATAAGAAATTGGTGAACTAAAAGCATGATTTTTTTTAATGATAAGAAAATAATCATTAAAATGACTAGGGACACCACAGATGATAAGAAAATGTCAGTGTGATATATGTGTTATCTAACACATATAATGGCTAGGGACACCACAGATGTTAGGGTGCTCATTTATTTATTATATGTGTGTTATCTAATAAGACTTGCTTTCTTACTTTCTTTTTTTCATCTCTGGACAAATAGTTACTACATGAACATGAATGGCAGTACTCTTAGATGATAGATCTCACACTTGCGTAATTCTAACTTTATCATTAAGAAATCAAAAGTTATTTAGTTAAATAAGCCTACAAAAATTCAGTAAGATACTCTTTTTTAAATATTTTTTTCCTTCTTTTGATTCATTTTTTAAAAAATATCAATCCTACATATAAATGAGTAGTCATTAAATATATTTTCAAAATGGGTCTTTTTTTGAAACAGTACATACATAAATGAGTAGTTATAATTAGTTGTTCTGATTTGAGTATTTTCTATTAATGTTATTTTTTTCATCTGTTCTTGGACTCTACTTATAAGAAGAAAGAAA
Source organism: Panax notoginseng (assembly GCA_016801055.1). Taxonomy (NCBI): domain Eukaryota; kingdom Viridiplantae; phylum Streptophyta; class Magnoliopsida; order Apiales; family Araliaceae; genus Panax; species Panax notoginseng. The sequence goes on from CM029013.1 coordinate 254,383,753, forward strand.
GAATTAAATCAAGTTGGTAATAAGACTCTCTCTCTCTTTCTTGTTGCATAGATAGAATTTATTTTAATAAAAACTTTTGGACTCTTTGGTTTCTTAAATTCATTAACTCTAACAGATATTTAATGGTTTTTGCATAATATTTTAATATAAATTATGGATCACTTCCATATATATATATATATATAGGTGGCCGAGTGCTCTATAATTGCACTGCACCAGTATGAAATTGCCATGCAATTCTTGGAAAACATCTGCCAGATCAAACAAAATCAACCACACATTTTTTTCCCATAAATATATAGGGTAGTGTTTATTGCTGCAATGCTACTACCTGTTTTTATATCCAATTTAATTAATTAGCTACGTACGTTAATAATGATATTTCATCCCTCATTCCTCTCTTTGCTATTGGAAACAGCCCAGAAAAGTGTACTACCTTCTCCCCGAAAGCTTCCCATTATTGGAAACCTTCTTCACCAACTTGGAGTTGGAATAGAAACTTAGAGAGAGATGGGTAAAACTGTCAATAAAATAAAAACAGTCTTGTGTTCATTTGTATTGCCTTATTAATATCTAGTGTCTTTCTTTTTTATATTTAATATTAATTCTCTTTGAATATTCATTTACACCTGTATTGTTTTATTTACATTTAGAAATATAATAAATTAATTAATTTATATAGAAATATTTTCAACTGATAAATAAGTCTGTTGAAGAACAATAATTTTGTTGTGTAGTAAACATACATTTAACGATACTTTTAAAATTATTTTAACAATATTTTAAATTTTTAACGACACGTTATTACTATGACATTATCAATAGGCATAATAAGACTTGCTTTCTTACTTTCATTTTTTCATCTCTGGACAAAGAGTTACTATATGAACATGAATGGCTACTCTCTTAAATGATAGATCTCACACTTGCGTAATTCTAACTTATCTTTAAGAAATCAAAAGTTATTTAGTTAAATAAGCCTACAAAATTTTTCAGTAAGATAACTTTTTTTTAAATATTTTTTCCTTCTTTTGTCGCATTTTTTTAAAATACCAATCCTACATAAATACTGTCATTAAATATATTTTCAAAATGGGATTTTTTTTTGAAACAATACATACATAAATGAGTAGTTATGTTGAGTACGTTCTGATTTGAGTATTTTTTATTAATGTTATTTTTTTTCAACTGTTCTTGGACTCTACTTATAAGAAGAAAAAGAAACATAGCCTTAGGTGGTATGTATTGGGATTCTGGGAGATATCTGAATTTATCTAAAATTGGAAAACAGAATTGATGAGCATAGCCTTGTCAATTTACTGATAGTGTGGTTGATATTTATTATTAAATTAAACATTTCTCAAGTTTTATGAGCTCTAAACATAGTCAGATCACAGTGATTCTGAAGCCTTCTTCTCTCGTGCTTCTCACCCCCTTCAAGTTTATCTCCCTCCAAGTTTTATTATTGAGATGCTTCTGTTGAAGTCGGTGAAGTGATCAAGTTTATCTCCCTCCAAGTTTATTTCTCAAGTTTAAGGCATAATATCTTGAAAATATTCAGTTTAAATCCATTTACTGGAAGCTTAAGTGTCTATTTCTTTCATTTTCTAAATTGTGCCTTATTTCTCATCCATTGGTAGCTATTTCTTGAAGAGGATAAAGAAACAAATGCTTGAAGAGAGCTAGTTTTGTTCGCAGTTCCTGGATATATCAGACGCTGCAGTTTGCACCCCTGCATAAAGGTAATTATGTAGAAGTAATTATGTCTATTTGAAATGACTTCCCATTATCCAGCTTATGGAGGATCTATAAATAAAAAATAAAAGGATTTACTCAAATTTGAACTTCTGGATATTAGTTTGACTCTTGATTTTTTCTAATTGGCAGGCTCGGGTGATGGTAGTATCTATGCTTGGAGTGTTCGGAATGGCAAACAAGTATGATTCATCTCTCTTATTTTTTTATCACCTTACATCCACATCTTCCATTCCCTCCCCTCCCCTCTTTTGTTATTTATCTGGTTTTCTTTCTAGGTCACTGTTTGTGATGCTTTTTTTACTGGTCATAAAATCAAAGCAGACGGGAACATTTTGATTCTCTAAACAAGCAGGTTTTGGGTTATTTTATTGTTTTAGCACCCTACTTCTCTTGTTGGCTTTGATACCATGAAATAAAATGGAGAAAAAGACCTTCAAGCTAGAGAATAAAGAAATCAAAACATTTTCAAGAGAGAACTCCATAGAACCACTTTCGTTGAAGGAGGTTTCTACGGGAAGAGTTGCAACTCAGCGTACTTAATGGACTATGGAATTGATATCCTGCTCCATAGTTCTGTTGTCAAACTTAATTCCAAATTCCTCAGCTTAGTGAATCTCACCCAACGAAACACCTAAATTTTAGATATGCACTTTCACCACAAAAAATATTTGTTCAAATCTAATTAGACAAGTTTTTACTGAAATTACCAACTTTTATCCCGAATCACAAGTATTTATATATCAAGGGAGACGCACAGCGGTGACGCGGTGAGACTGGAGTGTGGCGGCGATGTGCTCTGGTGACGGAGTGTTTGTCGCAGTGGAGATGCAAGTGATTCCAATGATGGGGATTGTACCTCCGACGGCAGTGGTGGTGGCCGCCGCGGCTGAGGCGGTGGTGAGGAGAGAGAGGGGAATGGAAATCATTATGTGTTTCTTGAGAGAGAAAAATATTGCTTGATTTAAAATGGGTTTTCTGTGAGGGAAAGTATTGGGAGATGTGGAAAAAAAATATGAAAAAGACTTAAACAACCCTCCAAATCCCTTAGCCGGTCATTTTTGACCGGTTAATCAAAGAAAGTGTGTCTTTTGTTATATATAATTGAAGTTTAGGATGTACTTAGACACCTTTTTCGGTTTGGGGTGCAAAAGTCAACAAGGGTGTAAAGTTTGGGGTGCAAAATGTCTTTTAGTCTTAAATTTTAGATATAAATAATATCTGCAAGACTGCAAGTATATATGGCCAAAACTTTGAGTAGTAATTTCAATTTTAATTTTTCATTCACGATTAACTTCTTTGCAATTTCTGTTGTTTTCATTTGGTGGACTTCAAAAGCTCATATAGTTGATAAAAGATGAGTTTAATCTATATATATATATATAACAACGATAAAAGATGAGTTGAATTTTATGGAATTTTAATGTTACTTTGGTTGTTTTTGTTTGTTTCAAGTTGTTTGGCCATAATTAAGAGAGCCAATATTTATGTTTCAAGTTATGCCAAGTCGGGGTATCATGTTTCAATCTCTATTTTAGTGTTAGTCACATATATATTAACACCATATTATTAGCGCTTATGTATGACCTATAAAGGCGCAAATCTAGTCTTGAAGTTGTGCATTTTGATATCAATAATCAACATAACTTCTACTTGTAATTTTCTTTATTTCTAATGTATACTTCTCTTGTATTGCCATTTAAATTGTCTATATATCAAATGACTAACGATGTTTGTTTACAGGTGTGATTGAGTACTTTCTACTTGCATAAAAAGGAGCAAAAGTAAGAGGGATCATCAAGGGAGAAGCTAAGGACCTACAAGGTTGATTGCTTGAGTAATACCAACTGATCAGGCTATGGCTCAAACAATGCTAGAGATAGAACATGCACCTGATCTCCCTCCAGCCCTTATCCCTAACGATCCAGCTCCAGTCCCACAACTTGCTGCTAATTTCAATCCTAACACGCACCTCACATTACATCATCAAACATATGTAGATTTTCTTTATCAAAATCAATGTGGTAGGGTGATGATAGGAATTCTTGTTCTGCTAACTTTAGCCATATACCTATGTTTCCATTACAAACCGCAACCCCCTAAAATAAACCTTTCGAGCGTTAGCCTCCACGAGGCTAACCTTGATAATACTAGTAAACCTTTTTCTTACAACATAACATTCCATCTAAATTTCTCTAACCCAAATCATAGGGTTCATTTACGTCTTCATGGGATAGTTGCGAGACTCATGGTTGCTCACACTGTTGTGGGAACCAAAAACTTACCTCTATTAGAAATGAAGGCTCTTGATTCTCATTTCTTTTTCATCAACATGTTCGGAAGACATGTTGAAATTAAACATACTTATGAGAAGAACTTGAGAGATTCAATGGAGACTGGCCACTACTTGTATAACCTATATATTCGAGCAAGAGTGAAAACCACTTTAGCGACCTCCCAAATATCTTACAGATACCCATTTTTTAGGTTGTGTGTATTCACAGTCAGTAAACGTCCGGATGGGGTTCTCTTGTTACATAATTGTGGGATGGATTGAAAATACATAATAAGGTATGTGTATATGTACGTGAAAATACATAATATTTTTTCCTCCATATATATGAATTCTTCAATGGAGATCTTCCAATCTTCTCACATAGAATTTATTTAGTCACAAACACCATGGATTGCAAAGAAAATCCTTTATTTAACAAAGGAATGGCTTTTTCTTCTTCTGATTTAAAGGATAAATCTACTGGTGAGACTCCTAAAGTTGCATGGGACTTCGATTTGAATTTGCCGGTAGATACGGGCATCGATTTGAACAAGATCCCAGATGATGAAGGTGAGCTTTCTATGGAGGGAAAAAAAGCAAAAGGTTTTCTTGGAGATTTTTAGTATTTTTTACCCCAACTTTTTTTAACTTACTGTCTTTATTTTTTGGTGGGTTTTGTTCTCTGATTTTTGGAAATGATGTTGTGCCCATCTATTATTTTACATCAATTGTAATGGATTGCTGATATTTGGGTATGTAATGGTGATAGATTTTATTTCTGATCGATTGTAATGGGTTTTAGAAATTTGGATATGGAATGATGATGAGTTTATTTCTGATCAATTGTAATGAATTTCTGATTTTTTGATATGAAGTTTATTTCTGATTTCCAAACTAAAGATTTTACATATGGTGTTATTCCGATCTAGGAATGAAATTCGCATCCCCTCTCCCCATTCCTGCCATTAATGTGGCCTTAGAGAGGCATTACTTGGTTGTGGTGCTCTGGCCCTTAATATGTAATCCCTGGCCACCATCCTCATTCTGATATCAAAAATAAATTACGTTATCATGTGTCCTAATGTTTGCATTTATGTGTTTACAAATCTTCTGGTGCAAACGAGTGTTTAAGATGATTGAACCACATAAAATGCAAACACAATAAAATCCAGAAACTGCTTTAAAGAACCAAATATAAAGAAAAATTTAGAAATGAAAAATGGATGTCGTGAATTGGTATATAGTATCCATTACCATGTTCTCTTTGTTTTCTTCAGTTGTTTCCTCTGCAGCCAAAGAGCTGGTTGGGACTGTAAAGATAGATAGATTGATTTACACCGAAGCCAGATCCCAGGTGCAGGATCACTGTTCTTAATAACCTCCTTCACTGATCCTTTGATTGGGGAACTGATGTTCAAGGACAGTTTCATGTTTAAGACTTAAGTCCTTAGCACAACAGTTTCATGTTTAAACATCCAACTGAAGTCCACTAGTTGTGCTAAGGACCTCTTGTACCTTACAACTCCATGGTGGTTGAAATTGATTTCTAGATGCTAGAACCTGCATTTACCTTCAAGTTACATGTATGAAATTATGTGCATACTTTGAACTTTGACTAATAACCATTAGGAAATAGAAGTCATTGCTTAAAATATGCTCCAAGTGAAAACTGCAAGGAATACATTTACCTTTCTGGTTTTGGTTGTGGTATGTGGTAAGAAAGTTTTTTATGTTGCTTGATAAAAACTAAACCTAACTGCTGTTTTCTTTGTATATTTTATATTTCTGTGTTGGTTGTGATGGTGATCCTTTTGTTGCAAACTAAACATCAAGACTGCACTCATAGTTCAGTACATTTTTTTTTTGAGATTTGACGAATTAAAAATGTTAAAAACAAGTTATCTCTTCAAATTCACAAATTACACTCCATTCATACGAAATTTCAATTTAATTGACTGAGCACATTTTGTACAAGCGCAGGATCACACTTTATTCGAATAGGAAGACGACCTTCTCTTTCTAGTGTTTCTTATTACTCTGCTATGTCCGAACTCACTAGGAGAGAATTGAAGTAAATGATAACGGAGATATGTCGGACCACCCTGAGAAAGGGAGACAGTTAACCTGAAGTGAACACATTAATGTTAAACAGAGTCCTGTAATCTCTGACCTCTTATATAGGTCGTAGGTCTGAGACGTTATTATTCCCATCGTCCAGGAGTTGGTGAAGAACCCCATACACACTATTATTCCACATATCGAGGATGTTATATTCTTGGACTTTTTCATTGTTTGAAATTTATTTACCAGGTTTTAGAATTCCAAATGAAACAGATAATAGGAAAATTCAATTTTACTAGTTTATTATTGTTTTTCCTTGTTTTCCCAACAAAGAAACATAGCCTTAGGTATGTATTGGGATTCTGGGAGATATCTAAATTTACATAAAACTGGAAAACAGAATTGATGAGCATAGCCTTGTCAGTTTACTGGTAGTGTGTGGTTGATATTTATTATTAAATTAAACATTTCTCAAGTTTTATGAGGTCTAAACATAGCCAGATCGCAGTGATTCTGATGTTATACAGCCTTCTTATCTCGTGTTTCTCACCCCCTCCAAGTTTATCTTTGGTAACAAGTCCTATGAATTAAGTTGTTGTCAAGTTCTTAATTATATATATAATTTATTTATGTCTTTTTGTTGAGATATTTGTTGTATAGATAATTGATGGAACCATATCTATAGGATTCCTTGTAACAAATTGTGTTTACCAGAGCATGTTTCTAGTTGTGGAGATGGTGCGCTTATCTCAGGAGCAACTATCGGAGTCCTGGAATTCAGAACATAATCTGGATGTAGGGTCTATTGTTTTTTTTTCCAGATTGGTAACAAATATCTGTGGAGCTAGTTTCAAAGCGGATCCATATTATTAAGTAAATAGCGCTAGCGAATTTCTTGTTCAAGTAAAATTAATGTAAAACTCCGCATCTTCTCACAAATTATTGTTTGACTAATCATTTTAATGTTGATTCTCTTGTCATGGATTTTACCATATCTTTGCAAAAGTTTCTTAACATATCTATTACAGTTTCAAAAGATGAATCAAATTTATTAATGCTAAGAAGAATTTGAGGTCCTGGCTACAAGAAAAGTGAACATGATATGAAATATAGAATTTTTTTAGCTTGGATTTGTTTTATCATTTTATGTTATTTTTGTAATCTATCTAAATTGGATTAAGAAGGACCTTCTGGGGGAGGTTTTATCTAATCAAAAAGTTGTTTCATTTTGCTTGCTTGAGATGCCACATAATCTATATAGATATTATTAGTTTATGACTTTATGTTCATATATATGTTTTTCTTGCTCATGTTTTAGGATTTGAAGGAAGCAATTGTTAAGGGTTTAGGGTTTCAGACCAAGGATTTAAAGATATCTGGGTTTGATTTGAGGCGATCTGTGGCTTATGAATTCTACCAAATGTTCTGTTTGAGATGTTATTAATATTTTGTTGACCTCATTTGAGATTTGGCATGTTCTATTTGAGATGTTATTAATCCGGGGACCTCATTAGAGATTTGACATGTTCTGTTTGAGATGTTATTAATCCATTTAAAGTTAAAAGCCCCTATGTTTATCTGTTTTTTTATTGGTTGATAGAGTACAAGGTGCATTCCTATAATAGAAATGGTCTCTGTGCCTTGGGATTTATGGATGATCATTACCCCTATGGTCAGCTTAGATGTAGATTACGTTTGTCTTTTTTGATTAAATTTTAGATATAAATAATATCTGTAAGATTGCAAATAAAGTATATATGGCCAGAACTTTGAGGAGTAATTTTTATTTTTATTTTTCATTCACGATTAACTTCTTTGCAATTTCTATTTTTTTCATTTGGTGGACTTCAAAAGCTCATATAGTTTAATCTATTGGGTAGTCTTTCTGTCATGGTGATAAAAGATGAGTTTAATCTATATATGTATAACAATGGTAAAAGATGAGTTGAATTTTAAGGAATTTTAATGTTACTTTGGTTGTTTTTGTTTGTTTCAAGTTGTTTGGCCATAATTAAGAGAGACAATATTTATGTTTCAAATTGTACCAAGTCGGGGTATCATGTTTCAAAATCTATTTTAGTACTAGTAACATATATTAACACCATATTATTAGCACTTTTGTATGACCTATGAAGGCGCAAATCTAGTCTTGAAGTTGTGCGTTTTGATATCAATAATTAACATAACTTCTACTTGTAGTTTTCTTTATTTCTAATGTATACTTCTCTTGTATTGCCATTTAAATTGTCTATATATCAAATGACTAACGATGTTTGTTTACAGGTATTATTGAGTACTTTCTACTTGCATAAAAAGGAGCAAAAGTAAGAGGGATCATCAAGGGAGAAGCTAAGGACCTACAAAGTTGATGCCTCGAGTAACACCAACTGATCAGGCTACGGCTCAAACAATGCTAGGATGGATTAGGGTTGTGTAGTTATTTAATTCGTTGCAAGTTGATTGTGAATAAAGCATGAATTTTATGCTTAATTGAGGATATGATTTTAGAAATGTTGAAACATTTGTATTATCTGGTATACTATTAAATTCCAATTACATGTATATTAGCCATGTAACATATAATTTTGTTTAATATTAAATTAATGTTTAGAATTTAGATTTTAACATGCTAGTAAATGCATTTCCGTAGCTGATATCTTCATCATTGATGGACAGTCCGTCACAATTTTGCAATGGGATCTAATGCCATGGACCTGTCCGACGCAAATGAGGATCTTTGCGATGGAACATGCTTGTGACGGATATGTGTATCGCAAGTATACACAAGATTTTTAACTACTTACTGTTCAAACGTCCAAGTTAATTGAATTTGGAGTCATCTACGATGTCCCATGCCTCTTGTACTTGTGTAGTTATACTTGCACAAAAGATAATTAGGTCGTGTTTATTTGTCCACAAATACTATTGATTATGAAATTTTATGTTTATTCCTATTTCCTTTATACTTTTCTCTTGGTCTTCTTTTACTACTAAAAAATATAAATAATTCTTATTTTCTTCTTCCATTTGATCTTCAATAACAACTTTTTATTCTGACATATATATTTTTTTGATATCATACATGCAATGTGATGTGTGTGCAAGTATATATTAATAAAGGAACAATAAATTTTTTTATTACAATAATGTTATTTCAAAAATACTTGGCCTAACAATGTAGACACTTGTGATCTTTGGTATAGGCAAAATCAAAAGTAGATCAGAGAAATATGTTCTAAATGAATTTCATAACAACAAAGTGCAAGCAGAGGTAAAAAGAGTTTGATATAACTAATCTATCAACATCAAAACTGTAATTTTTTTCATGCTGGTTTATGGTGAAGAGACAACGGCAAATATTCATCTCTGCGCTGCTTCTACCCTTTCTCGCATTCTCAAAATAGACAGCGTAAGGGACATTGTCTTCACTTTCCCAGTTACCAAACTTTGGTAGATGTGACCTTTGCTACAAGAATAAGGAACTAATTAATACTGCGCATGCACAAGAACAAGGAAGACCATATAATATATGAAATTTTTTAGTTTCACCAAGCGTAGACTTTAATGTTTGATACTACAATTAAGTAATGAAAGAGACATTGCCACACTGACAATGTCTCTTTCAGTCTGTTTTTCCTCTGTGGTGTACATGTTTGTAGTTTCACCAAGCGTAGACTTTAATGTTTGATACTACAATTAATGTTTGTAGAGACATTGCCACACTGACAGTCTGTTTTTCCTCTGTGGTGTACAACATGTTTTCCTTTAGAAGTCATAGATCATCATCCAAAAAGATCGAAAAACAACTTTCTACATTTTATATGCTAACCATCTTCCATCAATATCTTACACGTGCACGCGATGAATTCCATGAACCCATAACAGGATTTTTAACATAAAAATTTTCTAAATCCTTTTCCTCTTTTTGTTTTACGGTAGCCATTAGCCAATTCCTAAATAAGTTTTGATACTTATCAGATCCTATTTTTCATTTCAAATGCCATTACCCATGTTTCTACACAACATTCACATGAAGTGAAGCCTTGCACTGAGGCCAATGTCCAATCCCTGGAAAACAGTTTTCTTCCATTGACAGTGTCCTATGTAGTTCGCAAATGGTGGTTTATGGTGAAGAGACAGCATCAAACCTTACGCTGCAAAGGTTCCTAGGAGCAAAAATAATGCATGGGATATGACTATTTATATTAACTTAATACCTCTAGGGACTATTCTATCACATGATTAGTCATTTATTTAATCTCTTTTGCAAACAAACATAGCCCAACAGTAATATAAGATTCAACTTTTATGGAAAGGGAAATTTAACAGTACTCACAGAAAACATGCGCCCATCCCGTCTTAATGCAACTGAATGAGTGCCCCCACATCAACATGACACTTGCATCATGAACAATGCAACTTCAAAACGCTAACAAATGTTAAAAGTAATTCAATTTATATCTGAATTGAAGAGAAGTAAAGTTTGTGCTGCCTTATTTTACTACTGGCATTTTGAACGTATCATGCTTTTACCATTCCACATAAATTAATCTATTTCTTTGTGAAATTTCTCCAAACAGATAGTGTGCATCTTATATGCACAAAGGAAACCGAATATATGCCATGCAATCAAATAACTCAAATTCACGGAACTAATCAAATAACCAAAACTGAATTGAACTAATTAACAAAGTAACAATACAATCATTCCAATTGCAACAGAAATTGACGCTAAGTAACAAAAATTAGCAAGAAAAACTAAAATCTAAGTTTTAGGGGAAATTTAAAAGGGAGGAAATTAAAACCTTCAATTGGACAATAATGGAGAAGGAGACGGAGAGTGCAAGTCGCCACCACTATGCTGCCATTACTGTTAGGATTAAAGGGAGTTGAGAGAGAGGGGAAAGAGGTGTGAGAGGGTTGATCTTAGAGTATCTCCAGCAGATGGACTATCTGTTGGACTATATTTAGTCCATCTGACATCAACAAATGTCCTTTAGTCTTCACTCATGGACTATCCTGTGGACTATCCCATGGACTATAATATAAAAAAATTAAAATAATCAATGAATTCAAAAATAACTCCAACGACCATATTCCAACGGTCATATTCCAACGGCTATATTTTAAAAAACAAATAGCATCTATAAATATAAGTCACATCTAGTCTTTCATATTCACTCATCTTAACTTCATTCTTCCAGTCAAATAAGTTATTTTAAATATGTCTCGTCAATTCGAATTAGCTATGTTGCACATGGATGAAGAAGAAGATGAAGAAGCATATGGACAATTGTGTGACATGGCGGCTATTGAAGAAGAACAACAAAATGTCAATAGGCATACATCACGTCATCGTGGTTCTGTGCAAGGTCGTATGACTATTGATCGTGGTAGACATGAAGGTCATAATCGACTTTTTTCGTAATTATTTTGCTGAACATCCTACATACCCCCCGTATCTATTTCGGAGAAGGTTTAGAATGCGACGCCCGTTTTTCCTCCGAATTCAAAGAGCAGTTGAAGCGTATGATTCATACTTCGTCCAAAAAATGAATGATGCAGGACATCTCAGTTTATCTTATCTACAAAAGATAACTGCCTCAATGCGGATGCTTGCCTATGGTGTTTCAGCGGATTTCGTTGATGATTATATGCGGATCGGTGAAAGCACGGCTATATTGAGTTTTAAAAGGTTTGTAAAAGCAGTCATTTCAATTTTTGGTGACGAATATCTGAGATCCCCCAATAGTAATGACATCGTTAGATTGTTATCAAAAGCTGAAGAGCGTGGTTTTCCTGGGATGTTGGGGAGCATCGACTGCATGCATTGGAAATGGAAGAATTGTCCGGTTGCGTGGCATGGTATGTATTCTGGACATGTGCATGAGCCAACAATTATTTTAGAAGCGGTGGCTTCATACGATCTTTGGATATGACATGCATTTTTTGGATTACCAGACTCTCATAATAATATTAACATTTTGGAGAGATCATCTATCTTCTCTGCTCTTACTGAAGGTCGTGCTCCACCAGTGAACTACTTAATTAATGAAAATGAGTACACGATGGGATATTACCTTGCTGATGGTATATATCCCCTATGGGCAACATTTGTTAAAACCATTTTGGCACCTCGGGGGAATAAAAGAAAATTATTTGCTAAGACTCAAGAGGCGCTTAGAAAGGATGTTGAGCGAGCATTTGGGGTACTGCAAGCACGTTTTACGATAGTTCGTGGTCCTGCACGATTTTGGGATCAAACAACACTAAAAGAAATTATGACTGCATGCATAATATTACATAATATGATTGTTGAAGATCATGAACGAGATGAAAATCAAGAACCAACAACCTACGATACACATGACGAGATTCCAACTGTAGAAGTGTCTCATGAGCGTACCCCACAATTACTTGAATTCATTGAAGCAAATCATCGCATAAGGGATAAACAAGTTCATTCTAAACTGCAAGAAGATATTATTCAACACGTGTGGTCACTACATGGCGGAGCCTAATCCATTACATTCTACTACAAAAATAAGCAAATTATGATTATCTAATAATAAGCAAGTTGTGACGCCCCCAAAATAGGTCCAATCCATCCAACCCATTCTGAGTCGCCAAATACATGGTACAGAAAATAACTACAACTTTATTATTACAATTGTCGTGCAAAATACGACAACACATACTGTGAGTTTAAATACAAATATTGTCTTCTAGACAATATCCACACTCAAATAAGTCCTCATTACAATTATTCAAACACTATTTTACAGAAATAGTGAGGACTGCTAAAACATCTTTCTAGAACCATCACTCCATACCCCGACTAGATCCTGCTATGTTCTCACCTCCTGAGAAGAAAAATGGAACAAAAAGGAAAAGGGTGAGCTCAACTAGCCCAGTAAAGAATATTATGACTAAGATAATATACAAACAAATTATCGTTAGTCTTCAACAGGGAAAAATCTGATAGAATATAATCGACAACAAGTTTTAGATCAACAACTGCAGCGGAAACAGCAAACCATTAGAAGAGTCAAGTAGAGAAAGAATTCTACTATCTTCTAAGATTTAAAAGTCCATCATCAATATTTTATCCCTGTAACATCAATTAATAATCATCTTTATCCAAATATTCATCTTTGCACTACAGGCCAAAGATATTCATTTGTATCACCTGTCAGTCATGTTCATCTCAACACCTGTTCATCTTTGCACTACAGGCCAAAGATATTCATCAAGTAATCATACATCTTTGCACTACAGGCCAAAGATATTCAGTAATATCATCATTTAGGACTGAGGATGATGAAAAATATCTTAAAGAAAACGAATCCAATGAGACAGAAGGACAAATAGTAGGGATTCGTATAACAGTTTATCCAAGATCAATAATACTTCATAATAATCAATTGTGAAGCAGAATTCAAAAATAAAGATCAAAACATGGATACAATCAAAGATAGTAACCATAATAGACATCTTGGATAAAAAGAAAAATTTTAATTTTTCGGTGAATAGTGTCGTATTCGTGAATAGTACCGTATACGTGAATAGTGCCGTATACGTGAATAGTAATCCCGATACAAAAAGTTCCAAATTTGATAAAAACTCATATCAATATTTCAGCATAATGATATTGAAGAAAATAATATCATTTAAGAAGAAAATAATATCCCTTACCTCAAGATATCAGTACTTCTGGTCGGAATACCGGTATAAGGCTGAAAGAAACTTGCTCTGATGAATAGAAAATCTCAAAGTATCTAAATACTCACAAAATACACTCAATAATCTAGAGAGAGAAAGAGAGAAAACTTGTTTCTGGTGTGATTTTCAATTCTAACTTAGCCCTCTATTTATAGGAAAATTTTAGTAGGTTTGACCTGCAACCTGATGGCTTTACCTGCTACTATTCCCACCCACCACATTTGAAATATAATTCAGCACATTTCTTCACCAACCACAAGTGGGGCCCACCAATTCTAGAATTTTCCATCAAAATGATAAACTCCGAAAATTCAACAATTTCTGAACCAGTCATCTCGTAAAATTCATAATAAATCATACGTTCATTTTTAACGGTTCAAAATTTGTGGACATATACTCAACTTATATATGTATAACATATCCAAAAATTACCACGATCCAACGGTCGGATTAAAAATTATAACACCCGCAATATTTCTCAAAAACCCTGATTTGATTTTTAATACCTCCATTCTGATAAAAATACTGATAAAACACCTCAACATTAACTCCTTCATTTTTAACCACAAAAATATATCCCTCATTTATATCCACATAAAATAAATATTTCCTTATCATATGAATCAATAATTAATTATTCACAAATAATATTACAGAATCACATTTATGACAACCAGGTCGTTCCCAGGAAAGAGGGGGCTTTCCAATAAGGATTTCTCCTTACTGGCGCGTAATTAGATGACCAAACCTCTCCTTAGACAGAACTTTCTAGACATTGTCAATAATATTATCTAATAATATTATTCAAATAATATGAATTATTGATCTGATAATGGGAAATACTGTGCAGTAACAATTATTGAAACAACAATAATATGAAATATCAATGCAGCAATTATTGAACCAATAAAATAAAATATTGAACAGTAATCACTGTAACAATTATTGAGTAGTGCCTTCTTACGTACGAATCAATAATTCAACTATACTGTGCAATCCGTGTGCTACTGTGCAACCACGCGTTATTACTGTATTTTTAACCACCGGGTATTTAAACAGTGTTAACGGTAACAACTACGCCGTTATTAATAAACAACTTATACTTGTCATTTTCTTCATCCAATCGCTTTCCATTATGGGGCCCACACAAGGCTGCGCCGTCGTACGAATATTCCCCGATAGCAAGAATATTCCACGACCAAACGAATATTCCCCGACAAAATGAATATTTTATAACCACTTGCTTATTTTGCAAAATTTGCACATTTCACCCATAACCAAAGTATTATATCAAATTAGCCCCTTATTATTCACAATAATATTTAGAGAAAATTTGATTTTATTCATTAATAAGTTGGGGTCTTACACAAGTCAACTACTAGATGTAACTCTTTTCATGATTTCTTTCTTGCGTTGTTTGTAATATTCAGCTACTTCAGGCTCCATATTAGCGGTGTCAATCATCATGATCCTTTCATCCTCTTGTGCTTTCAGTATATTCAACTTCTTTTGTTCTTGAAAATATATTTTGTCCATGTTCTCTTGTCTCTTTTATTGGTTCAATCTCATATGATGCTCGAACTTTTCAAACCTCAACCCCATAGGTGTACTAGTATCACCGGTTCCTTTGCCCTTTTAAATTAATGCTTTCGAAGCCTTTCTTCCCATTGGTCTCTCTAATCCTGCAGAGATTATATCTTCAATACCATCGTCTTCACCCAAACTGACTTCTTCTACGGTTGATGGAGAAGATGCTGCTGGACTTGACTTTCTATTACTTTTCTATTTTTTTCACTATTATCTGTTCTCCATTTCGGTGCATCCTTTAATATTCTCCAACAATGCATAAATCCAAATGGTTGGTTTTGCATACTTTTGAACATCTCTAATGCTTGACATATCTATTGAAAAATTATTTACAAAGTATTAAATATAAAAATATAAGAATAAAACTTAATGAAAATTTACATGAAAAAATTGAAATACCTTATCTTGTTCGCCTACACCGCTTTGTTGCATTCTTTCAATTGAAGCATAATATCCACAAAATTTGTTCACCGCAAGTTGAATTGTTGACCAACGTTTCGCCAAAGCAGTAGAATTGCGTTCAGACTCAAAATTTTTGTATTCGTGAAAGTATTCGTAAACTCTTTCCCAATATCTTCCATGTTTCTGATCGTTTCCTTGAATTGGATTCATGCTTACATTAAGCCATGCGGAAACAAGAAGGGTATCTTCATCAATAGTGTAATTTCCCTTTCGCCCTGTTCTTTTATTGGACTCATTTTCAGGAGTCTGAATTGGTACATCAGTTTGAATTGAAAATTCATCTAATAAATTTGGATCATCGAGTGAGAAACCTTCAGATAATAATGAAGAATAATACATCGGAGGACCATGATTTTCCATTTAAAAAAAATTAAAGAGATATTATCAATAAAAACTAAAATTAAATATAATAAAAATACAATAATTAACAAAATACTTACAATTGCTAAATGTTGAAGTAATTGATTGAGAGATTGTAAAATGTGTTGAATAATGATACATATTTATAAATTTTTATTTTCTATCTGTTAATTTCATTTTATTACCGTTCTGGAATTTTTTTTTATTACCGTTCTGAATTTCAGATCTATCCGTTGGCCTCCCCCTTCGTCTCCTTCATCTGCCTCCTTCTCATCCATCTCTTCATCTGCTTCATCTCTTCTTCAGCCTGCCCTTCTTCTCCTTCTCTGTTTTTTTTATTTAACCGAGCTTTCTATTTAAATATAATATAAATTATAGTCCACAAGATTTCGTTCGCTGATTTAGTCGGTTTGGCTTGCCGAAAAAGGGGGCAGACTAAATTTAATCCATCTACTGGAGCCGCAATTTTCATCCTAGACTAAATATAGTCTACGAATCAGGCAACTCCGGCTTGTTGGAGTTGCTCTTAGTGAGGGGAAAGAGAGGTGCAGACTGTTCTAAAAAAAGTGAATGATTTAAACTTATAAAAATATTAGTATTGTAAACTCTTTAAAAAGTAATATTGTAAATAAAATTATTATTTCAAAAACTTAATTCAATTTAAATTTAAATTTTAAGATATCATAAATTAGTTAATAACAAACTGAAATATAACTTTTTTGTAGAATAGAATAGTAATAATTTAACATATTTGTTCTAAAAAAAGAGTCTTAATTATTATAATTTTTTTTATTCTCAATTTACTATATTTTAAATTTTAAATTTTAAATTACTGTAACTTAATATATTAATGAATAAAATATTTATTATTATAAATTATTTAAAAAGTATTATTAAGAATAAAATTTTATTTTAAAAAATTAATTACATTACAATTCGAGTTGAATGATACTATAAATTAACTAAGAATAAACTCAAATTTAATTACATTACATCTTTTTTTCATTTTTTTCATGGTCAATGTATGAAATTTTAAAGTTTAAATTATTTTAAATTTAGTTACTTCGATTAAAAAATAGTCGGTATAGTAAGTTACTTAAAAAGTATTAATAAAAATAAATTTGTTACTGTAAAAAATTAAAGGTAATTATATTACAATTTATAATCACCATAATTAACTCTAAAAAATTTATTTAGAACAAAATAGTTGCCAATTTTATCTTTTACAAAAAACTCCGACCAATAACATATAGTGAGTAATAATTCATTCGTTAATAGTTTTTTTCCTCGCAAATTTTCGTCATAAATTGGAGCCAAATATCTTTCAATCACCCAATTTTGCGGGAAAAAAATATAAATTGTGAAGGATATTTCAGTTTTACTCGGACCAGATTAAGTTATCTCAAGTATATGAAATAAAAAAGAAAAATTGAAAAAACTAGTACATCGACCCAGGTGTAAATGAACTTTTAAGGGTTTAATATACTATTTGTATGTACCACATTTTATATTTGACATTGTATCACTGATATTTAATTTTTCGTGGGCATATATTTTTTTTATTAATTAATGTCATTTTTTAGTGGATAAATTATTTTAATGTTTGAAGACTTTTTTGAGGACAAAAGATATATTACTTATGGATTATATGTAGCTCTAGTTAGATAGTGCTGCAAATGAGTCAAAGCAGAACCACTTAAAAGTTATTCAGAAATCAACCTAGTAATGAAGTTTGTCTAACAAATAAACTAAGCTCATGTTAGACAAAACTTAACTCATTGGACTCATTAATTGGTTCAATTCTAAAATCGAGAGTTAACTCTTAAGTTATATATTAATAGTTTAAAATTCAATTTTACATATACCATACATAGAAATACTTAGTTAAATATATTTATAAAACGGTCCTCAGTAAAATAGTAAATTTTATTATTATCTTTTTTGATTGTTTTTTTAAATGAAATTTGGGCGTTTAGTGGCATTAAAAATCATTTTAAAAAAAAAATGGGCGTTTTATCTCGTCATATAAAATTGATATTTATGATAATAGAAATTGTCATAAATTATTATTTTTTTTGTTTTAAAAAAATCTCTCCAAAAAATTTTAGGAAAATTTTGCCTCCAAATAAAATTGTGATGAATTTATATTTGGCGTTACTAAATGTGAACATTAGTGACGAAATCACATTGTCACTAAAATTTACAAATAATTAATGACAAACTATTATGTTGTCATCGAAAGAAATATTGTGAGACAATAAATACTGTCATTAATTATTACAAACATGTCACTAAAATGTTTCCCTCCAAAAATTTTAGTACGAAATTCTACCTCCAAAATTAATTGTGATGAAATTTTGTTAATCGTCGTTAAATGTCTAAATTAGGAACAATATAAACGATTAATTGTAACAAAATTAAAGGTTGTCACTAAAGAAAAATTTTTAGTGACGATTATGAATTTCGTAATTATTAATTAAAAAATTATGACAAATTTTTGTGCGTAACAAAAAAATTCGTCATAAAATGTGTGATTTCTTGTAGTGCATTATGAAAAATAGAAACTTTATGCATAATACATATATATGCACTGTTGAACAACTTATATAATATATGCATAATACATATATATGTTAAACTTTATGCATAATACATATATATGTTAAACTTGTATACACAATGGATACATATACGAAGACTTGGTAAACTTATATAATATATTGCTTAAGATTATATGAACAACATTATATGATAAGTATATATTTTTTTAATCGAAACTTAGAGAAGACTTAATAAGAAAAGTATTCATGATTAAAATAAATTGAATTTATAATCGGCAAAACATTTTCTCTCTGAAACAACATGATTAAATTTTTCTACGACATTATAATTTGTGACATAACAACATAATTAATTTATTTTATACAATAACGTAACCATGCTCTAATACCAGATGTTGAATAAATTATATATTGGAACGTCCTATTGAATAGAATAAAATAAAAACAATAATCATAATATTAAGTACTTACATGAATTGAGAGAATATATTATTTTGTATGTATCACGTTTTCGTTGCGCTTAAGTGTGAAAGTCTTCAATTGACTCTCTCAATCTTATGATGGATGTATAGGTATATAAAGTTCTTGAGACGGTAATTGAGATCAAACCCTAACTGTTTTATTTATAAAATAGCTAATGGTCAAAATCGTCCATCGAGATTATGAAACCCTAAGTGCCATTATGCCCAATTAAATAATAGTAATAATATTTATGAGCAACATAATTACCAAACCCATAAATAAGTTGATTAAATTAATACATTATGATAATTACATAAATAGTAGAGGCCACATAAGAAAATAAAATATTCTAACAAGATCAAAACGTCATTCCACCGCAGTATCATATTTGTAAGTCAGAGCTAAATTGATTGTTCTTTAAAATTGAAAACTAGTTACATTTTGTTTAGTTTTGTGATGTAATTTCATGATAATTTAAAGATGATCACGTAAAGAAGAAAATAGTGTAATATCATACACTATTTTTATAAACACAATTACTATACTGAATATGAATGGTTCTATTCAAATTGAGGAACCACCAAACTGGCTCTAGGTTATTTTTATTTTGACTTCTAATTTCACGTTATAATTTATAAGAGTTTGGCTTTTATAATAACCCAAACATGTGATCAAGATCTCTGGTCAATGGCTAGCTAGAGTGGCTGAGACATACTTGTATATATCTTGTGTTTTTCTCAATTCTTTTTTTTTTTATAAAGAGGAGTTTCCCGGCCTTGCCATTAGACTATGTCTCCCCTCCCCGATCAAGACTTTCAATAACAAGCTTACGCCTGTGGTTCGTGACCCTTATGCTTGATGTCAGTGGGAATCGAACTCAAGACATCCGAGTTTACGTCTAATCCCAAATTCTTTCTTAAACCACTGAGCCAAGCGACGGGGTTACTTTTGTTACTCCTTATGAGCGTGTTGGTGCCCCCGTGATAGTTAATGGCCTCTATCCATCTAAAATTGACAATTATATATTTAAATTTATGTTAATGAATGCTAGCACACATTAATCATAGTATTTGTTCCTTTAAATTCAGTATCAACTATAGATCTAAATATTATTGTTGGGGCATGATTATTTAGGCCCGGATGATTCGGTGGGCCATACTCACATGGGGAGACGTGGAGAAAGTCTCCCCACGTGGGAATCTATTTGGGCAGTTTGATAACTTTAAGGAATTCAAAATTCCTTAATTATATTTGATTTTTAACTCCTAAGGAAAGTGTCAGAATATAATCTGACTTCCTTTAAGGAGATTCAGTGTAATCTCATGCATTAAGTAATAATAACTAATGAGGAATCTTATTTCTGTACGGGGGAGGGTTTGGAGGAGGTGGTGTAATCACTATAAATATAAGGCTACACTTTAATTATTAGGTACAACATTATTTTACGGCATTAAAGAATTAAGTCTCCATTGTTAAAATCTTATTCATCATGTATTTATTCTCAAATTGGAGTTATCCCCCGGTGGCTCAAGCCATCAAGTTTCACGCTATTGATGACTAAGGTGCGTAGATGAATCTTGACTTTAACTAGTATGATGCAAAGTTTTAGGTTTAGTATAGTAATACTCAAATAAAATAAGGATATCTTTTTGCATAAGGAAAAAAATGGTAAATGAGACTTTTTTGTGGAACGAGGGGAGTATATAATTTGGTTTGTCAGGAGTCGAATGTCGGACTACTTCTAAGCGTTGGACTACAAACACCCATGTCATTAACAATTTCTAACAACCCACTAACCTTGATCCAATTAATAACCCTATCAAATACTTCACCAACTACCCTATCATATGTTTCTACTAAAAGATGATCAAAGAACCAAGCACCCCAAAAACTACATCAAGTAAATTTGAAATGGAAGACATGACAACCATTAACAAACAATTTCTTTATTTTAAACAAATTTATACACCCAATTTTATAAAAAAAACTGATAAATTCACAACAGAAAATGATATTTTATTAATGATTAATGATGGGGCGTGGTACCCCAACCCCATATATTTAATTTCATACTCCCTTTGTTCCAAATTAAATATTTAGTTTTGACTTTTTTTTTGATCAAATTGACTATTTTCGAAACTAATTTTTGTTCCGTTTTTTGATGAAATTAGGGTAAAGAGATTATATATATGTTATAACCATAAGAAATTAAATACAATTTACTACTAACTCCAATTTTTATAATTTCAAAAATATATTTATATATAATTAATTATTAATTTTAATAATAGTCAATTTAACAAAAACAAATTTAAACAAACTTCGATAAGATTACCTTTTGTATGTATGAAAAGATTACCTTATACGTGACGCCCCCAAAATATGTATACATCATCCATCTTGAGTCATCAGATACAAGGTACAGAATTCAAATACAAAGGTTTAAGGGCAGATCAAAGGTTTAAGGGCACCCATTAAAGTTGTTGGGTTTTACTTAAAGCATTGTCCATTCTGTTCAAAGGTTTAAGGGCAGATCATTTATTGCTTCTGCAAGGAAAGGTACCCAGGGGCTGGTATTATACTATGTTTGGTAGAACAAGGGAATTGAGAACTTTCAGGGCTCAATATAAAAATGAAGTTATTGCCCATAAGGAGATTGAAACCTTTGCAGCAAAGGGTACAGTCATGGCCAATAGGTGTGTTAGCAATCTGTTACTTCTGTAAAACTTGGGGTAATAGGTGTGCTGGCATACATGTATTCAGTGAACATGCAAGAGTAATATATGGAATCTAGATCTGAGTTTTAACTATTACTCGAATTATATGACATTCATCTTATAAAAAATTGACCAATTTCCACAGGTCTTTATGTTAATATTTTCTGATGAACGTGATACTAATGTTTTCGCAATTTAGGTTTATAGAAGGTGACTTTGACACATATGTCTCCCAAATAAGGGTGCCACATGTATGGGGAGGTGAGCCAGAATTACTCATGGCTTCTCATGTTCTTCAGTAAGTGTCCTCTCTCTCTAGTCTTTACCCCCTCCCTTGATTCTCTTTAGTGGGAATGCATATATGCAACTCAATTTTCTTGGTGTGCATAATGTTTTGAAAGTAATCTGGTACTATTTGTTAATATCTTCTTCTTTAGAATTCTATGCATCTGCTGAATCTTTCAATCCCTTAGTTGGACTTAATTTTTTTCTTTTATGAACAATTTAGTCTGGAAACAGTGTTCTTGCAGCATAGTATAATCCCCTAAATGAGTTTTCTTTCGAATAGACAATCAAATTTAATAAAAGCCTGGCAGGTTAATAAATACCTGTTTGCTGTTTTCATCCGTAGTTCTAGCATTTGTTCCTCTTACTTGTACCTGCACAAATGAAGTTGATTGGGTACTTTTGCCATTTGGTCATCAAATTATAAACTTAAGGACCTTCTTTTATCATTGGGAGAGCATTAACTGATTAGGCATTGCATTTTGTCTCTGCTTTGATATGTTGGGAATCCTATGTTTGGAACATGGAAAACGCGGAATATATAAAAGGAAAAGGGAAACAAAAATATATGTAAAAAGGAAAAAACTATCTTAACGAACATAAGTTTAGTTATCTATACTTCTAAAAAATCCAATACCAATACCAGTGTTAAACTTAATATAGTTAAGAAAGTTGGTAAACATTTAGATTTCATTTTCTCTATTTCTTTCTTGAGTTTCTAAGTTCCACACATACCCTAAAAGCATATTGATTTTACTTTTTTGTATTTATTTTTGAAAACATCCTCAAAAAATCAAAGACTTCCAAGTCTAAGGGTTTTCATACTGCAGGATGCCAATCACAGTCTACATGTACGACAAGGATTCTGGTGGCCTGATATCTATTGCTGATTATGGGCAAGAATATGGCAAGGAGAATCCTATTAAAGTTCTTTATCACGGTTTTGGCCATTATGATGCATTGCAAATTCATGAGAACAATGGTGCTAGATCAAGACTTTAGCTAGCAGTCATACGCGTTTTAAGTGTAACTGACTCTGATAAAATAGAAAAGAGGAAAAAAATTGTTAGTATGGGCAGTAGTTGAATTCCACGCATTACCATGCCCTTTGTGATGGCTATGTTCCAACTAAATATGCATACATTTTCAAAAGAATACAAATAATGTTCATATGAAATTGCATCCGTCAGTATATGCTGCTACAGGGCGATGGAGTTGGGGGTTATTATGCGCCAAAACAAATGGGTATAGTATTGAAGGCTCACTCAAAACCTTCGGTCCAACCATAAGGCCTAGTGTGTCCCGAAGCTCAGCTCTGTTCGGTCGTTCCGCTTTTCTCGCTCCGGACTTGGTTTTTTTCGAGAGATTCTCAGTTACGAGCCACAAGTTCATACTACCAACAACTGTATTTCTGGGTAGCTTTTCTTGCTGTTAGGTGTGGTTTACATGTCAAAAGTATACCAACTCACGCACATACACAACCCACTGTCAGTCGTACTTTTACTTGCCCCAATCCATGCATGCGAAAAAATAGTAGCGCACAAAAATTGTCGCATTTGATAAAGTACTTCCATTTTGTGTGTTTTCAAAACTTTCATAATTTGTCCTCTACCCCCCATCCTTTAAAGTCTTCCTTTTTTTTTCCCCTCTTCCTCCCTCCTTTTTATTTCCCCCTCTGCCCCTCTTTGGCATTTCTTTTTCAATTAATATAGTCGTATATTGTAAATACTATTATAAAATATTATTTCCTGGGCAGTTATTTCTTACCTTTGTATCATCATCCTTTTTCCTTTCCCTACGCTACGATGTAAGATAAGGAAATTTTCAATTTATAAGGTGGTATGTGTGAAATTGTATTTTGAAATGTGTTAAAACCAAACCAAACCAAAAATTTCAGAATTTATGGTTTAGCTGTGTGTAGAATGAGCTCGATTTGTAACAACAAACAATGAGGTTTCAACTCTAATCCTTGCAATCCATTTTATTCTGAATCAATATTTCATACGGAATTAATTCTATGTTATTGGTTTACCCCTTTCTTGTCCAACTCGAAAAAATCTTTCTAAATTTCCATAACAATAATTTAATATTTCAAATGTAATAAATAATTAACTTTGACACACACAAGTTGAGTAATGGGAAATATATTTGCACCACAGTTCTTGTAATTAATTATTATCTTGTCTTGAAAAATAAGCAAGTAGTGTTTACCCTTAAAACGGTTAATCCCCACTCCCCCATGCCACCCCCTGACACCCAACATTGATCTTTTGACCTCTTCTTCTTCTACTACATGTGTTTTGTTTTGTTTTGTTTTTCAGTGCCTAAAAGACAATTCAAACCCTGTGACACTTGAATAAAACAGAGACATGGGGTTGAATAATTGTACCCCCCTTGTATGTGGTTGTCATTGCATTTTTGCTTATTAATTTTGAATCAAACCACAAAGACCGAGTTAAATTTGTAAGTGGAAACTGGCAAACTCAAAAAGTTGTAGTAGCATGCTGCTGTCCTGTCCTTGTTGAATGATTTCCTGACACCTCCTGTTAATTACAATAAGATCCCCATGTAACACTATGCTCTGCTATTACTGTTTAACGTCTCCCCTGTATAACTCCTATCTCAAAACAATACAATTTAGCAAAATATCTATAATATAAAACACAGCAGAGAGAGAAATAAATAAATGTCACATCAAGTTCCACGTAAGCCGCTCTCTCTCTTGTTCAGCTCTCTCTTTTGTTCTCCGTATTCAAATTTCAAACTCACGCACAAAGCTTTATCTCTCGTACCCAGCCAAGTCTCTCTCTCTCTTTGTTCTTATACACGCAGAACTCTCTGTGTTCTTACACACACAAAGCCAACCAACTCCCCTAAATATTTTATCTCTCATACCCAGCCCTAATTCCAGCCCCAAATCTCTCATACACGAAGATTAAGTCGCAGGTACAGTTAGCACTTGGCACAGTTCACTTCTATTCCATCTCCATTGCTGAGTGTTTCTCTCTCTAGGATAAAGGCCCGAGTGTTTAATTTATGCACAATTCGAGTTCTAGGGTTTTGAGAGGATGTGTGGGCTAATTGATCTCAATATCGTCAACGAAGACGACGAAGAAACGACCCCGTCTTCCTTCAATTCGGCCACATCGTCGTCTTCCTCTGTTCCGGCTCCGGCTAATTTGGTGTCATCGTCGCCGGCGGTGTGTTTGGAGCTATGGCACGTGTGTGCTGGTCCACTGATTTCGTTGCCGAAGAAAGGAAGCCCGGTGGTTTACTTGTCGCAGGGTCACTTGGAATACATTTTTGATTTTCCTGCCATCGCTCGTGATCTTCCTCCACACGTCTTTTGTCGCGTTGTTGATGTCAAGCTTCATGTAAAGGTTTCTATGTCTATGTAGTATTTAGTTATAAAGGTTTTGTTTTTCAAATGTGGTTGATCATTGATTGCTAGGGTTTGAATTAAGGGAGATAGTGAAATATGGTGCTCACTGATGCTGAGATTTTGTTCATTGTGAATATTGTTGTAATTTTTTCAATTATTGTTTAGGCAGAGGCAGCTTCAATTATCTAATTTTATATTGAAGTACTTTTCTTTGCATTTTATAAGCTGAAATATGTTAAGATAAAAATGGCTAATGCTAACCAACTGATGGGGTGGTGATTCTTCCTTTACATTTGGTATTGGGTTTTTAAGTTTCTTGGTTTTGCTAATTTTGACTTTGGGTGAAATTCTGTGGCTATGTGAAATAGATTGAGCAAAAATGGAGGGACGGGAAAACTGAACCAAAAGTTTAAGAGGATGATATTGAAATTGCTGCCAAATTGATGACACCTCACATGTTTTGCAAGACACTCACTGCTTCTGACACCAGCACCCATGGAGGTTTCTCTGTCCCATGTCGAGTTGCTGAGGACTACTTCCCTCATCTGGTATTTCTATTTTTATGTCTATAATTCTGAGCTTGGTAGGATTTGTCCCGTAGGATTATAAACAACAGAGGCCTTCACAAGAGCTTGTAGTAAAAGATTTGCATGGTATTGAGTGGAAGTTCCACCACATCTACCGAGGTATGTGAGAAATTCTGATATCTTTGTGATGTTTCTTCTTTGTATTGTGATTCGAGTTTCAGTTTTTTTTTCTTTTTAAAATTTGTGTTTAATCAGGCCAGCCTCGAAGGCATTTGTTGACAACTGGTTGGAGTGCTCTTTCTAAGGTATTATTGTACCTTCATTAAAAAAAATGAAGTAACCACATTCTTTTTGAGTTCTATAACTTGATTATATGACATGGGTAGTGATGGAGAACTGAGGCTGGGGATCCGAAGAGCAGCTTAAGTAAAAAATGGAGCTAAGTTTGCAGTAGCCTGTAACCAAAAGTTGAATGATATTAATTTTGTGTTCATTGCCATTTCTATGAGAAGTGTCTTCAATGTTTGCTACAATCCAAGGTACATGTTGACTTTACAATTTTATAAAATAGTTGAATATCTTGGCATGCTTTGTTTATCCCATATCTTACTGGGTATATACTTGGTTCTCATGGTCTTGCTCAGTTTTATGTGCATTTCATGCTTTTTGTGGGTTTGTTATTGTAAATTGCAGTATCATGGGCTAGGTTAAATTTTGATTAGCGTGTGATGGAGCTTTTTTTTTTTGTTTTATTCGTAGTGTCTGCAATCGCTTCATTACCATGGGAATATATCAATAACTTATATGCTTATTGATCAGGTACATTGTTGTTTAACTTAATTGTGTAGAAAAAAACTAATATCATTCAGTTGTACTTATGGTAGATGTTCCATCCCAAAGAAACCTCCTCCTTTTTTCATGGGGGGAGGGGTTTGGGAAGGAATGTAATTGGAGTTCTATGGATTTACATTTAGTAGAGTTTCTATATATAACTCTTTATTTGCTAAATAATTTTCTTCGGTTTATCATGATAAATGTAATAAACACTACATATATTCCTGTTGTTTGCGCAGAGCATCTTGAATTAAGAAGAGAGATACAGGTACTTCTTATGTGTCCTTTTACCTTCTTACTCTTTTTGCTTTTAGCAACTTTATTTTAAAGTAACTGGAATTTGATATATATGTTATATTATTGAACTGGTCATGGTCATTTAAATAGATTCTAAATAGATCATTCCTCCAGGTATGAGGTACCATATGAGTCTATTTGGTCTCTCAATTTAGAAGGCACTAGAATTCATTTTCTTTCTATTTCAAGAACCTCAGTTGCAAATTCCTATATTGTTGGAGTGGTTGAGGTCTATAGTTCTATGTAAAACATATTACAAATGTTTGTTAGGTAGAATAGTGTTTAAGAAGTCTCCTTGTTCAAAGGATCTGATTTATTTGTGATGGAGTTCACTTTTTATGTGTACCAATGCGAAAGATCATATTTTGATTTATATAGTGCACCACATCTTATAATCAGTCACACTCCATAATACCTGAAAGAAAATTGCAGAATTGTACTAACATCACTGGTAACTCATAACCCAACATCACTAACAAATTTTATGGAAAGAAACTGGTTAAATTGACCTCCTGAATGGATAGTGTTTCAATTGGTAACTGAAAGTGTAAGCCAAACAGTTGAGGTAGGTTGATTGGGGTAAATATAATTCAGTTCCAGACTCCATGATACTTTGTAGTCTGCCATCAATTAATGTCATCATTTTATTGTTACTTATACTTTTTAGATGTGTTCAGCTTTGGTGTTTTGAGAAATTATTTCTTGTGAGTTCTATGAATTGTTTACTTTTTTGTGGGTTCTTTCTATGCTTTCGGGGTTCTCTAATAGTTGTAATCATACTTTTGCTCTTTTTGTGAGAATCATAGTGGAATTTCTCTATTAAGCTTTATTCACCATGTGCATTTTGTTGGAAGAAAAAATATTTCTATTTCATTGTAATCCATTTGTTATTTTTTATTATATTCCATTGATTGCTTACAAATTCTTATTGCCAAAGGATCCTTATACCCAACAGTAGTAAATTAATATTCAATTTCTTTAATATTATATTTATTTCCAACAATTTGAAATCAGCTGGTGAATTTCAAGCCACGAAGAATTTGACTAAGTTTTTAGGCCTGATTACTTTCTTGGTGAATGAGGATTTGACAAAGTTTTCA
This sequence comes from Panax notoginseng, assembly GCA_016801055.1. Classification (NCBI taxonomy): domain Eukaryota; kingdom Viridiplantae; phylum Streptophyta; class Magnoliopsida; order Apiales; family Araliaceae; genus Panax; species Panax notoginseng. The sequence goes on from CM029013.1 coordinate 254,412,140, forward strand.
AAGGAGAATTAAAGTATACTGGTCAAGTCAGTAGAAATCAGCTGGTTTAATCATTTTGCACTACATAAAAATTAAAGGATACTGGAAGTGAATCTATTTTTGAGGTTTTCTCATCTTCAACCTCACTGAAAATCACCTCATTTACATTGTGCTCAGTTTTACTCGAATCTTGTATTTGAGGCTCAGGGAGGAGGCTCTCCTCCGTTGGAGATATTGGTACCGAGGTAAAAACTAACATAATAGGAATTAGGATAGAAAGCAATATGATAAAGAGCTGCTAGAATAAGGCAATCACTGTAGACAAATAAAACACTGGAATTATCAGATGATCTAACTTGGCCCAACTGCAGCTATCTTTGTCTATCTGATCAAGAATAATGATGCTCCTTGGTATAAAGATCTGAGATTTATTTTTTTCTATCTTCTTTATCCTTATACAGTTACTATACCCACTTCACAGTATCAACCTTCCTTCCAACAACAGTATGTCCTTACAATCCAAAACACAAAACACAAAAAATAAGTCAAGTTATTGTTCATGGGTTACTTTAACCAATATCAGAGTTCAGAACAACCACTTTAGTCAAAACAGTAAGCAAGTGCTTTTTTGTCTATTTAAGTTTCCAATACCCTACCCAACCAACCCCAAATAAAAGTCTTGCCTATATGGGTTGAAATTAGTCTCTAATAGTTGTATCAGGCTGTCCGAAAAATATTATCATTTAATTACATACACAAGATTTATATGGTACTCTAATCTGATTGTTTTTAGAGGAAACATGTAGAATTAAGAAGAAAAAAATTTTAAAGAAAAAATTATTAGACTGAAGAAATGGAAGCCCAAACTGCAAAAACTGTTAGTACCTAATGGAGGTGGCGGAGGAAGGGTATAATCAAGAGGAGTATGATGTTTTCTATCTTTCACATTTGCAAGCACCTTTGGGTGTTCAATACTGCTTTGGCTGCCTTTAGTGATATCAAGAGGAGTGGAAAAAGTGCTACATTTTTGATATAGGTTGTTAATGGAGTTTGTGTTCAAAAGAATAGAAAATTTTGATATAGGCATTTTTGATATAGGCTTCATTGATTGGGTGATTCAAATGAGAAGAAAAATACAAAGATTTCTACAATTAGGGCCAAGGAACGAAAGCTTAAGACCATTGATTAGGTGAAAAACAAGAAAAAGAAAGAAGTAAATAATGGAAAATGAGCGGTTGGAAGAAAAAATATTTCTATTTCATTGTAATCCATTTGTTATTTTTTATTATATTCCATTGTCTGCTTACATATTCTTATTGCCAAAGGATCCTTGTACCCAACAGTAGTAAATTAATATTCAATGTCTATAATTTTATATTTATATCTAATAAACTCAACTATCTTCAAAATTGAGGGAATTCCTCTCTTACAGAACAATATATAGTATAAATTTATAGTAAAACAAAATAAAAAATATATAAAAAAATAGAGCTAGGCTCGGAAGATTTGGAACAATCGTATTGAATGTATCTGTCTTTGCAACTTCATTTGTTCATGTTTAATTTATTAAGATTACTCTTACAGGTTGATCTAAGTGATAGTAACAACATACATGTCAATGTTTTGTCTGAATGTGCCCTAATCAATTACATATGGATAAGGTAACGCTATTGGTATTGTTAAAAAATATCATTTTGATATTTGTTTGCATTTTTTTGACTAATGCCTTATTTTGTACTTCCTAAGAGAATTCACATGTGAATCACAACAACCCAAGTGTTATTCTATCTTCAACGAAGGGGAAAGAAAAAATTGGTTGTTCTATTGGAAAAGAAAATTGGTTTAATCAACCGATATGTTGTACTAATCATTGTTTATCTGTTGATAAAAATCGGTTAGAGCATTATACACTAAATTGTCGGTGATATTTTTGAGTTCCTCACCCCTCAGTCTCAGTCTCCTCTTACACTTCTCTCTCACGCACACACGACTCCATACCATCATAGAGAAGAATTGTTGTGTTGTGGTATTATTATGAGAGTGATATTTATTATGAATTTGATTTTAAAAATTAGTGCTTTTATTAATAAAAATTATTTAACACATCATATCTAATAGCTATCTAACGTGTTGGTATTTCGATTAGAGCGATATACACTATATTTTCGGTGATATTTTCGAGTTCATCACCCCTCACTCTCACTCTTACACATCTCTCTCACGCACACACGACTCTATTCTTACATGAATTTCGCAGCTCTACATGAATTTGATTTTGGATCTACTAACATATTGTCCAAATTATGTATTAGTTAATTTTCTTAATTTTTTTGTTTCTATAATAAATTGCTACGTTGTGTTTACTTGCAGTAGATTAATGCAATTTCTATTAGGGATTTGAAATTATATTACTTCGCTAATTATTTAACTTATTTCACACATCAATTCCTATCTTAGGCTCCCGCATCAAATTTCGTTTCATCTAAAATTAAGGCCCAACGCACCAGATGTGAACGAAATCGTAATGATAGTAGTACGTGCTCATGGCGTAAGCTGGCACAGTGCGCACGTCGGGAAAGAGAGCGTCCTAGGAATTACACTCAACCTCTACCCAAAAACTTTCCAGTATTGACACCACCCAATTTCCTCTCCCAATTCTCCAACCATGTTCCACTTGCTAACATGATTACTGTAGTCCCAGTACGCTTAACATATGCAATGACAATCAATAAGTCGCAAGGCCAGTCAGTCAAGTTTGTTGGTGTAGATATGCGCTTACTTGTATTCAGCCACGGTCACCTATATGTGGCCATGTCTAGATGCAAGTCGGCTGATCGCATCAGTGTCTTCTGTGATGACCCCAAAATAGGTCCATTCTATCCAACTCATTCTGAGTCGCCAAATACATGGTACAGAAAATAACTACAACTTTATTACAACAACTGTCGTATAAAATACAACAACACATATGCTGTGAGTTTGAATACAAATATATACTAAATGTGACATATGTCCCAACCGTGGACAGTACCTCACAGTGGCACCTTACATAAAGGTATAGTCAAAGACTGTTTTAGAAATTAGAATCTTTGGAAAGTGCTCAAGGAAACCTTCGTACATGGGAGGCCTTGCGTCTAGGTTATGATAGATATCATATGGCCACAGAATTATCCTTGGTTGACCCAATAGACACCAAAGAAAAATGAGAAGTTTACTATCATATTCTTCCCAATGGTGAGTCTTTTCTTGACATATCATTATCTCCACTGTCTCTAATTGAAAATTATACTTCAAATAAACACCAAGATTATATAGGTAGTGCTCGTAAAGATACTCAGTAAGTGGATGAGCACAACCCTGTCTTATGATGACACGAGGTTGTATGTCATTAGACATCTTGTATGATAGTGACAAAACACCCTTCCAACGTTGGGTTCGCCTCACCCTATTTTATTCACCAAATATAACTACTAAATGATGATCACCGTTCTATTCCCTTGTTACCCCCGCTCGACCCAGCTACACTCTTATTACCTGAAAGGAATTGTGAAACCAAAGGGTGAGCACAACTAGCCCAGTAAAGAATATCATGACTAAAGATAAATAAATTATCAATAGTCTTCATCAGTAATAAATCAGAGATTTAGAACATATGGTAGATGATAAAAATTTCAACCATAGTTGCAGCGAAACGAGCAATCCATTAGAAGAGTCAAATAGACTATAAAGTCTATTATCTTCTCCATGTTAAAAATTCACCAACAATGTTTTATCCCTATAACATCACTCAACAGTTCCTTTCCACAATCATATGAATAACTCATAATAATAATTGTGATTCTAAATTTTTCTTCGCACCTAGGACGAAGAATATTTTCATCACATTTCTTTACCTGAAACATCAATGATCATGGTTATACCAAATCACAGTTCATGTTCATAATCATGCTAATAAATTCATCTTCGCACTACGGCCAAAGATATGCATCAACAAACCATCTTTGCACTACGGGCCAAAGATATTCAACAACAGTTCATCTTCGCACTACAGGCCAAAGATATTCATCAATAATTCATCTTTGCACTACAGGCCAAAGATATTCTTCAACAGTTCATATTTGCACTATAGGCCAAATATATTAATATCTCAAAGAAATATATAATCATTTCAGAATTTATATAAACAATAATTATAACCATGTTGATCATTTCACCTTTACACTTAAGCTAAAGATATTCAATTATAAATTCAATGGTCATGATCATACCAGTCAACAATTTAACTTTGCACTACAGGCCAAAGAGAACCCATAGTCATGATCATACCAATAATCTACTCATCTTTACACTCAAGTCAAAGAGAAATATCATCATTAGGGTTATAAAAATGTTATATATAATAGTAAAATCAATATAATCAAAACATCTGGATTTAATCTCAAGAGTAATATTCATAAATCAACTATAATTTGGTTAAAAAAAGAAATCAATTTTGTCGTGAATAGTAACTCGTGAATAGTAACTCATGAATAGTAACTCCGACACAAAAAGGTAAAAATTCTACAATAAAATTCATACTAATATTTTGGTATAATGATATTGAAATAACATTTATTAAACTTATAAACAATTTATTTTAATTGTTTACACTTTACTAAATAATGTATTTAATCATCATAAAATGTCAAACTCATAAGATTTTATCACCAATAACCAAAACCTTCATCAAAAATCTGCACATACCTCATATAGGATTCTCAAGCCATAAAATTCTATTTTCCAATTTTCTTACTTCACATAACATATTTAATTCATTTACTCATAACTAGTCTATTTTTATGAAAAATATCAAATCAGTTCCAAAAATATTTCTTTTCTGGAATTTAGCAGAATATAGTCCCATATTGAACATATATTTTTCTCAGAATTTTTAAAATTCATTTACTATTTTTCATATGGCCAAAATCGCCGAATATTTAGACATTTATCATAAATTGTACTTTTATCTAAAAATTCTGAAATTCACAGAGTATACTCCTATCATATACATGTACTCTCAATAAAAATTTCATCAATTTTGGAGTTAACCACAAGAAGTTATAAGCGATTACTTTTAAAATAGTCTTTTCTTATAAAATTCATAACTCTTAATCTATACATCCAAAAATCACCATTTTTGGACACAATCAAGAAAGCTCATCAAAATATCATTTTAAATTTTTCCAGAATTTTTGAAGGTCAGAAAAATTACGAAACTGGAAAATATAACAACCCTTAAAATCCCTTACTATCCCTTACCTCAAAAGTGCAGTATTTCTGACTGGAATGCAAAGCCGAAGGAAACTTACACTGAATAGCAACTCTCAAAGTATCTAAATACTCACAAAATATGCTTCATAATATAAAGAGAAAAAGAGAGAAAGCTTATGTTTCTGGTGTGATTTTCAATTCTAACTTAGCCCTCTATTTATAGGAAAATATTAGCACGCCGAAGCAGACTTAACTTGCAACCTGATGGGTTTACCTGCTACTATTTCCACCCACCACATTTGAATAAAAATCTCAGCACATTTCTTCACCAACCAAGAATGGGGCCCACCAATTCTAGAATTTTCCACCAAAATGATAAATTCTGAAATTTCAACAATTTTTGAACCAGTCATCTCGTAAAATTCATAATAAATCATACGTTCATTTTTAACGGTTCAAAATTTGCGGACATATACTCAACTTATATATGTATAACATATCCAAAAATCACAACGATCCAACGGTCGGATTAAAAATTATAACCCTCGCAAAATATCTCAAAAATCCTAATTTGATTTTCAATACCTCCGTTCTGACAAAAATACTGATAAAAATATCAACATTAACTCCTTCATTTTTAACCACAAAAATATATCCCTCATTTATATCCACATAAAATAAATATTTCCTTATCATATGAATCAATAATTAATTATTCACAAATAATATTACAGAGTCACAATTATGACAACCAGGCCGTTCCCAGGAAAGAGGGGGCTTTCCAATAAGAATTTCTCCTTACTGGCGCGCAATTAGGTGACCAAACCTCTCCTTAGACAGAACTTTCTAGACATTACCAATAATGTTATCTAATAATATTATTCAAATAATATGAATTATTGATCTGATAATAGGAAATACTGTGCAGTGACAATTATTGAACAACAATAAAAAAATCAACGCAGCAATTATTGAATTAATAAAATAAAATATTGAACAGTAATTACTGTAACAATTATTGAGTAGTGCATTCTTACGTAAGAATCAATAATTTCAAAAATACTGTGCAATACCGTGTGTTACTGTGTAATAACGCGTATTACTGTATTTAAACCACCGGGTATTCCAACAGCATTAACGGTAACAACTACGCCGTTATTTATAAAAACTCAATTTTATCGTTTTTTTAATCCAATCGCTTTCCGCTATGGGGCCCACAATAGCTGCGCCGTCATATGAATATTCCCCGACAGGAAGAATATTTCACGACCAAACGAATATTCCTCGACAACAATGAGTATTTTATAACCACTTGCTTATTTTGAAAAATATTCATATATCACCCTTAACTTTGACTTTTTATCAATTTAACCATTTACTAAATAGAAAAATTAAATACTTTTATTTCATAAAATTGGGGTCTTACATCTTCCCTCCTAATGGAACATCCACCACGACAAATATCGTATATTCGGAGGTGTTGTTGGACTCTGTGTAAATCTTACTACCTTTTTTAATGTTTTGCAACTTACATCAGGTAATTGGTTCATGACTTTTGTTGCGTTCCAAGCAATCAACAAACTTCTTTCTTGGTAGAAAAATTGTTTTGTCAGATTTTTGAAATGCTATTCATTTGTTAGTTTTAATGTATGATGTGTTGGTAATCACTAAAGCATATTATTTCTGTTTCTTTTATTTGGGTTTTGATTTTGGTAAAATTTAATTTCTTTTACATTTGTTTTGTTGTAGTAAATGGTGAGATTTTCTTGCAAATTTCTTTTTAATATTATAGCAAAGTAGAAACTTTTATTGGATTTAGAATTTTTTTTCGACATTAGACTTGCCAAGGTTAGGCTAGGTGTATGCATTCTCTCTCTTTTGGATTTTATCTTCTGAGTAACCTATTTTGTCGTGGGAATGTTTTTGTTTTATTTTATAAAGTGTTTGAAGCTATCAGTTTAATAAGCTTCTGCATAACATCATGAACGTTTACATTAAGAATACGGGGTTTTAGATGATTGCTTCAGTCATGAATACATTTTGCGTTCATTAACTATGTAGTGTGCCTATAACTCCTTTTTTCAAAACATGATCCTTTTTAAAAAACAAAACATGATCCTTTTTACAAACTCAGTCATGATGGGATAGTTTCACAGAGAGGTGGATGTTGTCGCTTATTGCATGGAGACATCTTGAATTAGCATATCATCTCATTGTGCATTTTGTAACTGCTTGACCTAATGATATATTATGATGGACATGGAATGTACAGCTCAAATTATACTGTATATGTTGAGAATAACTTGTGGATACTTGATTATTATCTTTTCTTATTTCTTCACAGGACTTGTATTTCATGAGACTCACAAAATGTGCTCATTATGCTACTAAATAATCTTTCCCTGAAGCTTGCATTTTGTGTGGCTGAACTTTTCCCCGTTTCTTCAATTCGGTCATTGGATTTATAATTATTTGCATTGCATCACTAAAATTTAAAAACCTTTTGTAGCATACCTTCAAACCCTTCAAGATAAAGTTTTTTTCCTTATCAGTTACCGAGTACAGGGACGAAAATTGGTATTACTGTATCAAGCGATGCATTGAATCTTAGTTATGAATTCATGTTTAATTTATTGTTTAAAAGTCCTTTAGCAGGAAATTGGAATTTGAGCGGGTTTATTCAATATAGTTTGCAATGGGTTGGAAAGCTGCTAAGAAACTCATACATCACTGGAAGATTCTCAGAGGTGATAATGTAAGATGAAAATTGTCTTTATTAATTCCTACATTTTGTTATAAGATTTTTTTTTTGTGGTTTTATTTTTAATGTATAGATTACTATTACCTATTCTTGATTATTTGTAGGTGATGATAATCAGAGGCAAAGATAGAGGCGAGACTGGTGTTGTTAAGCATGTGGTTCGTTCTCAAAATCTGGTGAATTAAACTACTTCCCTTAGCATAACTTATTATGTAGTTGTTTTTGTTTTACTTGAAGAGTTGTTGTATTCAACTGAAGTTATAATTGATAAAATTTGTGGTTTTTGGTTGTTTTTTGTTCAAGTGGACAAAGTATGTTTTTGTAGAAGAACTATATTACTGTGTGGGCATTAGTTTGTTACTCTAATTTTGTTGGGCAACTTCGTAAGATTTACATCAGGAAGTTATTATTATTATTTTTGGCTTCTTAAATGCATTATATTTCTCATTTTATTAAACAAAATGTTGTTTATGGAATTCAGTTAAACTGTGTTATTATTGTAGTTAGTTTTTTTGTGAGAGATCAGTTCTTAGGGAAGATGAATCTAACAATAAAACACTAATATTAAGCTCAATGATTGATTCTCAGACCCTTAATAAGGTTTCTGTTATGCTTATGTAGTTATATTTGGTTAAAACCTATGCAGTGTTTTAGTGAATGATATTAGGGGAAGAACTTCTGTTTATTAATTGTTGTACACATTTAAGCTATAGAAACATATAATGGTCAACATAACTCTTCCACTCTACCCTGCACAAAAGTTATGTCTTTATATATGGAAAATTAGTAAGATCTTTCTCTGCTTATCTGTTCTTGATTTGTTCTATTTTATTGGGTTGGGGTGGATGGACCGGGATGGGTTTGTTTGGGTTGACCCATTGGTGGTTCTGGCATATACATTGTTGATACAAAGGAGCCCTAGAAAGTTTTCTCATCGGGATTCGGGATGCTAAGTGAAACATGAATGTTACTTTTGCATTTTATTTTTGTCACCAAATAGACTTACAATGATTGTTTGTTTGTTATAATCATATGTTGTCCACTCCACAAAGATGTAGAACAAATTTCAATTTTGAAAGTTATTTATTTATTTGCAAAAAATTTAAGGGGGAAAAAATGAAAGTGTTATTTTTTTTTTTGAAGGGTGGATTGTTGCTCTGAAGCACCCTCATTCCCTCAGTGTATACGAGTTATACCTTTCAAAATTATTTTGTAGAAAGTAATCTGTAGCGTTCTAATAAATAACGTGGGAAGACTTTTGATGGATGAATATTGTTGGGGGTCTCAAATATTGGGTCTCAAATGTGTCTTAGACACACATGTCATCATTGCATTGGTATGTAATAATTGCTTAAGTCACACCATGATGTTGAGCAACCAATGTAATGATGACATGTGTTTTTGAGACCCCTATCATTACCATTGTCCCTTGGTTGATACAATAGTATTGAGAACTTGGTGTTTAATTGGCTTCTTATCTGCTTAAGTTGACAAATTATTGGTGTATTCTTATTGTATGTGTTCTTTGTGTGCCCAATATCTTATCTTATTCAGATAAGATAGTAGCCTCCAATAGGGCCAAATGTCCTGCAGTTTTTTCATAACCTGCAAACATAAGGTCCATCACCATACTGTTTCTTCATTATTTAACTCTCCTTTCAGCAACATTTCTTCTAAAAAATCTCCTCCTTTAGCAATCCCCACATGATCTGTAAGACCTCAAATTTTATGAAATAAAAGTATTCAATTTTTCTTATAATTACTATTCAGTAAATGGTTAAATTGATAAAAGTTTAAAGTTATGGGTGAAATATGAATTTTTTTCAAAATAAGCAAGTGGTTATAAAATAATCATTGTTGTCAGGGAATATTCGTTTGGTCGTGGAATATTCTTTCTGTCGGGGAATATTCATACAACGGCGCAGCTATTTGTGGGTCCCATAACGAATAACTGTCGGGTGAAGAAAACGACAAATTTGAGTTTTTACAAATAACGGCGTAGTTGTTACCGTTAACACTGTTGGAATACCCGGTGGGTAAAATACAGTAATACGCGTTATTGCACAGTAGCACACTGTATTGCATAGTATTTTTGAAATTATTGATTCTTACGTAAGAAGGCACTACTCAATAATTGTTACAGTAATTATTGTTCAATATTTTATTTTATTGATTCAATAATTGCTACGTTGAAATTTTATATTATTGTTGTTCAATAATTGTCACTGCACAGTATTTCCCATTATCAGATCAATAATTCATATTATTTGAATAATATTATTAGATAACATTATTGGCAATGTCTAAAAAATTCTGTCTAAGGAGAGGTTTGGTCACCTAATTGCGCGCCAGTAAGGAAAATTTTTTTATTGAAAAGCCACCTCTTTCCTGGGAACGGCCTGGTTGTCATAAATGTGATTCTGTAACATTATTTGTGAATAATTAATTATTGATTCATATGATAAGGAAATATTTATTTTATGTGGATATAAACGAGGGATATATTTTTGTGGTTAAAAATGAAGGAGTTAATGTTGAGGTTTTTATCCGTATTTTTGTCGGAATGGAGGTATTAAAAATCAAGGTTTTTGAGATATTTTGCGGGGGTTATAATTTTTAATCCGACCGTTGGATCGTGGTAATTTTTGGATATGTTATACATATATAAGTTGAGTATATGTCCACAAATTTTGAACCGTTAAAAATGAACGTATGATTTATTATGAATTTTACAAGATGACTGGTTCAGAAATTATTAAATTTTCGGAGTTTATCATTTTGATGGAAAATTCTAGAATTGGTGGGCCCCACTTGTGGTTGGTGAAGAAATGTGCTGAATTATATTTCAAATGTGGTGGGTGGAAATAGTAGCAGGTAAAGCCATCAGGTTGCAGGTCAAGCCTACTAAAATTTTCCTATAAATAGAGGGCTAAGTTAAAATTGAAAATCACACCAGAAATAAGTTTTCTCTCTTTCTCTCTCTATATTATGAAGCATATTTTGTGAGTATTTAGATACTTTGAGAGTTGCTATTCAGTGCAAGTTTCCTTCGGCTTTGCATACTGATCAGAAGTACTGCTCTTTTGAGATAAGGGATAGTAAGGGATTTTAAGGGTTGTTATGATTTTCAGTTTCGTAATTTTTCTGATCTTCAAAAATTCTAAAAAAATTTGAAATGATATTTTGATGAGTTTTCTTGATTGTGTCCAAAAATGGTGATTTTTGGATGTATAGATTGAGAGTTATGAATTTTATGTGAAAAGACTATTTTAAAAGTAATCGCTTATAATTCCTTGTGGTTAACTCTAAAATTGATGAAATTTTTATTGGGAGTACATGTATATGATAGGAGTATACTCTGTGAATTTTAGAATTTTTAGATAAAAGTACAATTTTTGATAAATGTCTAAATATTCGGCTGTTTTGGCCATATGAAAAGTAGTAAATGACTTTAAAAAATTCTGAGAAAAATATGTGTTCATTATGGGACTATATTATGCTAAATCCCAGAAAAGAAATATTTTTGTAACTGATTTGGTATTTTTCATGAAAATTGTCTAGTTATGCGTAAATGAATTAATTATGTTATATGAAGTAAGAAAATTGGAAAATAGGATTTTATGACTTGAGAATCCTATATGAGGTATATGCAGATTTTTGATGAGGGTTTTTGTTATTAGTGATGAAATCTTATGAGTTTGACATTTTAGAATGATTAAATATATTATTTTAGTAAAGTGTAAACAATTAAAATAAATTGTTTATAAATTTAAGAAATGTTATTCTTTCAATATCATTATACCGAAATATTGGTATGGATTTTATTGTAGAATTTCTATCTTTTGTGTCGGGGTTACTATTCACGATTTACTATTCATGAGTTACGAATATTACTCTTGAGATTAAAACTATATGTTGATCATATTATTTTTATTATCATATATAACATTTTTATAACCCTGATGTTTAAATTCTCTTTCACTGGAGTGTAAAGATGGGTAGATTATTGGTATGATCATGACTAGGGTTCTCTTTGGCCTGTAGTGCAAAGTTGAATTGTGACTGGTATGATCATGACCATTGAATTTATAACTGAATATCTTAAGCTTAAGTGCAAAAGTGAATTGATCAACATGGTTATAATTATTGTTTATATAAATTCTGAAATGATTAAATATTTCTTTGAGATATGAATATATTTGGCCTGTAGTGCAAATATGAATTGTTGATGAATATCTTTGGCCCGTAGTGCAAAGATGAACTGTTGTTGAATATCTTTGGTCTGTAGTTCAAAGATGGTCTGTTGATGAATATCTTTGGGCTGTAGTGCAAAGATGAACTGTTGAATATCTTTGGCCGTAGTGCAAAGATGGATTTATTAGTATGATTATGAACAGAAACTGTGATTTGGTATAACCATGATCTTTGATGTTTCAGGTAAAGACAAGTGATGAAAATATCCTTCGTCCTGGGTACGAAGAAAAATTTAGAATCACAATTATGATCATGAATTATTCATATGATTGTGGAAAGGAACTGTTGAGTGATGTTACAGGGATAAAATATTGTTGGTGGATTTTTAACATGGAGAAGATAATAGACTTTATAGTCTATTTGACTCTTCTAATGTATTGCTCGTTTCGCTGCAACTATGGTTGAAATTTTTATCATTTACCATATGTTCTAAATCTCTGATTTATTATTGATGAAGGCTATTGATAATTTAATTATCTTTAGTCATGATATTCTTTACTGGGCTAGTTGTGCTCACACTTTTGCTTCACAATTCCTTTCAGGTAATAAGAGTGTAGCTGGGTCGAGCGGGGGTAACAAGGGAATAGAACGGTGGTCATCATTTAGTAGTTATATTTGGTGAAGAAAATAGGGTGAGGCGAACCCAACGTTGAAAGAGTGTTTTGTCACTATCATACAAGATGTCTAATGACATACAACCTCGTATCATCATAAGACAGGGATGTGCTCATCTACTTGCTGAGTATATCTATGGGCACTACCTATATAATCTTGGTGTTTGTTTGAAGTATAATTCACGATTAAAGACAGTGGAGATAATGATAAGTCAAGAGAAGACTCACCATTGGGAAGAATATGATAGTAATCTTCTCGTTTTTCTTTGGAGTCTATTGGGTCAACCAAGGATAATTCTGTGGCCATATGATATCTATCATAACCTAGACGCGTGGCCTCCCATGTACGAAGGTTTTCTTGAGCACTTCCCAAAGATTCTAATTTCTAAAACAGTTTTTGACTATACCTTTATGTAAGGTGTCATTGTGAGGTGATGTCCACGGTTGGAACATGAGTCACATTTGGTATATATTTGTATCCAAACTCACAGCATATGTGTTGTTGTATTTTGCACGACAATTGTTGTAATAAAGTTGTAGTTGTTTTCTGTACCATGTATTTAGCGACTCAGAATAGGTTGGATGGAATGGACCTGTTTTGGGGTCGTTACATGATCACCCTTCTTCTATAATCCTTTGATAGTGGATGAGATAGATTCTTGCTTTAGCCTGAAGACAAAAAGAAAACCCTATTTATTACATATATACCCAATTATTACTTACCAAATATTTTTAAAAAGTTGCAATATTAGCGCGCGTATATTAACATGCTTGAACATCAGCTGCAAGAGTGATTATTAATGCCAAGATTGTGACTCCACCAAAACAAGAATGAAAAATTAGAAAACATACTAATAAAAGCACATCGCAAGCTTTTTTCCAGAGTAAACAGCGTACTCAGCATCTTATAAAATAAACATCTATTAACAAATATTTTCAATTTTGATATTCATTAAAATTGTAATTCATTGCTAGAAGGATATACTTCAGCACACCTTAGCAAATTTTTATTTTGTAGCTGTCTCCACCCCTGGATTTAATATTTAATTTTTTTTATCAGATAATATCTTCTTCAGTTGTTTTATTTGTTTGATCAAAGATATTGTTAACACGATAACTAAAATGAGCAGGTGGGTATGACTCTGAAGCTGCTGAAGGCAGGAAAACATGTTCTTCAAGGTGAATACATTTAAATATTTGATTTTTCAATTAGGACCCTCATTATAGGAATAAGGTAGTATATATAGTTTTAGATATAAATTTTTGTCTTTTGAATATATTTAAATCTGCCTTTTGGATATATAGTTTTTATTTTTTTTTTGAGTGATGAGCTTTAACGTAATTTGGGAATTGAATTTTAATTGATTGATATATTATATAGATTTTAATTATGGTGATCATGTTTTTACTTTAATTTAAATTTTTTGAATTTCGAAATCAAAATCAAACAGATTAAACTATTATCGCTTGGAAAGATAAAGCAACTGATAAAGCCAAGGAACAACCTATACATATGCTTTTGTTGACGTTTAATCTAATTACTGTTTGGTAATGAGGATCAATATTCAAGTATTGCAATTTATAACTACCTCTTTTTTTGTCACGAGTACTATTTGTTATTTTATTTTTTTTGAACTTTAAGGTTTGCATTAAATAAACTAAAATGTTTGTGATTATATATGTTGATTGTTGTTTTGCTATGCAGAATTACATAGTTGCAGTGGTCGGATGAGACGAAATGCAACTTTTGCACACAGTGAAAGTATGCTAATTCGTCTACATAATGCACTATAAATTATCCTTGATAAGGTTAGATTCAGTGCTTCGTTGATGTAACTTTGGCCCTACGGTGAAGCCATGTTTATATATTTCTGAAAGCTGTAAGCTGTGATATATTTTCACTCTCATTATAAGTTTTCATCAATCAAACTCTGTAAGTTGTATGATCATATATTTTCAGGTATTTTCTGGTATACATTGAAGGATACTTGGTGTAAGTTGTAAAGAATACGAAGTTGTTTCTCTATTTTCTATGTGTGTATATTTTTTGTATTCCGTCTTTTGTAAAGTCAACTAATTATACATGGTTATGATGATTTTGGGCATGGAATGATGGTTGTTTTAGTGGTTTGAATATTTATTGATGATTGTAAATGTTGGAGACAGGTTTAGATTTTTCTGGATTTCTATTTTTAAAGGAAACTCTGTCGAAATTTATTGAAATTAGTAGCGACTAGCTTGATATTTTGGTGGTTGAATATGTGTTGATGATTGAGTATGTATTAATTATTGTGGTTGTATAGTGAATTATGATAATTATTATGCCTGGTTGTAAGTTATTTTAAGTTACAAAGAGTCTTTAGGTAATGTATTTCTTTTTGAATTTTAGTCTATTTTTTCGTTTCGCCGTGCCTTTAGGCACGGGTTATCGCTAGTACTCAAATAAAATAAGGATATCTTTTTGCAGAAGGAAAAAAATGGTAAATGAGACTTTTTTGTAGAACGAGGGGAGTATATAATTTGGTTTGTCAGGAGTCGAATGTCGGACTACTTCTAAGCGTTGGACTACAAACACCCATGTCATTAACAATTTCTAACAACCCACTAACCTTGATCCAATTAATAACCCTATCAAATACTTCACCAACTACCCTATCATATGTTTCTACTAAAAGATGATCAAAGAACCAAGCACCCCAAAAACTACATCAAGTAAATTTGAAATGGAAGACATGACAACCATTAACAAACAATTTCTTTATTTTAAACAAATTTATACACCCAATTTTATAAAAAAAACTGATAAATTCACAACAGAAAATGATATTTTATTAATGATTAATGATGGGGTGTGGTACCCCAACCCCATATATTTAATTTCATACTCCCTCTGTTCCAAATTAAATATTTAGTTTTGAATTTTTTTTTGATCAAATTGACTATTTTCAAAACTAATTTTTGTTCTGTTTTTGATGAAATTAGGGTAAAGAGATTATATATATGTTATAACCATAAGAAATTAAATACAATTTACTACTAACTCCAATTTTTATAATTTCAAAAATATATTTATATATAATTAATTATTAATTTTAATAATAGTCAATTTAACAAAAAAAATATTAAACAAACTTCGAAAAGATTACCTTTTGTATGTATGAAAAGATTACCTTATATGTGACGCCCCCAAAATAGGTATACATCACCCATCTTGAGTCGTCAGATACAAGGTACAGAATTCAAATACAACTTAATAATACAACTGTCGTGTACAATATGACAAAACATAAACTGTGAGTTTGAATACAAATATTGTCTACTAGAGAGTATTCATACTCAAAAGGAGTCCTCATTACATTTATTAACACACTATTACATAGAATAGTGAGGACTACTAATTAATATTATCATTCGGACCATCACTCCATTCCCCGACTTGTTCCAGCTACGTTCTCATTTCCTGAAGAGAACAGTGAAAGAAAGGGTGAACTCAACTAGCCCAGTAAGAAATATTATGACTAAGATAATGCAGAATAAATTATCATTAGCCTTCAACAATGTTAAACTGATAAAATATAATAGACATCAAGTTTAACTGCAGCGAAACAAGCAATCCATTAAAAGAGTCAAGTAGAAAATAAACTCTACTATCTTTTCTGATTTAAAAGGTTTTTCAACACTGTTATCGCTAGGACTCAGCCTAATAAAATAATCCACATCATCGAATCACCCCTGCACTACGGCCAAGGATATTCGTGTATTCATTAATAGTCATGATCATGCCAACAACTGTCCATCAATGCACTACGGGCCAATGAGGACTTTTACCACATCATTTGTAATATTACGGTCATGATTATACCGAATAACCCCTGGTCATAATCATACCAAGTCCATCTATGCACTACAGGCCACAGATGACTTTCAACATTTTATAAACATGAGGATGATGGCAATGATATAAGAATTCAATAAAACAAGTTCAAGAATTAATTTATCCAAGAATTAACAACGTCCAAATTGTCAACATGATACTGCTTTGTGGAGTAAAATTCAAGAATGCTTAGAATAATATTTTTATGAAAAGATACTGGATGAAACGCAATTATCAAGGATATTCCACTAATTTCATGGAGTATAGAAGTTAAAACTTAACCAACCGAGTATAATAAAGAATGGAATAACAAAAGAAATCACCCGGCATGCGATAGACCGCACAGACAGGTTATTCTAATAAAATAATAAATAATAGAACCAGGTCCGGCGTAAACGCACAGACAGGATATTCCGACAGAATAATAAATAATGGAACCAGGTCCGGCGTAAACGCACAAACAGGATATTCCGACAGAATAATAAATAATGGAACCAGGTCCGGTGTAAAACACACAAACAGGATGTTCCAACAGAATAATAACAAGACGGAACCAGGTCCGGTGTAAAACACACAGACAGGATGTTCCAACAGAATAATAATAAAAACAGAACCAGGTCCGGTGTAAAACACACAGACAGGATGTTCCAACAGAATAATAGAATAATGTCACCAAGTATAGGGTAGACCGCGTATACAGGTTATTCCAACAGAATAATAAGAAATGGAATAACAAAAGTTCTCTTCATGAATAAGAAAGAATAACACTCCTTACCGTTTTAAAGAAGAACTGAAATAAGGAAGTAGTTAAGTAGCAGAATACTTTTCTTCTCTCTCTCTATAGTTTCTCTCTATAGTTTTTCTCTCTAGAGTTTAGTGAATTCGTAAGAAATAATGAATGAATGAGCGGCTATTTATAGAAAAATAAAATGCATAGTAACTAATCTATGAACGGTCCAGATTGATTACTTTAATCTGACGGTCCATATTTAAAGAAAAAATCTTTTAAATAAAATATAATATATTCTATTTATAGAATAACTTTAATAAAGTATTCTGTTTTATATAAAAAGATATTTCTGTTTTATTACGTTAATAATACGAATAAAACAAAACTTTATTATCGCTAAATAATTCATATTATTAACTGACAATAATTGAATCAAACTGAGTGACTTCTCACATAAGTATTAATAATCAATACCGTGTGCTACTATTCAACCACACGTATTACCGTACTTTTACTACCGAGTAGTTCAACAGTATCAATGGTAAAACTTTCGCCGTTATTTTTAATAAAATATTTTTGTCGTTTTCTCAATCCGACAATAATTCCGTTGTGGGGTCCACCAATGATTGTGCCGTTGTACGAATATTCCCTGTTAAAACGAATATTCCCCGACCAATAGAATATTATATAACAACTTGCGTACTTTACAAAATTTATAAATATTACCCACAACTATAACATTATATCAAATTAACTCCATAATATTCAAAAATGATATTTATAGAAAATTCATCTTTATTTATAAAAGTTGGGGTCTTACAACCTCCCCTTCTTATGAAATTTCGCCCTCGAAATTAGGGTACGTACCTGGTATGTCGAAGAGGTAAGGATACCTTGATTTCATTTCAGATTCTAACTCCCAAGTTATTTTCTCAACATCGTGGTTTCTCCACAAAACTTTGACTTGAGGTATAACCTTGGAGCGTAGAATATGTTCCTTCTTATCCAAGATTTGAATAGGAACTTCTTCATACGTCAAATCTTCTGCTATTTCGTCCGGTTCTAACTTAATAAAGTGGTTCGGGTCTTCCACATATTTACGTAACATGGATATGTGAAAAACGTTATGAACACGAGACATACTTGGCGGTAAAGCGAGTCTATAAGCCACAGTTCATTCTCGATCGAGGATTAAAAATGGACCGATGAATCGAGGATTGAGCTTTCCTCTATTTCCAAATCTCGTAACTCCTTTCCATGGAGCAACACGTAAGAACACATGATCTCCTATATCAAATTCCATGTCCTTTCGATGAAGATCAACATAACTCTTTTGTCGATCTTGTGAGGTTTTTATACGTTGTTGGATCGTTCGAATCTTTTCTGTAGTCATACGTACCAACTCCGGTCCCAACAACGTTGCTTCACCCACCTCATCCCAGCATACTGGAGAACGACATTTTCTTCCATACAATGCTTCGAATGGAGCCATGCCAATACTTGCTTGATAACTGTTGTTGTAGGAAAACTCCACCAATGGTAAGAACTTGTCCCAACTTCCCTTGAAGTCAAGGACATAGAGTCTTAATAAATCTTCTAGAGTTTGAATAGTTCTCTCTGATTGTCACTACAACAAAAAGCTTTATCAGCGACCGCCTATCAGCGACCGCATACAGTCGCAGAAAACCATCAGCGACCGCATGCTGTCGCTAAAAGGCGTCGCACAAAATCTGGTCGCTGAGATGCATATCAGCGACCACTATTAGCAACCGGTATCAGCGACCGGTATCAGCGACCGCATCTGGTCGCTGTTGTCCACAAATAGTATCCGTCGCTATTACCCTACCAGCAACCGCATGCGGTCGCTGATATGGAAAAATAAAAAAATAGAATCTTGCTGTTTTGCAGAAATCCCAAAAATCTGTACCTGTTTTGTACCTGTTTTATCCCAACACACATACCCAACAACAACATACACAATAATATAAACATCCATCGTCCACCAACACATACACCAAACTAGTATATAAACCATTCAAAACCAATATGATTTTGAATAAATATAATAACATTTCAAAACTTGTTTAAGTAACATACAAACATCCTAAGAATGAATATACAAGTACAAACTTATACTATAACTATAAAACTAATCTAAAGCAGGTACGTCAAGCATCACCGCCTCCTTGATCACCCTGTAATTAACAAAATAATAAAACAGGTTAGAAATATATACTAATTGTGTTAATATTGGTATATTACGACAATATACAACAAATTAATTTTATACCTCGTCGCCATCCCCGTGTTGTGATGTTGCTGATGCCGCTACTGCTTCAGCTAACTCCTCAGCACTCAGAGCCCCCAGATGTCCGCCCAGTATCTTCAGAAGATCTCGATCCTGACATATAGCTCTCACACAGTCAGCCGGAGTATGAACAACTGGATGGCTCGATGACTGTGTAGACTGGGTAGAAGAGCAGCCTGAGCCACTGAAGGATGGGCATCGTCGTTGTCCTTTTCCTTTAATGTAGTTATTCTTCACAACAGACGCCCTCTCCCACAACTCTTGATTGATAGACGGACGTGGAGTGCCTTCAGGATAGCGCTCATTCAATAAACGCTTATAAGTGTCCTGTCATCATGTTAACAATTAAATAGTTAAAAATAAATTAATTTTGTAAGCATTAATTAAAGATCAAGTTGTTAAAATTTATTACCGCTATCTGGATAGCCTCAGGCAGACCATCACGGGTGGCCACGTACACATCCAGCCAATGGATAGGCTGACCTTGAGACTGAGACTCCTATACAAAAATAACACAATATTACTAAGTAAAAATGGGATATATTTTCTACAATTCATGATTGAAAACATATTAAAACTTGTAAATATGTACCCTGGCAGTGATATGCTGCAACTGTGAAATACTGCCGCCCTTGTATGTTCCTTTAGCCTTTGTGCCATCGGATACACCCGAGGCTCTGTTGGTGGCGGCAGTCTTTCGTCTTTTCACCCAGCTCTCAGCTCTCCATTGGGCACACATCTCAGCCCATATGGACTGGGTGCACCACCAGGGGCTATGCTCGTGCATATAATTCTCTCCCTGGCCTGGATGGTCGATCTCGGCATTGTGAATGGCTTTTTGTCGTTCTTTATTCAAGTTGTCCTTGGTGCGGACCGCGCACTTCTGCCAGAATAATGTCTGAATCACCGAAGCATACTCGTCCTCCCATCTATACCTTTTCTGCAAATAAAACAACAATAATAACATTACTAAATAATTATCCTTTGAATATTATATTAATATTATCTGTCATAATTAAAAAAAATATACCTGAAATTCTGTCCAAACAGCATCCTTATGGGCAATAGGTGTGCTCGCCCATGTAATCACAGCTGTAGGCCAATTCTGTAAACACAGCTGTGATATGCACTTGACGATTTTATTATCTGAAAAATCACTATAATATACAACATCAATTAGCATATATTAAAGCAATTTATATCTAAGTTATAATACTTATGAACATTTTTCAAACTTATAGTTATATAATACTTAAAAAAAATTCGTCAGAGTCTCCCCTATAATATGGACTAACCACATGCACGACGACATGCATATATGGACATTTCTAGGCACCCAAGACACAAACCAATATAATATCAATCAAAACATTACCAATATAAAATAAATGGAATCTTAAATGGTTATATAAAATTGATATATGCGGGACGTACGTGCTATTTGGAGGAGGGCGAATCTGAATAAGAATCCGATCATCTGGATTAGTAGGGGCCTTGGGCACATGATTAGGCCCCCTACCCAAGCCGCGCTTTTTCTGCACTGCTTCAAAAGCCATCTGTATATTACAAATTTCAAGATGTTTTGCAGAGTTATATTTGATTACATGTATATATGACAATAAACATGACAGTGATATAAACATGTATATATATGAATATAAAATGACAATAAACAAAAATTGTATTTAAATAGTTTAGTACATAAACATGACAGTGATTTAAACATGTATATATATATATATATATATATATATATATATATATATGAATATAAAATGACAGTCCATTAAAAAATCTCATATGAAGTGAACTGTACCCAACTCCAAACAAATATACATTCACTTTTTAAACAAAAATAATATAAGAATAACAAGGTAGAACCTCTTCTACAAAAGTACATCAGAAGAACAATAACAATGGTAATGTATCATAAATTGATGACGTGCTTTAATTACAACAATATCTGCTTTAATTGATTCCCTCATTTGTTTCAAGTGTCAATGTCTGATTCAGAATCATCTTGTATACGTGTTGCAGATTCAAAACCATCATCTGCTTCAGATTCAGTGTCAAATTCAGTCAATAACTCTTCCTCCTCAGTATCAATGTCATCTGACACAAGTATTGACTCAGGATCTAATTCATGTGGTTCATCTCCACCATCTAACTGGATTACTTCATTGTTGTCTTCCACATTTATTATAGTTTGACATTGAAGCATCTGCTCTTGGTAAATCTCCTCATCAACTAATTCTACACGACTATGCGCGGGAGTATGAATTACAACTTGCCAATCTGTAGGCGGTCTATCCCTTTTCATAACAAGACTAGGAGTGTAGTATACTTGTACTGTTTGAGTTGGTAAAACAAACGGTTCGTTGGAGTACGCAGACCTATGGAGGTCAATATCGACGATTCCATGTCTGTCAACACGTATCCCTTTTTCTGAATCAAACCAACGGCACTTGAACAAGTGAATATGACCCCCGTACGTGCCCTTGTACGACAACTCTACGATTTCCTCCAAATCCCCATAAAAGGCACGACCAAGCTCATTGTAACAATCTCCTTGGACACACACTCCAGAGTTCGTTGTTCTTTTACCGCGCCCATATGCCTTTGTGTGAAATTCACAATCATTTATTTTGTAACCATTGCGGCTGACTTGGTCCCTGTCTGGTCCCATAGCTAGGACTTGTACATTAGCCGGAATCGTTGATCCCTCAGTTAAAGCCTACAAAAACTCCATCTTATTAAATGAAGTCATAGTTAACATGGAGTATATATATATATATATATATATATATATATATATATATACTACGTGCTTAAAAATTGAACTTACTTTGTCCTTTAGCCAAAGTGCAAATTTTTTATCCCGATTGATTTGAATATCTTTATCAGTTATGCCGGGATGCTTCACTTTTAACTCGTCATCGTACAATCTATAAGATGTTATAAACATTAACATATTGGAATAAATTTTCAACTTAAAAGATAAATTATCAAGTTTACATGTGTACCTCACAAATTCGTCAATCTCCTCGCAATTGAGAAGAATGTAAGTATGTGCAACATGTAATTCTTACTCAGAGAGGAATATGCACTTCCTTTTTCCATAAGCACGGCCCGATAGACCAAATACAGAGAGACAACCATTTAGTTCAACATTTCCCCCATCATCATGTCTCAATACTCGATTGGCCTTTGTCAAGACTTCGTCCGAAAAATAGTCTGAGACAAACGTAGATATCTCATCGAAACTGTATGCCTCGCATATCGACCCCTCGACATAAGCTCTATTCTTCACCTTCCTCTTAAGGTTTCCCATCACCCTCTCGAAAGGGTACATCCATCTATATTGAACTGGACCCCCAACACGAGCTTCATAGGGAAGATGGATTTGCAAATGCTCCATGGAGTCAAAAAATCCAGGTGGAAATATTTTTTCCAGTTTACACGTGATCTCTATGATGTTCTTCTCAAGTACAAACATGTCCTTCTCATTCAATGATTTTGAACACAAGTCTTTGAAGAAATGACTAAGATCCGTCAAAGCATCCCATATTGGTTTATCAAGCAGTTCCCGAAATGCTATAGGCATGAGTCTCTCCATGAACACATGACAGTCATGACTCTTCATCCCTTGCAATTTCCCACCCGTAACACACCTTGCAATGTTTGACGCATATCCATCTGGTAGTTTCAGAGACTTAACCCATGTGCACACATCTTTAACTTGCTTTTTGGACAATGTGTACCTTGCATGCGGTTTGACAATCTTACCATTAGAAGATTCATAAAGTTCTAATCCAGGACGCTTACAAATATCTTTCACGTCCAAACGTGCCTTATCGTTATCTTTTGTCTTCCCCGTAACATTCATCACAGTGTTAAACACATTGTCAAACACATTCTTCTCAATATGCATCACATCTAGATTATGACGAATCAAATTTGTAGACCAATAAGGCAGTTCCCAAAAGATGCTTCTCCGAACCCAGTTATGAGATTCACCAAACCTGTTGATTATGTTTGTGGCATCAACCTTACCAAATGGGATAACCGACAATCTCATCACACGATCTCGCATCTCCGTTCCCGACAATCGCGGTGCAGGCATATCATTATCTACTTTTCCTTTCCTGAAGTGTTATCTATTTCTTCGAAACGGGTGATCTACCGGTAAGAACCAACGATGACAGTCAAACCAACAAGGCTTTCGACCTTTTGATAGATTAAACGACTTTGTATGCTCCATACAATACGGACAAGCCAACTTCCCGTGTGTACTCCATCCAGCTAACATACCATAAGCTGGGAAGTCACTTATAGTCCACATAACCGCTACCCTAAGGTTGAAATTTGTTTTCGTTGCAACATCCCAAGTCTGTACTCCATCCTCCCACAATACCTTCAACTTGTCTATAAGAGGTCTCAAGTAAACATCTAAGTTCTTTCCAGGACTCTTAGGACCAGGAATCACGAGTGAAAGAAACAAGTATAGATGTTTCATACACATCCAAGGAGGCAAGTTGTACGGAGTAACAATTACAGGCCAACATGAGTACGGAACAGCTGAGTGGCCAAACGGATTGAAACCATCGGTGGACAATCCAAGCCTCACATTTCTAGGTTCCAATGCAAATCCAGGATGTGCTAAGTTGAAATCTTTCCAAGCCTTCCCATCTGCGGGATGATTTAGTTCTCCATCTTTAGCTGGAGATTTCGCATGCCAACTCATATGTTCAGCTATTCTTGAAGACATGTACAATCTTTTTAGCCGATGTGTTATTGGAAAATACCTTAGAATCTTAAACGGTATACTTGATTTTTTTGTAGTCACACCCTCTTTATTAGGCCTAAACCGATCATGACTGCAAAACGTGCACCTTGTCATCTGTTCATTTTCCTTATAAAACAACATGCAATCGTTGGGACATGCATCGATCTTTTGGTATCCAAGACCCAACTTCTTCGCCATTTTCTTACAAAAGTAATAGTTACCAGGTAATTTCTCACCGTGAGGCAACATACTCTTAATGGCCTTCAAGAGCGACTCAAAACACTCATGGCTCATGTTATGATCAGCCTTGATGTTAAGTAATATCGCCACTGCAGACAATATAGTGTGTTTGGTGCAACCATGCCACAATGGCTTGCTACCCTCGTCTAACAACTTAAAAAAGTCTTTGGCACCAGAATTCATAGGTTGCTCTCTGCCTTGCTCCCAATCAAAATCTGGCCCTGCAATATCATGAACCATTTCATTCATACGATGAGAACTACTGCCCAATTGTGTACTTGTGTGATGCCTCCATCTCTTCTCTGCCTATGTGCCCACCAGCATTCTTCATAATTTCTCATGAACCCAGAAATAAGTAAATGATAGTTTATCATGTCTCTGTCCATATAATTTACATTCTTACACTTCAAACATGGACATCGTATCTACGACTTACCATTCATACATTCCGGGTGACTATACGCATACTCCAAAAACACTTGGCAACCAGCTCTAAATTCAGCTGTAGCACCTATCTGGGCACTTGACTTTCGTCGTGCCATCCAACTACGGTCTGAATAGAGGTCCATGATTCCACGGTACCTACTACAGACAACATTATAAATGTTAATTAACATATGACTTGAGCATACTTGTAACCATATGACTTGAGCATACTTGTAAGCATGCATATGATTAACATTTCAGCATACTTGTAAGCATATGACTTAAGAGCATACTTGTAATCATATGACTTGAGAGCATACTTATAATCATATGACTTGAGACTTGTAACCATATGATTAATATTTAAGCATACTTGATGTTAACGAATGAATGCAAATTAAAGCAGTATGAGAAACTTTAAATATTATACAACTTTTGAGTATCTTGGAGATTCATTCATATCAACTAGTGTGTTAAGGCGCCTAACATGTTTTAAGATTATGCCCGTCACGGTCCCTTTCTATAATTTTCTATGTTTTGGGATAGTCACAACTTGGTTGAGTAATTTATAGCTTCTATAATATTTTGTAACTTTATTCTTATATACATAAGTGTTAAATACCCTTGTTAAAAAGATAAACAGTCTCTTTATTGACCATGTGTGTCTAGTTACCTTCTCTGTTGTACTAACAGTTCCCTAGCACCGCCTATTTTGGCTTAACAGCCCCCCAATAGCTTACCATGCTAACAACCAAGCTTGGCTTGGCCCCGTGAGGCTTGGCTAAGCTTGGCGTGGCCTCGTGTGGCCTCGTGGCCCCAAGCCCAGCCCATCAACTCCAATAGCCCCTTAATAGGCTCTAATGGATCAACAATAGGCTCGTTAATAGTATAAATATTCGCAACTATCCGACCTATAAAAAAAATTTGCCAGAGTCTCCCCTATAATATGGACTAGCCACATGCATGACATCATGTATATAAAGTCATTTCTAGGCTCCCAAGACACAAACCAAGAGAAATATACAAATTTCCAATATAATAAGACCAAAACAAGAACGATAAATCAGTATCAAGACTAGATAAACCAAACTACAGCTCTAGAAAACACACTAATAAACCAAATTACAGCTCTAGATCCAATCTAGGTTTGTGTCTATCAATGGGTAAAACAGTATCAAGACTAGACAAACCAAAGCAGTCTACGGGGTTTTAGAAATGGAATTTATAGGAAGATTAGCGGGGAAACCGCCAGGAATCAATACACTGAAATAAAATCAAAAAATAATCCTACAAAATTTGTTATTGCAAAACAGAATAGGGAAACTAAAAGTTTAGGGATATACGTGTCAGGGCATGAAACTTAATTTCTACGAAATAGTCGTCAGAGATAAATGTTACTATTCCGTATATATATCAAATATACACACTATACCTAAACATGCATAAACAAGCCAAAAATTGATACATTCTTTTCTGTTCATACATTACATATCAAACTCAAATTTATACAAATTAAAACTTAATTGTAGAATATGTATTTGCACAAATCAAACACTAATTGCAGTATACAATACAGTAAATATCAAATCCAAATTTCCAACACATCAAACCCAAGTTGAATTCAGCCTCGATTAATATATAACAAATTAAACCCTAGATTAAATTTCAAAACTCAAATTGAACACTAATTCATTCGAGGATTCATCATTTTTATAACAAAATATATTAAAACCCTAAATTAAAAACAAATTCTAGCATATTAAACAAACAAATTAAACCCAAAAATAGTTTACCGGTGTGGTGAAGTGGTGGTGCGGCGGTGGTGAAGCGGGTAGTGCAGCGGTGGTGCGGCAGTGCAGGTCCTCTCTTCCCCCTACTCCCTCTTCTCCCTCGTGTATCTCCCTCTTTTTTTTTCTTCTACTGATATCGCGAACCTTAGTCTGAATAAGTTTTAGTTGATCAGCGACCGCGTCCGGTGACCGCTTCCGGTCGCTGATTTTTTATGACGTGGCCCCTTTAGCGACTGCAATGCGGTCGCTGATATATATTGGTCGCAACAAATTAACGCGCCACATTTTCGTAAACTAATGTCAGCGACCACATGCGGTCGCTGATAGTAAATAGCGACCAGATTCAATTACGGTCGCTGATGTTGGTCACTATAAGTATTATCTGCGACCGGATATGCGGTCGCTGATATCCTTGGTCGCTGATAGGCCTTTTTCTTGTAGTGTGTCCGTCCGTTTGAGGATGATATGCCGAACTATATAGTAAATCCGTGCCCATAGCTTTCTGTAAACTAACCCAAAATCGTGAAGTGAATCTTGGGTCTCGATCAGAAACTATGGATATTGGCATACCATGCAGTCTTACAATCTCGTTTGTGTACATAAGAGCAAGACGTTCAAGTGTATAAGTTTCTCGTATCGGTAAGAAATGAGCAGACTTTGTCAATCTATTAACAATGACCCAAATCGCATCTATACCTTGAGAAACCTTAGGAAGACCGGTAACGAAATTTATGGTAATGTGCTCCCACTTCTATTCTAGAATTTCAAGTGGTTGCAATGGACCTTTTGGTACTTGATGCTCCGCTTTGACTCGTTGACAAGTTAGACACCTTGAGATAAACAGCGCTATCTCTCTCTTCATATTGCTCCACCAAAATGTATGACGAAGATCATGATACATTTTGGTACTTCCAAGATGGATTGCAAACAGTGTGTTGTGTGCCTCCATCATGATTTCATACTTTAAATCAGGGTTGTTAGGAACACAAAGTCTAGAGTTGACTCGAAGTATTCCTTCTTCATCGATTCTTGCTTCCGACATAGCACCTTCTTGCACTTTCTTCCTCATACGCATCAGCTCCAGGTCTGTAGCTTGAGCAGCTTTAACTTTATCGATTAAAGCTGATTCTACTCGTATATTCGCCATCATCACATGGGTCCCTAGAGTCTTTAACTCTATCTCCATCCTTTGCAAGTCACACAAAATGGGCCTTTGTGTTGACAATATCGCACTCATACTTGCATATGATCTTCTACTCAATGCGTTAGCTACCACGTTCACTTTTCCAGGATGGTATTGAATGGTATGATCATTGTAAGACCCCAGCTAATTAATGAATAAAATAATAAAAAATTTAAATATTATTGTGAATAATAAGAGGTTAATTTGATATAATACTTTGGTTATGGGTGAAATGTGCAAATTTTGCAAAATAAGCAAGTGGTTATAAAATATTCATTTTGTCGGGGAATATTCGTTTGGTCGTGGAATATTCTTGCTGTCAGGGAATATTCATACGACGGCGCAGCCTTGTGTGGGCCCCATAACGGAAAGCGATTGGATGAAGATAACGACAAAAATTAAATTTTTATAAATAACGGCGTAGTTATTACAGTTAACACTGTTGGAATACCCGGTGGTTAAAATACAGTAATACGCATAGTTGCACAGTAGCACACGGATTGCACAGTATTTTTGAATTATTGATTCTTACGAAGGAAGGCAACACTCAATAATTGTTACAGTAGTTATTGTTCAATATTTTATTTTATTGATTCAATAATTGCTGCGTTGATATTTTATATTATTGTTGTTTCAATCATTGTTGTTGCACAGTATTTTTCATTATCATATCAATAATTCATATTATTTGAATAATATTATTAGATAACATTATTGGCAATGTCTAGAAAGTTCTGTCTAATGAGAGGTTTGGTCACCTAATTGCGCGCCAGTAAGGAGAAATTCTTATTGGAAAGCCCCCTCTTTCCTGGGAACGGTCTGGTTGTCATAAATGTGATTCTGTAATATTATTTGTGAATAATTAATTATTGATTCATATGATAAGGAAATATTTATTTTATGTGTATATAAATGAGGGATATATTTTTGTGGTTAAAAATGAAGGAGTTAATGTTGAGGTTTTTATCAGTATTTTTGTCGGAATAGAGGTATTAAAAATCAGGGTTTTTGAGATATTTTGTGGGGGTTATAATTTTTAATCCGACCGTTAGATCGTGATAATTTTTGGATATGTTATACATATATAAGTTGAGTATATGTCCACAAATTTTGAACCGTTAAAAATGAACGTATGATTTATTATGAATTTTACGAGATGACTGGTTCAGAAAATTGTTGAATTTTCGGAGTTAATCATTTTGGTGGAAAATTCTAGAATTGGTGGGCCCCACTCTTGGTTGGTGAAGAAATGTGCTGAAATTTTTATTCAGATGTGGTGGGTGGGAATAGCAGCAGGTAAAGCCATCAGGTTGCAGGTTAAGTCTGCTTCGGCGTGCTAACATTTTCCTATAAATAGAGGGCTAAGTTAGAATTAAAAATCACACCAGAAACAAGCTTTCTCTCTTTCTCTCTCTAAATTATTGAGTGTATTTTGTGAGTATTTAGATACTTTGAGAGTTTCTATTCATCAGAGCAAGTTTCTTTCAGCCTTATACCGGTATTCCGACCAAAAGTACTGATATTTTGAGGTAAGAGATATTATTTTCTTCTTAAATGATATTATTTTCTTCAATATCATTATGCTAAAATATTGATATAAACTTTTTATCAAATTTGGAACTTTTTGTGTCGGGGTTATTATTCACGTACATGGCACTATTCACGAATACGGTACTATTCACCGAAAAATAAAATTTTCCCTTTTTGTCCAAGATGTCTATTATGGTTACTATCTTTGATTGTATCCATGTTTTAATCTTTATTTTTGAATTCTGCTTCACAATTGATTATTATGAAGTATTATTGATCTTGGATAAACTGTTATACGAATCCCTACTATTTGTCCTTCTGTCTCACTGGATTCGTTCTCTTTAAGATATTTTTCATCATCCTCAGTTCTAAAAGATGATATTACTGAATATCTTTGGCCTGTAGTGCAAAGATGTATGATTACTTGATGAATATCTTTGGCCTGTAGTGCAAAGATGAACAGGTGTTGAGATGAACATGACCGACAGGTGATACAAATGAATATCTTTGGCCTGTAGTGCAAAGATGAATATTTGGATAAAGATGATTATTAATTGATGTTACAGGGATAAAATATTCATGATGGACTTTTAAATCTTAGAAGATAGTAGAATTCATTCTCTACTTGACTCTTCTAATGGTTTGCTGTTTCCGCTGCAATTGTTGATCTAAAACTTGTTGTCGATTATATTCTATCAGATTTTTCCCTGTTGAATACTAATGATAATTTGTTGTATATTATCTTAGTCATAATATTCTTTACTGGGCTAGTTGAGCTCACCCTTTTCCTTTTTGTTCTATTTTTCTTCTCAGGAGGTGAGAACATAGCAGGATCTAGTCGGGGTATGGAGTGATGGTTCTAGAAAGATGTTTTAGCAGTTCTCACTATTTCTGTAAAATAGTATTTGAATAATTGTATTGAGGTCTTATTTGAGTGTGGATATTGTCTAGAAAATAATATTTGTATTTAAACTCACAGTATGTGTTGTCGTATTTTGCACGACAATTGTATTATTGAAGTTGTAGTTTGCTTTTTGTACCGTATATTTGGCTACTCAGAATGGGTGTTGTATACCTATTTTGGGGGCGTCACAGTTGGTATCAGAGTTTAGGGATATGATCCCTGGCTGAGATGTGAGACAAGAACAAGGAGGGGAGAGACGGGGAATTCCTTCACTAGTATGACCTGACTAAGTTTATTTGGTGTTTATTTGGTCGGTCTGAGTATAGGGATAATATATGACATGACTATTAACCCTTGTTTTATGGCAGTATTTAAGAATGGCAGCTGAGAACGTTAATAATGGAGTAAATCAGACCGTGGAGACACCTTTGATCACCACTCAGGGGAACGTGCAACAGGAAGGCAATATTCCTCCTGTAAACAACGTTACCAAGCAAACGATGAATGATAGAATGCTTAGGAGCTTTTTGCAGTTCATACAAAATCAGACGAGGGAGACTCGTGTGCAGAATACAGGTGGAAATGATAACAACTCGCGGTTTGTC
Source organism: Panax notoginseng (assembly GCA_016801055.1). Lineage (NCBI taxonomy): Eukaryota > Viridiplantae > Streptophyta > Magnoliopsida > Apiales > Araliaceae > Panax > Panax notoginseng. Next base: position 254,443,374 of record CM029013.1, read on the forward strand.
ACAGCCAAGCAGTTCAAAAAATTGGGACCACCAGAATTTAAGGGAAAGCCGAATCCGATCATGGCGGAAACGTGGGTCAAGCAAATTACCAAGATATTCGATGTCTTGGGATGCACGGAGGAACAGAAGGTTCCATTCGCCATTTTTATGTTCCGCGGTGAGGCAGACTACTGGTGGGAGTTTGTGAAGCGTACCCAGCCTGACGCACTCAACATGTTATGGGAAACATTTCAAAAACTGTTCAATGACAAGTACTTTTCTGAAAGTATTCGTCATATGAAGGAGGTGGAGTTTATCAGACTAGAACAAAACAACATGACGGTGTCCCAGTACGAGGCGAAGTTTGCAGAGTTATCCAGGTTTGCACCTCATTTGGTCGAAAATGAGGAACGAATGACAAAGATATTTCTGAGAGGTCTAAAACCCGAGATTCGGCAATATCTTATCTCTCATAATTTTTTTTTATATTCAGATGTTGTAAACAGGGCTCAATTATTAGAGCGAGATAATGAGTATGTGCAACCGAGGGACCACAACCAGGGTCATACCGGTGGCGGCAGTCATCGAACCAGCAGAGAGGAAAATATTCGGACAAAAGAAGTAACCACTCTGGTGGTAATCGTGGTCGTGATAATAGAAGGAGCGAGTCGGGAGTAGATTTCAAGAAGAGAAGGTACAACAATGATAACGTGAAGACGTCAGCATAAACATCAACTGTTTCTAGGGGAGGAGAACGACCACCGGTCGTATGTTACAAATGTGGAAAAGAGGGACATATCAGCCCAAACTGCCCACAACAATCCAAGGTATGTTATAACTGTGGAAAGGAGGGTCATATAGCTCGAGAGTTTTCTGTAGCAAAACCAAGTTCAGCTGGGATGGTGACTCCAAAAGTTTTCCTGGATAAGTCGAAATCAGCGGTTCCTGGAAGGGCGTTTGTCGTGACTGGCCAAAACACGAGAAACCCGAACGAGGTGATCACGGGTAAGCTAATCTTGAATTCTTGCGAAGTTTATACTTTACTAGATACTGGTTCTACCCATTCTTTTATCTCTCCTGCTTGTGCTCAACGTTTGAACTTGACTCCGGAGAAATTGACCTTTGACTTATCTGTTGAAATTCCGTTGGGTGAAACCTTTTTTACATCTACAGTTTATAAATCTTTCTTAATCCAAGTTGGCACCATCACATTACCTGTTGACCTTATTTCTTTAAAGATACTTGCATTTGATGTGATTTTAGGAATTGATTGGTTAACTACTCATCATGCCAAAATTGATTATTTTCGTAAGGTTGTTAGTTTTCATATTCCTAACCAACCTGTTATGCGAATTCAAGCAGCAACCAAACCATTAAAATCAATCGCTGTTATATCAAGCCATAAAGCCATTCATTTATTGAAAAACGGATGTCAAGCTTTCTAAGCCCATGTTATGGATTTGAACAAAGACAAGTCAGATTTGAATAATATTTCTATTGTTAGAGAATTTCCCGATGTATTTCTTGAAGAACTTCATGGTTTACCCCCAGAACGTGAAGTTGAATTCTTTATTGACCTTGAACCCGGTACAAAGCCTATTTCTAAAACCCCATATCGAATGGCTCCTATTGAACTTCAGGAGTTAAAAGTCCAATTACAGGAGTTATTAGACATCGGTTTTATTCGTCCTAGTGCATCTCCTTGGGGTGCTCCTGTTTTATTCGTAAAGAAGAAAGACGGGAGTATGCGACTTTGTATCGACTATAAGGAATTGAACCATGTCACCATCAAGAATAGGTATCCGCTACCTCGCATTGATGACCTGTTTGACCAGTTGCAAGGAGCACAATTCTTTTCAAAGATCGATCTTCGTTCTGGATATCATCAGTTGAAGATTAAAACTAAGGATATTCCAAAGACTGCCTTCAGAACTCGGTACGGGCATTATGAATTCTTAGTCATGTCTTTTGGATTGACTAATGCTCCTGCTGCCTTCATGGATATGATGAACCGTGTATTCAAAGAATATTTAGATCAGTTCGCTGTTGTCTTTATTGATGACATCCTCATCTATTTCAAAAGCCGTGAAGATCATGAGCGTCATTTGAAGCTGGTACTGCAAAGGCATCGTGAAAATAAGCTATATGCCAAATTGAAGAAATGCGAGTTCTGGCTTGAGGAAGTAGCATTCCTTGGGCACGTGGTGTCAAAACATGGAGTATCTGTCGACCCGGCGAAGATTGAAGCCATACAAAGTTGGGAGCAACCGAAGTCGGTGATCGAAGTACGTAGCTTTCTAGGCTTAGCTGGGTATTATCGGAGATTTGTGGAAGGATTTTCTCGAATCGCTACTCCGTTAACTCAGCTGACTCGGAAAGATACAAAATTCGTATGGAGTGAGGAATGCGAGAATAGTTTCCAAGAACTCAAGAGAAGACTCATTTCGGCACCTGTTCTGACAATACCATCTGGTTCGGATGGATTTGTTATCTACAGCGATGCTTCAGGCAAAGGGTTAGGATGTGTTCTCATGCAACATGGGAAAGTCATAGCCTATGCCTCGCGACAACTCAAAGAATATGAGAGGAATTATCCTACTCATGATTTGGAGTTGGCAGCAGTCGTTTTCGCGTTGAAGATCTGGAGACACTACCTGTATGGGGAGAAAATGGAGATCTATACAGATCATAAAAGCCTCAAATATTTCTTCACCCAAAAGGAACTCAACATGCGGCAGCGACGTTGGCTCGAGCTGTTGAAAGATTACGATCATACCATCCAATATCATCCTGGAAAAGCAAACGTAGTAGCTGACGCATTGAAGTAGAAGATCATATGCGGGTACGAGTGCAATGTTGTTAACACAAAGGCCCATTTTGTATGACTTGCAAAGGATGGAGATAGAGATGAAGGCTCCAAGTACCCACATGATGATATCAAATATACGAGTAGAACCGACTTTAATCGATAAAGTTAAAGCTGCTCAAGCTACGGACATAGAGCTGATGCGTATGAAGAAGAAAGTGCAAGAAGGTGCTATTCCAGAAGCAAGAATCGATGAAGAAGGAATACTTCGAGTCAACTCCAGACTTTGTGTTCCTAACGATTTTGACTTGAAGCATAGAATAATGATGGAGGCACACAACACACCGTTTGCAATCCATCCTGGGAGTACCAAAATGTATCACGATCTTCGACATACATTTTGGTGGAGCAATATGAAAAGAGAGATCGCGGAGTTTATCTCGAGATGTTTAACTTGTCAACGTGTAAAAGCGGAGCATCAAGTACCAAAGGGTCCATTGCAACCACTTGAGATTCCGAAATGGAAGTGGGAACACATTACCATGGATTTTGTTACGGGTCTTCCCAAGGTTTCTCAAGGCATAGATGCGATTTGGGTTATTGTTGATAGATTAACCAAGTCCGCTCATTTCTTGCCGATACGTGAGACTTATTCCCTTGAACGTCTTGCTAGTATGTACGTGAACGAGATTGTGAGATTGCATGGCATGCCAGTATCCATAGTTTCGGATCGTGACCCAAGATTCACTTCACGATTTTGGGTTAGCTTGCAGAAAGCTATGGGCACGGATTTACGATTCAGTTCGGCATACCATCCTCAAACGGACGGACAATCAGAGAGGACTATTCAAACTCTTGAAGATCTATTAAGACTTTGTGTCCTAGATCTCAAAGGGAGTTGGGATAAGTACCTACCATTGGTGGAATTCTCCTACAACAACAGTTATCAGGCGAGCATAGGTGTGGCTCCATTCGAGGCGTTGTATGGAAGAAAATGTCGTTCTCCAGTATGCTGGGACGAGGTGGGTGAAGCAACATTGTTGGGACCAGAGTTGGTACGCATTACTACAGAGAAGATCCAAACGATTCGACAACGTATACAAACGGCACAGGATCGACAAAAGAGTTATGCGGATCTTCATCGGAAGGACGTGGAATTTAATATTGGGGATCATGTATTGTTACGTGTTGCACCATGGAAGGGAGTTACAAGATTTGGGAAGAGAGGAAAGCTCAATCCAAGATTTGTTGGTCCATTTGAGATTCTTGAGCGAATAGAAAATGTGGCATATAGACTCGCATTACCTCCAAGCATGTCTCGTGTTCATAATGTTTTTCACATATCTATGCTTCGTAAATATGTTAAAGACCCGAACCACATTATTGAGTTAGAACCAGACGAGATAGCTGAAGATTTAACGTACGAGGAGGTACCTGTTAAGATCTTGGATAGGAAAGAGCATGTCCTACGCACAAAGGTTATACCACAAGTTAAGGTTTTGTGGAGAAACCATGCTATTAAAGAAATGACCTGGGAGTTGGAATCAGAAATGAAAGCGAGGTATCCTCACCTTTTCAAAATATCAGGTACGTACGTCAATTTCGAGGACGAAATTTCATAAGGAGGGGAGGTTGTAAGACCCCAGCTTATTAATGAATAAAATCAAATTTTCTCTAAATATTATTGTGAATAATAAGGGGTTAATTTGATATAATACTTTGGTTATGGGTGAAATATGCAAATTTGTAAAATAAGCAAGTGGTTATAAAATATTCATTTTGTCGGAGAATATTCGTTTGGTCGTAGAATATTCTTGCTGTCGGGGAATATTTGTACGACGGCGCAGCCTTGTGTGGGCCCTATAACGGAAAGCGATTGGATGAAGAAAACGACAAAATAAGTTTTTATAAATAACGGCGTAGTTGTTACCGTTAATACTGTTGGAATACCAGGTGGTTAAAATACAGTAATACGCATAGTTACACAGTAGCACACGGATTGCACAGTATTTTTGAATTATTGATTCTTACGAAGGAAGGCACTACTCAATAATTGTTACAGTAGTTATTGTTCAATATTCTATTTTATTGATTCAATAATTGCTGCGTTGATATTTTATATTATTGTTGTTTCAATCATTGTTGCTGCACAATATTTTTTATTATCAGATCAATAATTCATATTATTTGGATAATATTATTAGATAACATTATTGGCAATGTCTAGAAAGTTCTGTCTAAGGAGAGGTTTGGTCACCTAATTGCGCGCCAGTAAGGAGAAATTCTTATTGGAAAGCCCCCTCTTTCCTGGGAACGGCCTGATTGTCATAAATGTGATTCTGTAATATTATTTGTGAATAATTAATTATTGATTCATATGATAAGGAAATATTTATTTTATGTGGATATAAATGAGGGATATATTTTTGTGGTTAAAAATGAAGGAGTTAATGTTGAGATTTTTATCAGTATTTTTGTCGGAATGGAGGTATTAAAAATTAGGATTTTTGAGACATTTTGCGGGGGTTATAATTTTTAATCCGACCGTTAGATCGTGGTAATATTTGGATATATTATACATATATAAGTTGAGTATATGTCCATAAATTTTGAACCGTTAAAAATAAACGTATGATTTATTATGAATTTTACGAGATGACTGGTTCAGAAATTATTGAATTTTCGGAGTTAATCATTTTGGTGGAAAATTCTAGAATTGGTGGGCCCCACTCTTGGTTGGTGAAGAAATGTGCTGAGATTTTTATTCAAATGTGGTGGGTGGGAATAGTAGCAGGTAAAGCCATCAGGTTGCAGGTTAAGTCTGCTTCGGCGTGCTAACATTTTTCTATAAATAGAGGGCTAAGTTAGAATTGAAAAGCACACCAGAAACAAGTTTTCTCTCTTTCTCTCTCTAAATTATTGAGTGTATTTTGTGAGTATTTAGATACTTTGAGAGTTTTTATTCATCAGAGCAAGTTTCTTTCAGCCTTATACCGGTATTCTGACCAGAAATACTGATATTTTGAGGTAAGAGATATTATTTTCTTCTTAAATGATATTATTTTCTTCAATATTATTATGCTGAAATATTGATATAAACTTTTTATCAAATTTGAAATTTTTTGTGTCGGGGTTACTATTCACGCATACGGCACTATTCACGAATACGACACTATTTATCGAAAAATAAAATTTTCCCTTTTTGTCCAAGATGTCTATTATGGTTACTATCTTTGATTGTATCCATGTTTTGATCTTTATTTTTGAATTCTGCTTCACAATTGATTATTATGAAGTATTATTGATCTTGGATAAACTGTTATACGAATCCCTACTATTTGTCTTTCTGTCTCACTAGATTCGTTCTCTTTAAGATATTTTTCATCATCCTCAGTTCTAAATGATGATATTACTGAATATCTTTGGCCTGTAGTGCAAAGATGTATGATTACTTGATGAATATCTTTGGCATGTAGTGCAAAGATGAACAGGTGTTGAGATGAACATGATTGACAGGTGATACAAATGAATATCTTTGGCCTGTAGTGCAAAGATGAATATTTGGATAAAGATGATTATTAATTGATGTTACAGGGATAAAATATTGATGATGGACTTTTAAATCTTAGAAGATAGTAGAATTCACTCTCTACTTGACTCTTCTAATGGTTTGCTGTTTCCGCTGCAGTTGTTGATCTAAAACTTGTTGTCGATTATATTCTATCAGATTTTTCCCTGTTGAATACTAATGATAATTTGTTGTATATTATCTTAGTAATAATATTCTTTACTGGGCTAGTTGAGCTCACCCTTTTCCTTTTTGTTCCATTTTTCTTCTCAGGAGGTGAGAACATAGCAAGATCTAGTCGGGGTATGGAGTGATGGTTCTAGAAAGATATTTTAGCAGTCCTCACTATTTCTGTAAAATAGTGTTTGAATAATTATATTGAGGACTTATTTGAGTGTGGATATTGTCTAGAAGACAATATTTGTATTTAAACTCACAGTATGTGTTGTCGTATTTTGCACGACAATTGTATTATTGAAGTTGTAGTTTGCTTTTTGTACTATTTATTTGGCGACTCAGAATGGGTGTTGTATACCTATTTTGGGGGCGTCACAATCATAATCTTTCAACAGTTCAAGCCAACGTCGTTGTCACGTGTTGAGTTCCTTTTGAGTAAAGAAATATTTGAGGCTTTTATGATCCGTAAAGATCTTCACCTTCTCCCCATATAAGTAATGCCTCCAAATTTTAAGTGCAAAGACAACAGCTGCCAACTCAAGATCATGAGTAAAATAATTCCTCTCATATTCTTTGAGTTGTCTTGATGCATAGGCTATGACTTTTCCATGTTGCATGAGAACGCATCCCAACCCTTTGCTCGAAGCATCACTGTAGATGACAAATCCCTCCGAGCCAGATGATATTGTTAGAACAGGTGCTGAAATGAGTCTCCTCTTGAGTTCTTGAAAACTCTTCTCACATTCTTCGCTCCAACTGAACTTTGTATCTTTCCGAGTCAGTTGAGTTAATGGAGTAGCGATTCGAGAAAATCCTTTCACGAATCTTCGATAATAACCAGCTAAACCAAGAAAGCTACGTACTTCGGTCACTGATTTAGGTTGCTCCCAGCTTTGAATAGCTTCAATCTTTGCAAGGTCAACCTATATTCCACGACTTGATACTACGTGCCCAAGGAATGCTATCTCCTCTAACCAGAACTCGTATTTCTTCAACTTGGCATAAAGCTTGTATTCACAAAGCTTTTGGAGTACCAGCCTCAAGTGTTGCTCATGATCTTCACGGCTTTTGGAATAAATAAGGATGTCATCAATAAAGACGACCACAAAGTGATCCAAATATTCCTTGAATACCCGGCTCATCATATCCATGAAGGCAACAGGAGCATTAGTCAATCCAAAGGACATGACTAGGAATTCATAATGCCCGTACCGAGTTCTGAAAGTCGTCTTTGAAATATCCTCAGTTCTAACCTTCAGCTGATGATATCTAGAACGAAGATCGATCTTTGAAAAGAATTGTGCTCCTTGCAACTGGTCAAACAGGTCATCAATACGTGGCAATGGGTACCTATTTTTGATGGTGACATGATTCAACTCCCGATAATCAATACAAAGTCGCATACTTCCATCTTTCTTCTTCACGAATAGCACAGGAGCACCCCAAGAAGAAGTACTAGGACGAATAAAGCCAATGTCTAACAATTCCTGCAGTTGGATCTTTAACTCCTGAAGTTCAATAGGAGTCATTCGATATGGGGCTTTGGAAATGGATTTTGTACCGGGTTCAAGGTCGATACAAAATTCAATTTCACGCTCTGGGGGTAGGCCAGGAAGTTCGTCAGGGAATACGTCAGGAAATTTATTAACAATTGAAATATCATTCAAAACTGACGTATTTTTGTTTAGATCCGTGACATGAGCTAAGAAAGCTTGACATCCGTTTTTCAATAAACGAATAGCTTTATGGCTTGAGATGACAACGATTGATTTTAATGGTTTGGTTGCTTGAATTCGCATAATAGGTCGATTAGGAATATGAAAGCTAACAATCTTACGAAAACAATCAATTTTTGCATGATGAGTAGTTAACCAATCAATCCCTAGAATCACGTCAAATGCAAGTATTTTTAATGAAATAAGATCGACAGGTAATGTGTGGGCACCAACTTGAACCAAACAAGACTTATAAACCGTGGATGTAATGAAGGTTTCTCCCAATGGAGTTTCAACAGATAAATCAAAGTCTAATTTCTCTGGAGTCAAATTTAATCGATGAGCGCAAGTAGGAGAAATAAAAGAATGGGTAGAACCGGTATCAAATAAAGTATAGACTTCGTTAGAGTTTATGATAAGCTTACCCGTGATGACCTCATTCGGGTTCCTTGCTTTCTAGGAGGTCACAACAAACGCTCTACCTTGCACTACCGGTTTTGACTTTTCTGGGACGGCCTTTGGTGTCTCCATCTTGGCTGAACTTGTTTTTGGTAAATGACAAAATCGAGCTAAATGACCTTCTCTTCCACAATTATAACATGCTTTAGACGACATCGTGCAGTTTGGACTGATGTGCCCCTCCCCTCCGCATTTCAAACATATGATAGGTGGTCGTTCTCCTTCCTTAACAATGGGTGTTGGTGCTGACGTCTTTCAATCATTGTTGAATCTCCTCTTCTTGAAATGACCATTCTTATTGTTTTGGCCTTGATTACCACCGAAGTGATTACCATTTCTGGCATGTTGATTCCCTCCACGCTTGTTGTCACCGCTTCGATGACTGCTCTCACTGGTATTATCATTTTGTTGACTGCTCTCTTTTGGTTGCGTTGACTCGTTATCGCCCTCCACTAACTGAGCCCTATTCACAACATCTGAATACAAACACAATTTATGAGAAATAAGATGTTGACGTATCTCAGGTTTCAAACCTCGCAAAAACATTCACGTCATTCGCTCTTCATTATCCACCAAGTGGGACGTAAATCGGGACAACTCAGCAAATTTAGCTTCATACTGCGACACGGTCATATTATTCTGCTCCAATTTGATGAACTCCACCTCCTTCATGTGACGAACACTTTCGAGAAAGTATTTGTCATTGAACAGCTCTTAGAACTTCTCCCAAGACATCTTCAGTGCGGCAGGTTGAGTACGCTTAATCGATTCCCACCAATAATCTGCCTCTCCTCGCAACATAAAGGCGGCAAAGGGAACCTTTTGCTCCTCGGAGCATCCCAAGACATCAAATATCTTGGTGATCTGCTTTATCCATATTTTCGCTATAAGTGGTTTTGGCTCTCCCTTAAACTCCGGTGGTCCCAGCTCCTTGAACTGTTTAGCGGTGACCGTCCGAGAGTTTTCAGTGTTTCCACCTATATTTTGGACAGGAGCCGCTCTCGCCTGCTGTTGCATGAACTGCATAAAGCTTCTGAACATTCCATCATTCATCATCTGGTCAGTGTTGTTATTTGCATGAGGATTGTCACCTTCCTGATGCACATTATTCTGATTATTGATATGTGGTGAATCAACATTCGCCTGTGCTCCATTGCTATTCTCAACATTCTCAGATGTCATTTTCAGATACTGTCACAAAATAAAAATTAATTGATATGTCATATATTATCCTTATATTATGACCGACCAATTAAATACCATGTAAATAAACTTAGGTAGATCATACTAGCGAAGGAATTCCCCGTCTCTCCCCTCCTAGTTCTATTCTCACATCTTAACCAGGGATCATATCCCTAAGCTCTGATACCAACTGTGACGCCCCCAAAATAGGTATACATCACCCATCTTGAGTCGTCAGATACAAGGTACAGAATTCAAATATAACTTAATAATACAACTGTCGTGTACAATATGACAAAACATAAATTGTGAGTTTGAATACAAATATTGTCTACTAGAGAGTATCCATACTCAAAAGGAGTCCTCATTACATTTATTAACACACTATTACATAGAATAATGAGGACTACTAATTAATACTATCATTCGGACCATCACTCCGTTCCCCGACTTGTCCTAGCTACATTCTCATTTCTTGAAGAGAACAGTGAAAGAAAGGGTGAGCTCAACTAGCCCAGTAAGAAATATTATGACTAAGATAATGCAGAATAAATTATCATTAGCCTTCAATAATGTTAAACTGATAAAATATAATAGACATCAAGTTTAACTGCGGCGGAACAAGCAATCCATTAAAAGAGTCAAGTAGAAAATAAACTCTACTATCTTTTCTGATTTAAAAGGTTTTTCAACACTGTTTTCGCTGGGACTCTACTTAATAAAATAACCCACATCATCGAATCACCCCTGCACTACGGCCAAGGATATTCGTGTATTCATTAATGGTCATGATCATGCCAACAACTGTCCATCAATGTACTATGGGCCAATGAGAAATTTTTCCACATCATTTGTAATATTACGGTCATGATTATACCGAATAACCCCTGGTCATAATCATACCAAGTCCATCTATGTACTACAGGCCACAGATGACTTTCAACATTTTATAAACATGAGGATGATGACAATGATATAAGAATTCAATAAAACAAGTTCAAGAATTAATTTATCCAAGAATTAACAACGTCCAAATTGTCAATATGATAATGCTTTGTGGAGTAAAATTCAAGAATGCTTAGAATAATATTTTCATGAAAAGATACTGGATGAAACGCAATTATCAAGGATATTCCACTAATTTCATGGAGTATAGAAGTTAAAACTTAACCAACTGAGTATAATAAAGAATGAAATAACAAAAGAAATCACCCGACATGCGATAGACCGCACAGACAGGTTATTCTAACAGAATAATAAATAATGGAACCAGGTCCGGCGTAAACGCACAGACAGGATATTCCGACAGAATAATAAATAATGGAACCAGGTCCGGCGTAAACGCACAGACAGGATATTCCGACAGAATAATAAATAATGGAACCAGGTCCGGTGTAAAACACACAGACAGGATGTTCCAACAGAATAATAACAAGACGGAACCAGGTCCGGTGTAAAACACACAGACAGGATGTTCCAACAGAATAATAATAAAAACGGAACCAGGTCCGGTGTAAAACACACAGACAGAATGTTCTAACAGAATAATAGAATAATGTCACCAAGTATAGGGTAGACCGCGTATACAGGTTATTCCAACAGAATAATAAGAAATGGAATAACAAAAGTTCTCTTCATGAATAAGAAAGAATAACACCCCTTACCGTTTTAAAGAAGAACTGAAATAAGAAAGTAGTTAAGTAGCAGAATACTTTTCTTCTCTCTCTATAGTTTCTCTCTATAGTTTCTCTCTCTAGAGTTCAGTGAATTCGTAAGAAATAATGAAGGAATGAGCTGCTATTTATAGAAAAATAGAATGCATAGTAACTAATCCATGAACGGTCCAGATTGATTACTTTAATCTGACGGTCCATATTTAAAGAAAAATATTTTAAATAAAATATAATATATTCTATTTATAGAATAACTTTAATAAAGTATTCTGTTTTATATAAAAAGATGTTTCTGTTTTATTACGTTAATAATACGAATAAAACAAAACTTCATTATCGCTAAATAATTTATATTATTAACTGACAATAATTGAATCAAACTGAGTGACTTCTCACATAAGCATTAATAATCAATACCGTGTGCTACTATTCAACCACACGTATTATCGTACTTTTACTACCGAGTAGTTCAACAGTATCAATGATAAAACTTTCGCCGTTATTTTTAATAAAATATTTGTCGTTTTCTCAATCCAACAATAATTCCGTTGTGGGGTCCACCAATGATTGTACCGTTGTACGAATATTCCCTGTTAAAACGAATATTTTCAGACCAATCGAATATTATATAACAACTTGCGTATTTTAAAAAATTTATAAATATTACCCACAACTATAACATTATATCAAATTAACTCCATAATATTCAAAAATGATATTTATAAAAAATTCATCTTTATTTATAAAAGTTGAGGTCTTACATTATATATGTAGCTTGGTTATACACAAAGTAACTTGATATTTTTACAAGTGAAAAATAATAAGTTTACAAATTCATCTCTTATATAAATATAATAATACCAACTTTTACTACCGATATGAAAAGAATATTGTGAAAATATTATTTTCGTTTGTATCAATATCAATTCCTACGCAAGAGAGCGAATGGACTAGAAACAATTGATTCCGTGTATATGCACATATCGTTACCCATGTACCTGACCCCTAAATCCACCGTTAAAATCCTCATCTAATTAATCTGATGTTTGGGTGTGTTGCTCATCATCGTTTTGAATTCCTCAAAATTAACGTACCCATCACCGTCGGAATCAACGGTCTGGATCATCTTAACACAATCCGATTCCGTACATTTCTCGCCCAATCGGGTCAAGATCTGGTGCAACTCCGACGAGGAAATCAGCCCGTTTTTGTTGATGTCATAGAGCTCGAACGCCTCTCTGAGCTCCTGAACGCCGCCGTCGCCGGCCTTGCAGAATCCGGCGAACTCCTCCATGCTGATGAATCCGTCGCGATCGGTGTCGATCTCTTCCATCATTTTGCTGACATCCTCCGCCGAGGTGTTGGATCCGAGGGTCTGCATCACGGCAGTGAGCTCATCGGCGGAGATCTTGCCGTCGCCGTTGGCGTCGAATCGGTTGAATACTCGCTCCACTTCGTCCAAATCCTGGAGGTATAGCGCCGGAATGGATATGGGTTCATCTGTGGCTGCCATTCTTGAGTTGATTCAATTTCAAAGGAGAGAGAAAAAGGGCTAAATTGTGAATTTGTAGATTTGGGAAGTTTGGTGTTTTTTATTTATAGAGTCAAAGCGGGAATTTCATAATCACAAGTGGTTGCTTCTCATAGAGAGAGAAAGGGGCGGGTGTTTCTCTAGAGAGAGAGACTGCTTGAGATTGACTGGTGGAGAAATGATAAATAACAAATTTTGAAGTTGTTAATAACTGTCTTGGATTTTTAGAAGTTTTTGGTTAATTTTTTGTGTATATTAAGAAAAAATATAAAATAATAAAATTATTCATATTAAATTTTAATAATTTTTTATGTATGACTAGTGATATTTTATAAATATGTACAAAGAAAAGAAATATGACAATTAATATTGAGAGTATCATAGATAAATTATTATAAAAAAATAAATTATTTAAAATAAATAAACATTTAACTTAAGATTACTTAAAATAAATAATAATAATAAATTTTATCTTGTAACGGAATGAGTATTAGTCAGCTTTCAAGTACTCCCTATATATCTAATTATTTATTTATATACATTTTAAAATTAAAAATATATTTTTATTTTTGAATTATTAAATACCATTAAATTGTTGATAGGTTACTCTTCATTCTAAAAATAAAGACATTTTATTAGTACAATGCATGTTTTCGATTTGATGATGATATGTGAAAATAATGTATATTTGTAATTAGTAATTTTTATACCGTCTTTGTAATGAAATTGGAGTAAAAGGATATAGATTAGATATCAAACTTGTTAGGTTGATCTATTTTGTAAAGTGAATTTGATATATAGATCTTAAGTTAAAAGTCGATCGTAAAGCAAGTAGTTGAAGATCGTAGAGGAGTAAAATGCAAAAGTTTCCCATGTACTATAGAGGTATTTGGATAGCGCGCCATTTTTTTTTTTTTGTTCAATACAAAACGAACCTTATACCATTTGAAAATTTGGATTGTGAACTCTATTGTGCCATGTAACATTGACTTGTATACATGTCACGTTGATATGAAAATTTAACATATTTGGACTAAAAATATTTATTCCCTCAAGATTTGAGCTTAACACCTTATACTTCTAACACTAACAAAACATTGATTACCAACTAAGCTAAGAATTAATTTATTATTTTTTAGAAAATTATTACTAACACTAATAGTATTAGTACAACTTTATTAGTTGTTAGTAATATTATTAAGGCTTAAATATAATTTATTATCCTAAACTATATACTATATTCCACTTTGATGATCCACCTTTCAATTTTTTTCAATTAAATGATTGAACTATTATTTTTTTTCTGATTACATTCAGTTGGGTCTACCACATCAGAAATTACTGACGTGGTTGTCTAGGTGGAACAAAACTAAGCTGATGGGTTTCAAAAAAATTATTTTTTATTTTTTATTAAATATTTTTAATAGATTAAAGGGTAAAATCGTATTAGAGTATACCAACATTTTACTAATAATAAAATAATAATTAAACAAAACAAAATTAAATAACAATTAAACCTACCCGTGAACCTCGTCCCCTTCCTTTCCCTTCCATTCCCCATTCCCCATTCCCGTGAACCTCTACCCCATCCCCCCATTCCTCCTTCCCCCTTCCGGTGAATCCCTTTCACCCCTCCCCCAGCGTCCCGTCATCCTCGTCCCCTGCCTTTCCATACATCTATTATAGTCGCTTCAACATCAAACACACTCCATTCTCCTGAAAAACCCAAGATGAATTCTGCCAACGGATCGGCTTCTTTTTCGCATTTCTCTTTCTTTCTCCTCTACCTCTCCTTCGATTGTTGCGCGGACTAACATATTTAGATCTATATTTGGGTTGATGTGAACAAGTTAAGGCTGATTTTTGGAACATGATTATTAGGGTTCATTGTATTGTTGTCTATATATGTGTGATTTCGTTTTTCTTGCACTAATTATATGAAATCAAATATACATACAAATGATTTACCATTATATACTTTAGATTCCTTTTGCTCATCAGTTTTATTATGAGTTGTTTACTATCTTGTGATTTTATTCTTCAGTTCAAATGAATAAGATCTGGTTTTTGTGTGATGAATTAGAATTTTTGAATTAATTTGATGTATAGGATTTCTATTTTCTAGGTTTGGTTGTTATGAATCATTCTTCCTTTGAAGAAATGAGTAGTTAAGTGGATTGTATTTTATCGTCGGATTTTTTGGGGGTCTATACCCAAGTTTGGCCAGAAGCTATGGTGTCAGGAGGTTCCGGTGGGGATTTCTGAATTTTTGGTTTTATGATTTATTATTTGTTTGAAGAAATGAGTAATTAATTTGTTTCATTTTAATGTTTAATATAAAATGGTTTAACGATTTTGCCATTTAATATATCATAAATGTTTAACCAAAAATTTAAAAATTATTTTTTTGGTTACACATAAGATCAACTATGCCTGTTCAGATAGTCACGTCAGTTATTTTTGACGTGACAAATTCAATTGAATGGAATCGAAAAAAATTAAGTTGACGTGGCAAATCCAATTGAATGGAATCGAAAAAAATTAACAATTCAATCATCTAATTGATAAAATTGAAATGTGGATTACCGAGGTGGAATATGACATATAATTTAGGGTAGTAAATTATATTTAAGCCTATTATTAATAAGTTGTTAGTAATTATTTATTAGTTATTAATAATTTTGTTTAATATGATGTTGCTTACTTGGATAAATATTTATAGTATATTATCATAATAACATTACTTATTAGATATTAATATATATTAATGGTATTAGTAACATTAATATTATAACATACGTTAATGTAAAAAAACAGAACCTTATTTTATTTTATTATTTTTTTAACAAAAATAATAATTGAAGTAATGTGTGTTAATAAGAATAATTTATGATAATAAAAATAATACAATATTTATAATAACTACATAATTTAATCTTCTGACCACATATTTTGTAAAATTAATAAGTACACTTTATTTATTCAATATATTTAAATAATTTTTTAGATTTCATCTTTTGCAATAAGTAACTCTAGTGAAGTTGGAGAGATAAAATTAATAGAATAAAAAATCAATAAACAAATAATAAAAACTCTAAAATAACTCTTATTTACGATCTTGACTCTTTCCATTAGTTCCTACAGGAAAAACTAAACAAAGAGAAAGAAAAATTGGATTTATGATCTCTTCCTTTTGTCAAAATTATCTTATTTTTTCTTTAACATTAACGTATATTAATAACAATAATATTGTAAGTATATTGATATTAGTAATAACATTAATATATCTTAATATCTAATTAGTAATATTATTAAAATAATATATTTTATATTTTGCTAAGAAGTAAAATCATGTTAAAGATCAAGAATTACTAATAACTAATAAGTAATTACTAACAACTTATTAATAATATTTTTGATAACTAATAAGTTGTATTAATACTATTACTCTTAGTAATAATTTTCTATGAGATAACATTAATATTTTTAACTTAGTTAACTTGCTAATCAAATGTTTTGTTAGTTTTGAGATTACAAGATTTTAGGTTTAAATCTTGAGAGAATATATATTTTTAGCCAAAAAGTGTTAAATTGGCATGTTGATAAACACATAATTCATACATTTTATTATCCCTAATTTTGTCTTTTAAATTATATTAGTTTATTAAATTAATATGTTTTATTTTGTTTTGTAGGAATTTATATTTTGTTTCAATAAAATTAAAATCTTGGTGATCAATCAGTATTTAATGCTTCTATCCATTTAAGGAAATATCCAAGAAGAATCCTATAACGAAAAGGAAAGAGGTGTAACAATCTTGGTGTGCAAGTTAAATCCAACAAGAGAAAGAAAAATCTCTCTAGAAGATATTTTTATGAAACCTACATGGAAAGAGACTCTTGAAAGATTACCATATAGAGATTGAAGTCAAGAAATAAATAAGAGGATAAAAGAGACCAAGTTCAATGAATCTAAATTAGGGCACAAATTTATTTTCCTTATAAATAGGTCTCTTGTTTTAAAAAAAAATATTAAGTATTGTATTAGTTTAGGTTAGGAGTATGAGTAGATAAAATTACTTCTTCATTGTACATTCGTTGGATGGTCGTTAATTAAAGAGAGTTTTTTTGTTTATTTTTAATCTTATTCTTTTCTTTATTTTAGTTAGTTTATTTATTTTCATGTCTAGTTAATTTTTTTATATCTAGGATGAAGATGAAATTAAATAATTATCCATGATCATATTTTTCATCTCTTCTATTATTTATAATTATTTATGATCATATTTTTCATCTCTTCTATTATTTATACTTTTATGTTTAATTGATTTCGCCTTCACATGTTTCGTTATTGAAATACCTTCGTTGTATAGTTCTTATGTGATTTTAAATTAATTAAGAGGTTTTGATAGATTATTTTTAAGATATGAGCTTTTCATAATCCATAGCTTGCTCGAAAAAGTTTTGATGAGTTATAGTTAATCTTTAAATTTTTCATAGTCTATGCTTGCCCATGTTAATTATAAAATTGCTAAATTAAGAGAAGGGAGATCAAAATCATAGTTGAGTTATAAAAATAGAAGAGATTGAATTATATTTTATGTTTATTATTTAATGGATTCGGATTCCTAGATTGCTTCCTCATTATTAGTTTTCATATTCTAGTTAATCAATTCTCAATCTTTATTTCTATTTCGCCTAAAATAGATATTAATTAAGGAAACATTAAAATTAATCTAGTCTTTGTGGGTTCGACTTGTACTTACCAATTTTTTAATTTGACACTGTGCACTTGCAATTATATATTTTTATCACATCGCATGTCAACGTGCCATGTGGCGTTCTATGTGTACAAGTCAATGCCACATAGCACTATAGGGTTCACGATCCCAATTTTTAAATAGTAAAGGGTTCATTTTGCATTAACTAAAAAAAGGAGCGCAATATACAAATACCCCCATAATATAGGGGTCACTTTTGCATTTTACTCGATCGTAGAGCATATTGGTCGTAATGCTGAAGATTGTAAAGTATTGTTGAATATCGTAAAATAAGCCGAAGATCGTAAAGTGGTTCTGAAGATTGTAAAGTGTGTTGAAGATCGTAGAGTCTGCTGAAAATCGTAGAGTTTATTGATCGTGGATCTTCAATTACCAGCATTCTAAGTTTACAGAAGTCGTCATTTCTCGAAATTCTTATTATACAAGCAATGATTAAATGATTAGAGCAAAGCTAAAGATCGCTAAGAGGAGACGAATACTTAATCTTTCAAGACTAAAGAGAAGGATCGTAGAGTATACTCAAGTTAGTGTAAAACGTAAGAGTCTGTCTAGCAAGGTACTCTACGACTATCATTAAACCCTATGATTAGGAAAATTGTAGAGTGCATCAATTCTTACATGGGCTGACAATGATAATATTCATAGAGTGAAGATCCCAAAGGAAGTTTGCTAAATTTCTTAAGGCTAAAAAGAAGGTCAGTTGGAAATGTGTCTAACAACTTTATTGGTGAAAAGACAACACCCACGTGCATATTGTAAGACCCCAAATTATTAATAAATGAAATTTAAATTCCTCTATTTATTATTCTGAAATAGTAAGTGTTGATTTGATTAATGTGATCAGTTATGGGTAAAATGCGCAAATATTTTAAATAAGCAAGTGGTTATAAAATATTAATTGTTGTCGGGGAATATTCGCTTGGTCGTGGAATATTCTTACTGTCGGAGAATATTCGTACGACGGCGCAGCCTTGTGTGGGCCCCATAACAGAAAGCGATTGGATGAAGAAAACGACAAAAACAAGTTGTTCATAAATAACGGCGTAGTTGTTACCGTTAATACTGTTGGAATACCCGGTGGTTAAAACACAGTAATACGCGTTGTTGCACAGTAGCACACGGTATTGCACCAATTATTGATTCTTACGTAAGAAGGCACTACTCAATAATTTTTACAGTAATTACTGTTCAATATTGTATTTTATTGATTCAATAATTGCTGCGCTGATATTTTATATTACTGTTGTTTTAATAATTGTCACTACACAGTATTTTCCATTATCGGAACAATAATTCATATTATCTGAATAATATTATTAGATAACATTATTGGCAATGTCTAGAAAGTTCTGTCTAAGGAGAGGTTTGGTCATCTAATTGCGCGCCAGTAAGGAGAGATCCTTATTAGAAAGCCCCCTCTTTCCTGGGAACTGCCTGGTTGCCAGTACTGTGGTTCTGTAATATTATTTGTGTATAATTAATAATTGATTTATATGATGAGGAAAATAGTGATTTTATGTGGATATAGATAGAGAAAAATTTTAATGTGACAATTGTTAAAAATTAATATTTTATCTTTTTCTGATAAAATAATTCATTTAAATATATTATTTTAATAATATATTGATGGTGGTATTTTTACAATGAATGTGGGATATATGAGTATATGAGGAGGAAGAGTATTTTTGTGGCATTAAATGATTAACACATGTTTTGTGTGTTGGTGGACATAATTCTTGACCGAAAATTTATTATTGACTGTAAAATCGCCCGTTTGTGAATTTCGGTCAATTTCTGTTTAGAATTTGGAAAAACTTTCTTCTGCAAAGTTGTAGAGAATTGAATTTCCTATAAAAACTCGAGAGATTCGAATTTTCTGATAAAAGGGCTATTTATTATGAATTATTGAAGTTCTGAAGTTTCGAAATAATTAATTTTTGGAAGTTTTATTTATTATTTTGAAGAAAAACGTTTTTTGGCATTTAAGTGGGCTAACATGTGATATAAATGGGCTGAGATCAGATGTCTAGAGGTGGACTAAGGAAAATTTGATAAATATATTATTATTATATTAAATTTTCTGCTTTGGTGTTCTTAGCATTTTCCTATAAATAGGGTGCTTAGGTTAGAATTGAAAAACACACCAGAAACACAAGTTTCTCTCCATTTCTCTCTCTATATCAAGCGTATTCTTGTGAGTATTTGATACTTTGAGTATTGCTATACGGTGCAAGTTCAAGTCATAACCTATATCCGGTGTTTCAACTAGAAGTACTGTTTTTGCTGAGGTAAGGGATGTTATTTCTTCTTAAATGATATTATTTTCTTCAATATCATTATGCCGAAGTACTGATCTGAACTTTTTATCAAATTTGGAACTTTTCATGTCGGGGTTACTATTCATGAGTTACTATTCACGAGTTACTATTCACCGAAAAATAAAATTTTCTTCTTTTCGTCTAAAATATCTATTCTGGATACTAGCTTTGATTGTATCCATGTTTTGATCATTCTTGAATTTTACTCCACTATGATTATTTATGAGGTATTTTTGGACATGGAATAGCTGAAATACGAATCCTTAATATTTATTATTTTGTTTCACTGGATTCGTTTCCTTTAAAAAAAATTTCATCATCCTCAGTCCTAAATGATGATATAATTGAATATCTTTGGCCTGTAGTGCAAAGATTGATGATTTCTGATGAATATCTTTGGCCCGTAGTGCAAAGATGAACAGGTGTTGAGATGAACATGATCGACTGGTGATACAAATGAATATCTTTGGCCTGTAGTGCAAAGATGAATATTTGATTAAAGATGGTAATTGATTGTTGTTACAGGGATAAAATATTGATGATGAACTTTTAAATCTTAGAAGATAGTAGAACTCATTCTCTACTTGACTCTTCTAATGGTTTGCTGTTTCCGCTGCAGTTATTGATTTAAAACTTGTTGTCTATTGTATTCTATTAAATTTTTCCCTGTTGAAGACTAACGATAATTTGTTCTATATTATCTTAGTCATAATATTCTTTACTGGGCTAGTTGAGCTCACCCTTTTCCTTGTTGTTCCATTTTTCTTCTCAGGAGGCGAGAATGTAGCGAGTACTAGTCGGGGTGTGAAATGATGGTTCAAGACAGTTATTTTAGTAGTCCTCAGTATTTTGTAAAATAGTATATCAATAAGTATAATGAGAACTTAATTGAGTATGAATACTGTCTAGATGACAATATTTGTTGTGACAACCCCAAAATAGGTCCATTCCATCCAACCCATTCTGAGTCGTCAAATACATGGTACAGAAAACAACTACAACTTTATTACAATAATTGTCGTGCAAAATACAACAACACATATGCTGTGAGTTTGGATACAAATATATACCAAATGTGACATTGGACACCATCATGTATCAGCACCTCACAAAGGTACCTTACATAAAGGTACAGTCAAAAACTGTTTTAGAAATTAGAATCTTTGGGAAGTGCTCAAGAAAACCTTCGTACATAGGAGGCCACGCATCTAGGTTATGATAGATATCATATGGCCACAGAATTATCCTTGGTTGACCCAATAGACCCCAAAGAAAAACGAGAAGATTACTATCATATTCTTCTCAATGGTGAGTCTTCTCTTGACTTATCATTATCTCCACTGTCTCTAATTGAGAATTATACTTCAAACAAACACCAAGATTATATAGGTAGTGCCCATAGATATACTCAGCAAGTGGATGAGCACAACCCTGTCTTATGATGACACGAGGTTGTATGTCATTAGACATCTTGTATGATAGTGACAAAACACCCTTCCAACGTTGGGTTCGCCTCACCCTATTTTCTTCACCAAATATAACTACTAAATGATGACCACCGTTCTATTCCCTTGTTACCCCCGCTCGACCCAGCTACACTCTTATTACCTGAAAGGAATTGTGAAGCAAAAGGGTGAGCACAACTAGCTCAGTAAAGAATGTCATGACTAAAGATAATTCAATTATCAATAGCCTTCATCAACAATAAATCAGAGATTTAGAACATATGGTAAATGATAAAAATTTCAACCATAGTTGCAGCGGAACGAGCAATCCATTAGAAGAGTCAACTAGACTATAAAGTCTATTATCTTCTCCATGTTAAAAATCCATCAACATTATTTTATCCCTGTAACATCAATCAACAGTTCCTTTCCACAATCATATGAATAACTCATAATCATAATTGTGATTCTAAATTTTTCTTCGCACCCAGGACGAAGAATATTTTCATCACCTGTCTTTACCTGAAACATTAAAGATCATGGTTATACCAAATCACAGTTCCTGTTTATAATCATACTAACAAATCCATCTTTGCACTACGGGCCAAAGATATTCATCAACAAACCATCTTTGCACTACGGGCCAAAGATATTCAACAACAGTTCATCTTTGCACTACAGGCCAAAGATATTCATCAACAGGCCATCTTTGCACTACATGCCAAAGATATTCACCAACAATTCATATTTGCACTACAGGCCAAATATATTCATATCTCAAAGAAATATATAATCATTTCAGAATTTATATAAACAATAATTATAACCATGTTGATCAATTCACCTTTGCACTTAAGCTTAAGATATTCAATTATAAATTCAATGGTCATGATCATACCAGTCACAATTCAACTTTGCACTACAGGCCAAAGAGAACCCTAGTCATGATCATACCAATAATCTATCCATCTTTACACTCCAGGGAAAGAGAATTTCAACATCAAGGTTATAAAAATGTTATATATGATGATAAAAATAATATGATCAACATATAGTTTTAATCTCAAGAGTAATATTCGTAACTCATGAATAGTAAATCGTGAATAGTAACTCATGAATAGTAACCCCGACACAAAAGATAGAAATTCTACAATAAAATCCATACCAATATTTCGGTATAATGATATTGAAAGAATAACATTACTTAAATTTATAAACAATTTATTTTAATTGTTTACACTTTACTAATTAATGCATTTAATCATCATAAAATACAAACTCTTATAATTTCATCATCAATAACCAAAACCCTCATCAAAAATCTGCATATACCTCATATAGGATTCTCAAGCCATAAAATCCTATTTTCCAATTTTCTTTCTTCACAAAACATATTTAATTTATTTACTCATAACTAGACCATTTTTATGAAAAATACCAAATCAGTTCCAAAAATATTTCTTTTCTGGGATTTAGCATAATATAGTCCCATAGTGAACATATATTTTTCTCAGAATTTTTAAAAGTCATTTACTATTTTTCATATGACCAAAACAGCCGAATATTTAGACATTTATCAAAAATTATACTTTTGTCCAAAAATTCTGAAATTTACAGAGTATACTTCTATCATATACATGTACTCCCAATAAAAATTTCATCAATTTTGGAGTTAACCATAAGGAATTATAAGCGGTTACTTTTAAAATAGTCTTTTCCCGTAAAATTCATAACTCTTAATCTATACATCCAAAAATCACCATTTTTGGACACAATCAATAAAACTCATCAAAATATCATTTTAAATTTTTCCATAATTTTTGAAGATCAGAAAAATTACGAAACTGAAAATCATAACAACCCTTAAAATCCATTACTATCCCTTACCTCAAAAGAGCAGTACTTCTGACTGGATATCGGATATGATGCTGAAGGAAACTTGCACTAATGAATAGCAACTCACCAAGTATCTAAAAACTCACAAAATATGCTTCATAATATAGAGAGAGAAAGAGAGAAAGCTTATGTTTCTGGTGTGATTTTCAATTCTAACTTAGCCCTCTATTTATAGGAAAATTTTGGTAGGTTTGACCTGCAACCTGATGGCTTTACCTGCTACTATTCCCACCCACCACATTTGAAATATAATTCAGCACATTTCTTCACCAACCACAAGTGGGGCCCACCAATTCTAGAATTTTCCACCAAAATGATAAACTCCGAAAATTCAACAATTTCTGAACCAGTCAACTCGTAAAATTCATAATAAATCATACGTTCATTTTTAACGGTTCAAAATTTGTGGACATATACTCAACTTATATATGTATAACATATCCAAAAATTTCCACGATCCAACGGTCGGATTAAAAATTATAACACTCGCAAAATATCTCAAAACCCCTAATTTTTAATACCTCCATTCCGACAAAAATACTGATAAAAACCTCAATATTAACTCCTTCATTTTTAACCACAAAAATATATCCCTCATTTATATCCGCATAAAATAAATATTTCCTTATCATATGAATCAATAATTAATTATTCACAAATAATATTACAGAATCACATTTATGACAACCAGGCCGTTCCCAGGAAAGAGGGGGCTTTTCAATAAGGATTTCTCCTTACTGGCGCGCAATTAGATGACCAAACCTCTCCTTAGACAGAACTTTCTAGACATTGCCAATAATGCTATCTATTAATACTATTCAAATAATATGAATTATTGATCTGATAATGGGAAATACTGTGCACTGACAATTATTGAACAACAATAATATAAAATTTCAACGTAGCAATTATTGAATCAATAAAATAAAATATTGAACAGTAATTACTGTAACAATTATTGAGTAGTGCCTTCTTACGTAAGAATCAATAATTTAAAAAATACTATGCAATACCGTGTGCTACTGTGCAATAATGCGTATTACTGTATTTTAACCACCGGGTATTCCAACAGTGTTAACGGTAACAACTACGCCGTTATTTGTAAAAACTCAAATTTGTCGTTTTCTTCACCCGACAGTTATTCGTTATGGGGCCCACAAATAGCTGCACCGTCGTACGAATATTCTCCGACAGAAAGAATATTCCATGACAATATTTGTATTTAAACTCACAGTATATGTGTTGTCGTATTTTGCACGACAATTGTAATAATAAAGTTGTAGTTGTTTCTGTACCATGTATTTGGCGACTCAGAATGGGTTGGGTGGAATGGACCTGTTTTGGGGGCGTCACACATATCCCTACATCGGTCAGTATTGAAGTGACATATCATAGCCGAAAGCTGACACATCTCACTCCAAAGTCAACAATCAGATATCTTCAAGGATCTAAGTATTAAATGAGCAACGACAACTTTCAAACAGGAAAATCTCGAGGAAGGTCTATAAAAGGCAAGCAAATCCAATCAAACAAACAAAACGAACAATCAGAAAGTTGAACTGTTAGCAAATTAAAAAGAACTTTACTCTACTAACTTGAACATCTTGTTCTGCTGCTAAGTCTTTCAATATTGAACTTCAAGCAACTTTGCAGCACCTCAAGCATCATTCATGAAATTACTAATAAGTTATTCTCTCTATTCTAAAAATAAAGAAATTTTTAAAAGATCAAATTTTAAGAGATTATCTTCATTCTAAAATATAATATCAATATTAACTTTTGAAAATTAATTTGAGATCAAACTCAAAATTAAGATAATATAGTGAAAATTATGAAATAATAAATTTTACAATGTGTAATTTCCTTTTAATAGACCTAGCAAATGGTTTGGCCAGACTGAAACAGGTTAGGCCAAAAAGGCCCAATTTTTATTGGCCTCTAAAAGTGAGGCATATGGCCCAGAATATAATAGATTGGGCTGACCTACAAGCTTTTTGCATATTTTTTTGTTTTTCTTAAATTTTTAAAAAAATCATTGTTATATTATTGATATTTTTTGTAAAACAAAGAATAATAATCAGTCAAAAAAATAGTGTAGAGCAAAACAAATAAGCAATTTCAATTGATTAACAAAACATCAATATAATCAATTTTAACTAAGTCACTAATTGTTTTTTACTTTTTATTTTTTCATGTAACATATGTTTGCTTGTACACAATTCAAACATTATTTATAATTTAGTATTATTTTTTGACAAAATAATACTAAATGACTCGACATTATTGTTTTCAAATTGTCCAGTTGCAAAAGTTGTAACACTAGATATCAATTATGATTAAATATTTGGATTAATTACATGTATTAGTACATTTTTGAAAATAATTACAATAATGATACATCTAAAAAATAATCACAAAAATATTACATTTCATCATTTTTATTTACAATACTAATACAATTAAAGTCCTTAAATTAAGGGATTAATATTAATGGGCTGACATAGCATATTAGTGTCCATCTTATAATGGGGTTAGTTTTTTTTGAAACGCGTAATAACCGCCATATATTATTTGTACTGGACTCTTTAGTTAACAGAAACCCTTGTTTGCATTCTGAAACCCTTTTTTCTATCTTCTGCTCGTGTGTTAGTGTTCTATATTGATCGTTTCTGGTGATTTATTCTTCATTTTAGTGATCGTTACTCGTTATCATCTTCGTTTAGTTGTTCGTCATCGTCGTTGTTACTCGTTATCGCTGTTGCAAAGTGGTTCAGTTGGTTTCTTCTTCTCCATTGTTCGATTCTGGTGTTTATTATTGTTTCAGGTAACTTATTTCTAAATAGTTTAATGTATTATATATTTAAGTAGTTTTCTAACAGAATGGAGTATTGATTGTTTGGGTTTGTGTTGTTTTTATGTTTTGTATAGAATGGTTGATTCATGGAAGAAGGATGGAAAGAGGAAAAGAATCACGGAGGGTGATTCTGTTAAGGACTTGAAGAAGTTTGTTATGGAGAGGAAGGGGAAGTTTATTTATGTATTAGTTACCATTAAAATATGTTTTGGTTACTAACATATAACTATTTGGTTACTTCTTTAGTATGTTTTTTTGTTACTGTTAGCTTATGATTTGTATACCATTTTTGTTCCGTCAATTTGGGATTTTGGTTACTTTTTTTATGTTATTTTGGTTACCATGTATTTGCTTAGTAAACATTGGTTGACTAAACTGGTTTTGATCTACATGTTGTTTATGTGTCGGTTACCATTAAAACATGGTTTGGTTAATATCATATAACTGTTCGGTTACTTTTTAGTATGTTTTTGGTCTACATGTTTTTGTTTTGGTGACCTTTAAATTATGTTTTGGTTAATATTATATATAACTGTATGGTGACTACATAAACTGATATGTACTACATGTTGTTTATATTTTGGTTATCATTAGATTATATAATATAAATGTACTGCTTTATTATGTTATGATTACTGTTATATTATGATATGATAACTATTATTGTGCAGTCAATGTGGGATGTTGGCTACTTTTTATAGTCTGTTTTGGCTACTGTGTAATTGTTATATTATATTTTGGTTAGTATGATATTATTTGTTGGTTACTACGTAATTGTTTATGGTATTAATATTGTTTATATTAGTTACTAATGATTGTGTAAATCTGATTTTGTTTATTTGTAGTTATGGAATCTTTATTATGAGGAATGCAATAGAAAATTCACTGAAAAAGTTATATATTGGTGTGACATGGAAATCCCTAATATTATTACCAAAAAATTGAACCCAAGTCAGTTGGAAAAGTTTAAGGCATCATTAGTTTGTGGATGTATTATTTTTGTAAATAATAAACCCAAGTCATAATAAACTATGTATTTTTTTAGTATACATTGATGTATTATTTTTGTAAATTCCTTCAAATATCTTCTACAAGGTTTATGCTCTTTTAGTTTTACTTTCATTTCCACAAACACATCCTTCATGGGTTCTCTATTCACTAATCTCAAGGTATTTCTCTTCCTCCCACAGGTTCATAATGCAGAAGTCTTTTCTAGAGAATGAGAGCAACCATGAAGAAGAAAGTAGCAGAAGCCAAAAAGCTCAAGTTTCAGGAAGATTTGTACCAGATTTTGATTAGTTCGGTTGTCGTTGTCTTGTCCTTCTGAATTGTGTTTCTACTTTGGTTTTTGTTGGATATCCATAAGCATTTGTTATGGTTAGTGAGTATGTAATGTTTTATTGGAGCTTATGTAAATGAAATTACATATTTGATTATATTATCAATTATTTGACATTGTTTGTTGGTTCGTATTTGTTACTTCTAAGTTGTGTCTGATACATTATTTGAAAAGCGCAGTTGGTAACCAAACATGCATAGAAGGGTAACCATTTTATTTTTTGGTAGTAACCAGATAGTTACAAGCTTGTATCAGAACATATATCAAGTGTTAAATGTACATGTGAGAGTATACATGAGTTGCCTAAACTAGGTTGGATATGCATGTTGTTTCTGTTTTGGTTACCATTAAAACATGTTCTGGTTACTTTCATATAACTATTTGGTTACTTCCTTATTATGTTTTGGTTATTGTTACCTTATGGTTTGGCTACTATTATTGTGCCCTCAATGTGGAATTTTGTTTGCTTTTATTTTTTATTCTGGTTAATATATAATTGTTTACTATACATGAATTGCCTAAACTGGGTTTCATTACATGATGTTTCTGTTTTGGTTACCATTAAATCCTGTTTTGGTTACTATCATATAATTATGTGGTTACTGTTTTATTATGTTACATTATGGTTACTGTTATTAGTAACCAGATAGTTACAAGCTTGTATCAGGACAAACATTAAGTGTTAAATGTACATGTGAGAGTGTCCTATTTATCTAGCTGATGTATACTTATAAATGACATACTCATAAAAATTATCTGGAAATTATACAATTGATATTTAAATCTGCATATAGAGGTAACCATTTTATTTTTTATGAGTAACCAAATTTACATAAAATTGGTTCAGAACAGTATCCATCAGCTATTTCAATTGAAATGTTAGGTTGGTATCCAAATCTACATATATGGTTACCATTTTTATTTTTGTTAGTAACCAGATAATTATAAGTTTAAATCAGGGCTGTTATAAAGTGTTAAATGTACATATTTTATTTATACCCTATCATCATGATGGAATAAGAAACTCCAATTAAGAGTTTCCATTTATATATATAGTCATTTATAGATCTCATATTAAAATAAAAATAGTTTGAGAGGTGCAGTTGGTATCCAAATCTGCATATAAGGGTAACCATTTTAGTTTTTGTTAGTAACCAAATAATTAAAAACTTATATTAGAATAGTTATCAAGTGCTTAATGTACATGTGAGGGTTCCCATTTATCTAGCTCATGGATACTTTTAAATTACATAGTTATAAAAGTTATTTGGAAATGGTCCAGTTGGTAACTAAATATGAATATAGAGGTAACCATTTTATTTTAGATGGGTAACCAAATTTACATAAAAATGTTTCAGAACAGTTACCAATTATTTAATGTATATGTTTACTTTATATTGACAACTCATGATAGAATCAAAAATCAAAATATTAATCAATAACAATTTTGGTTACTGTACACCATCAAAAATGTTACCAACCATGTGGTTAATGGTTACTAACAGCAAACAATTATATATTCTTATATTTATATTCTTTTTGTTTATGTTCCGTTGAAATAAAGCACAACTGGAATCATCTCCATTGTCTGACAACTGAATAAACATTATAAAGTAACCAAATCAATATTAGACAGTAACTACAGTACATAATCTTAGTAACCAGAACATAAATCACATTTGTACATGCAATTTTAAAGGCCTAAATGATGAATTTGACCAAAAGACCCTGTAGTTCACGAGCGAAACTGGTGAATTTTGATCGTTGACCCGTTTTCAATGAAATTAAGATCCGAAAATGCCAAAATCCGACACCCCAAACTTGACAGAAATTACCAAATTGCCACTGGATCAAATTTTTCCATAATCTATCAAATCTTTTCATAAATTGGATCAAATTTTTCCATAAACTGACACGCTTGCTCTTTAATCGGATCAGTTTGTTACCAACAAAAGACTAACAGTTGTATGAAGTTAGCCTATGGAGTCAATAAGTAACCATCAATATAAAATAAACTAGTATAAAACACACTAATATTATACAATAATCATAATAACATTATACAGTAACCAACATATATCTATTTAGTAACCAGAACATAAACACATTTTTCATTGCATTTTACAGTAAAAAATAACCAGTATAATGTGTTTATTACCAACTAAAGACTAACAGTTGTATGAAGGTAACCAATGTAGCTAATAAGTAACCATGAATATAAAAAATATCAGTACAAGTGTACATTAATATTATTCAGCAACCAAATAAATATTATACAGTAATCAATTAAATAGTATACAGCAACCAATATATATAATTAGATTAAAGTTGTATGAAGGTAACCAATGTAGTCAATAAGTAACCACCAATATAAAAGAAATAATTATAAAACACAATAACATTATACAGTAACCAAATAAACACCTTACAGTATCTAAATACATATTAGACAGCAACCAAGATATATGTAATTAGTAACCAAGATTATAAAAAATATTTTTACATTCATTTTACAACCAAAACAATCAGTAATGACTTTGTTACGAATTAAAGACTAACAGATGTATGAAGGTAACCAATGTAGTTAATCAGTAACCATCAATATAAAAAATCAGTATAAAACACAGTAATATAATGCAGTAACCATGGTAATCTTACGCAGTAACCAAGTTCGCATTATATACTAACCAAATCCAAATTAGACAGTAACCAACATATATTTACTTAGTATCCATAACATAAAACATATTTTTTCATGCATTTTACAGCAAAAACAAACAATATAAAAAACATCAATATGTAATTAAATATCCAACAGTTGCAGGAAGGTAACCAATGTATTTAATAAGTAATCATCAATATAAAAAATATCAGTAGAATATACATTTAAAGTATACAGCAACCAAATAAATATTATACAGTAACCAAATCAATAATAAACAGTAACAAATTTATATGTACTTAGTAACCAGAATATAAAGCATATTTTTACATGCATTTTGCAATCAAAACAGTCAGTATATTGACTGTGTGACCAATTAAAGAGCGAAAAACTTAAGAAAGAAAACCAATATATGAGTATATAGTAACCACGGGGTAACTATATGCATATAAACTTTAACCTCAAATACCTCAGTATACAAATCTATAACAAATCAATCAACAATCAACAATCAAAGTTATTATAGAGGCTGGTTACTGATCTTGAAGTTGCTGTTGATCTTGAAGTTGCTGTTGATCTTCTCTGATATTATCCGATCTCAGAGTTACATCGCATTTGGAGAATCCGTCTTCTCCGATATGTCGTTGCTATGTTTTTTCTAATCTCAAAGTTGCATGTTTTCTTCATTAGCGTGAATTTAGGACCGGTTAGTTAGAAATATGAAAGTCGGTAACTGACGTGTAGGGAGTCAATGCTCCGTAACTTTAGCAACGTATTATTGTGTTACGTTATTTTTGTAATTATTTCGTGGATGTTTTATTTTTGTAAATACTTTGTAATTGTTGTATATTAGTGTTAAGGACCCTAAATATTATGATTTCTTTGATTTCTTTATATTCTCAAGCACTAAATATATAGTTAAAGCAGTTTTACCATGCATATTACAATTCAACCATATAGAAATAGATGAAAGTAGTCTTTCGCGGTAAAGACATACCAGAATCAACAGCTTTTTTTGTAGGTGAGTTGGGTTGGCCAATGAACTATGACCGATTTTGTCATGTCTACTATCACCACCCAAGCAGCTAACACCACCCTAGCCAAACGCAAACCCGTTTAAAGAATAATATAATCGTTGAGGTTGGTTTGGTCTAGGCATGACAAAATATAGTTATGGGTTAATTTTAATTTATAAAATGTGGTTATGGTTTCATTTAAGAACTTAATATATATTAACTATTTTTAATATGGGTTGTGTGAGTTGTAACCATATAGTTATGGTTCAAATATAAGTCAACCTATATTTTAAATTTCAAACTTACCATTATTATAATCCAATTAAATAAATTATTATTAGATATATCATGTATACATAATCACTAAGCATTTTATTTTATTTTATTTTTTTAAGGGGGGGGGGGGTGGGGTACTGTATACATAATCATTGAATATTATTATTTTTTTTGTGGGGGTGGAGGTGTATACATAATCATTGAATTTTTTTTTTGGAGGGGGGGAGGGGGGGAGGGGGGTGGGGAATGTATACATAATCATTGAATATTAATTTATTTATTTTTGGGGTAGGGGTATACACTAAATATTATTTTTTTTGTTGGGGGTGGGAATGTATACATAATCACTGAATATTAATTTTTTTTAGGGGTAGGGGTGTATACATAATCACTGAATATTAAACCTTTTTTTTTGGGGGGGGGAGGGGATTGGGGATGGGACTCGTATATACATATTCACTAAATATTATTTGGGGGGTGGATGGTGGGTGGAGCTGGGGGTGTGGTGGGTGTTTATACATAATCACTGAATATTTTTGGGGGGGGGGGTGATGGGGTGTCTACATAATTAAATCTTTTATATTTCCTATATTACCCTCTGTTTATAAACAGATAGATTTGATATAAGGACAAAGTAATTAATTTATATTTGTAAATTAAGATAAATAGAACCATGAGAAATTGAGCATCTTGAATCTATAAATATGAGTGGAAAGAATTTTTGATTTGGATTTGGAATGAAATATGAGTGAAAAAATAGTTAACCAGTTTGGACCTATATTTCTTTTTAAAAATATGGTTCCAAACTTTATTCAAATTAAATAAATAAAAATAAATATGGGTCTAATTTATATGGTTCTAAACTTTATCCAAATTAAATAAATAAAAATATATATGGGTCTAATCATGGGGTTTTGGGGAAATTAATTATCATCAACTTTTTTGAGAATCAATAGCATAAACTCTAAGGCCATGTTTGATTATAATTTCGGGATTATAATTTCAGGATTATAATTCTTGGGATTATATTTTCAAGACTATTAATCCTATGATTAAATAGTACTAGTCGCATGTTTATTTTTTATGAGATTATTTATAGGATAACTTAGAATAATCTCATGTTATGTTTGTTTTTTTCAGGATTAATTAAAAGATTTTGATAAAAAAATATAGTTTGAACTATTAAACCCTTACCAATAATAATATATTTTAAACTATAATTTAAACTTGTTTAATTTATACATTAAAAGATGATAAATAATTAATTATAAACTTTTAAATACCGTTGAAATAAGTTAATGAGTTGGAATGCTTCCCTTAGTAATAAAAAGATATTTTAAATTATAATTTAAATAAGCTTTGTCCGAAAAAAATGAAAAGAAGACAAACAATCAAAATATATTTATTATATTTATTAAACAACCAAAAAACGACTATAACAAATACACCAAGATCAAAACTAATATCCCAAATAAATAAATTACAGTACTATATAAAATCGGGATTTATTGTTTCAAGCTTCAACGAATTATTTTTTTTGGCTGCTAGTTTGAAGTTTTAAAATATTTAATTACCTAAAAGCAAAGGAAAAAATTTCTAACTTTCAGACGAAAAATACAAGTAAAAGTCAATAATTCATATACATGAACACCAGTTGGAGCAGTAGCCAGTAAGTATAGCAGTAATTCAAGAATTTTTCTGCTGGCGATAATCAATCACAGCTAAGGAGGCGGAATTGAATGGAAAAAACAAGGATTAAACGACATTCAATCCAATTTAAGGATACGTTAGTCATATTAGAAAAAGCAAAGGTTGATTTTGTCCAAAAATTGTAATCCAGAATTATAATATCGGGGTAGAGATGGTATTAAATAATTCCTCATTCTAAGTCATTTTGTTATCCAGTGATTAATAGTCCGGAGTCTTAATTTGAAAAACAAAAAAGAGATTAAGGATTATTAGTTAAATCCCAAGTGTTATCTTGGTAAACAAACATGGCCTAAAGGATCGGAGCCAAATAGAAAATCTCACAAGATTATTTTATTTAAAAAATTAAATAAATATTTTTCTAAAATGACTGACTTTTAAGATTTTTTTTTTATAATTTTTTCTTCCAAACTTTTTCTTTTGGGGAGACCAAAAAGCCTTAAAAGTGGTAGGAATTAATTAATTCAAATAGAAACATAGACCAAATCTCAATACCAGATGAAAATAAGCAAGCAAACATGGTGTGGATAGATAAATTATTATTGTAACTGATGAGGATGCTAGATTAACTAATCAAGATTTTAAACAGTACAATTGAATAATACAAGTGCATATATATATATATATATATATATATATATATATATATATATATAACAAAATATATACTCCATCCGTCCCAGGATAAAAGTCCTGGTGGATTTTTCACGCATATTAAGAAGATGAATGAAATGACAAAATTGCCCATAATAATGTCATTAAATATGGAGAGAGAATTAGAATAAGAAAAGTATGAGTTATTTAATGTTACAGGTATAATAGGAAAATATGTGTAAAAGTTTGATTATTAAAGGAAAATAGACATTTAACATGGGACTACCCAAAATAATAATAAGAACTTTTATCATGGGACGGAGGGAGTACTATTTAACTAATAGTAGCTAGTAGTCTAGTGCTTAAGAATGGCAGCAGGCTGATGAAACTTGTTGTGAGTGTATTTGTTGCGATAAGAACTTTTGGCTTTAGGCTTTGGCAGGGACAGGGGCAGGGGCGGCTTTTGAAACTCAATGACTTGAATGCTCCTATGTTTCTTGCAGTTGTTGATTCGTTGGTAAGAGTCATGGAGTTTCCTCTTGGCGGACTCGAATTTGAGTTGCATCGAGGATTCGTCCCTTGGTAACAACTTTTGATCATCTTTTGGTCCAATATTATTATTTAGATGCCTGGCCGCAACGGTTTCTTTCTTGTGCTCCGATGCCATTACCATTGTCTTTGGTTTGTGATCATGACTGGTACCTGTACTGCTCTTCTTGATGGCAACGTCCTCTTTCTGCATAGCCATCTTCATTAATATCTTTGGTCTGTCTTTGTGAATCGTCTTCTGTTGGTGTGATGCTCCAAAATTCATAGTTTTGTCAAAGTCCCATATTGGCTATTTTTGGAACTCTCATGGTACATATTAGCACTTGTTGTTATGGGCTGGCTTAGTAACTTGATTGTGTAAAATGGTTCGGCTCGCGCACATGAGGACAACTAAGGAATTGGGCGAGGCCAAGTTTGGTTCTCGGACTTTCGGTCAGAAAACCTTAGTGCGTGTGTGCGCGCGATACGCCTGCGCATGGGGGGTACCAATCCGGTTGATTATACCTCGCGAGTGCACCATGTAGCCCACTGTTTTGCTGCTTAAATCCCTATTTTTATTTCTTTTTATACTAAGCATAATTTAATGCCCTAGCCGTTTTTACCCAATGTTAAACTTATTAATTCCCAACGTTATTCTGAACGTTGCGTCTGTAACGTTTGTTCCCAACGTTCACCTTCGTCTTCCTCCATCTTCTTCTTGTATAAATAACAGTTTATGTTAATGGACAAAATATAATATATAACATTTTCTTCTCCTTCTCCATAGCATCTCTGTCTATTCTGTTTTCTCCATAAATTCGTATACTCTGTTAATTGGGGCAATCCACAAAAACAAGTTCACAACTTTCTTCTGCGAGTACACGCAATTGAAGGCTTGCCGTTGAATCCTGGAGGGTGAACGCCATTGGAGCTCATTTGTACTGAAGGTTTACAACCAGTGAGGGCGAAATCACTTTTTAGGACAGTAGTTTTGCTACGCCTCGGCTTTCGTCACTTTTCAGCTAAGTTGTTCTAATTTTATTAATTCTTCTTGTTAATACTACACTACTACTGCAACTGCTATTGTGACTGCTACTGATATATAATTCTAACAATCTAAAAAATGATTCTCAGTTATTAACAAGATGATGAAATCTGCCTTAGACTTGTCTAAAATTGAACGCTTTGATGGCTCTAATTTTAAGAGATGGTCTGAAGATATATTATTTTATTTGGAGACCATGAATTTGGAATATGTGTTATATATGGATGCTCCTGCTGTTATTTCTATTAATGATGTTACTCCTACTGCTGTTGAAACTGTTGAAAAATCGGATGCTGATAAAAGAGATTATGTTAAGGATAATCGTACGTGTCGTCGATATTTTTTACACTATTTGTCTAATTCTCTGTTTGAGATATATTATCCGTATGAAAGTGCTAAGAAGATTTGGGAAGCTTTAAAATCTAAGTATGCTGTTGAAAACTCTAGACTTAAGAAATATGTTGCGTCAAAATTTCTAGATTTTAAGATGCAAGATGGAAAATCTGTTATAGATCAAGTTCATATATACCAAACATTTGTGGGGGAAGTTATTGGGGAAGGAATGAAAATATGTGAGAATTTTCAAGTTCCTGTACTTATAGAAAAATTACCACCCTCGTGGAAGGATTATAAGATGAACCTTAAACATGAAACTAAAGATTTCACTATGCAGGAGTTAGTAGCTCACATCCATATTGAAGAACAAAACAGGGCTAAAGAAAGGGGAGACGTAGCTCCAAGTCATACTGTCAAAGCTAATCTCGTAAAACAAAAGCCACAGTAGAAGAGCCAAAATTATCAGTCCAAAAATCACAAAGGTAAAAATAAAAAATCAATGGGAAGAAAGGATAATAGGTTCAATAATTCAAATCAAATTCAGAAATCTTTCACTAAAGGTCCTCGCTTCGTATGTGGCAGACCTGGCCATATTGCTATGAAGTGTCACTTTCGCAAGGGGCAAGATAACAAAAATAATACCTCTCAGCTTAAGCCCCAAGCGAACTTGGTTGAATCCGATGATGTTATTGTTGTTGTTGTCTCGGAAGTAAACCTAGTTGACAACTTCACAGAATGGGTAGTAGATACTGGGGCCACTAAACACATTTACGCGAATAGAGACGTAATTCTCAACTACGAAAATGTGACTAATGGAGAGAAGGTTTTTATGGGGGATTCTCGAGCCACCAACGTTGCGGGAAAAGGGAAAGTCTTACTAAAATTAACATCTGGGAAAACAATTGCCCTACAAGATGTACTTCATGTGCCCGATATTCGTAGGAATCTTGTGTCCGGGTCTTTGTTGAATAAAGCTGGCATTAAGCTTGTGTTTGAGTCTAATAAACTTGAACTTACTCGTAATGGGGAATTTGTTGGGAAAGGTTTTTGTAATGGGGGTTTATTTGTACTTGATGCTTCTGCTGAATTGAATAATAAGAATGCTTCTTTTGCTTATATCGTTGAATCTTTGGATATTTGGCATGCTAGATTAGGACATGTGAATGTAGCTTCTATTAAAAAAATTGAAACAACTTGAACTTATACCTAATCTTGCAAATACAGAGTTTAACAAATGTGAAATTTGTGTAGAAGCAAAACATGCTAAGAAACCTTTTAAAAGTGTTGAAAGACAAACTGAGCTACTTGAGTTAATTCATAGTGACCTAGCTGATTTTAAAAATACTACGAGTAGAGGTGGTAAGAAATATTATATTTCTTTTGTGGATGATATGTCTAGATATACTCGAATTTATCTACTTTCCTCTAAAGATGAAGCGGAAGAAATGTTTATTAAATATAAAGCGGAAGTTGAAAATCAGTTAGAAAGAAAAATTAAAAGACTTAGATATGACCGTGGAGGTGAATATGATTCGGGAAGTCTTAAAAAATTTTGTGAACTAAATGGAATTATACATGAAACTTCTCCTCCTTATTCTTCACAGTCCAATGGAGTTGCAGAAAGAAAAAATA
The DNA here is from genome assembly GCA_016801055.1 of Panax notoginseng. NCBI lineage: Eukaryota > Viridiplantae > Streptophyta > Magnoliopsida > Apiales > Araliaceae > Panax > Panax notoginseng. The sequence continues at coordinate 254,480,893 of CM029013.1, forward strand.
GAACACTTAAAGATATGATGAATGCTATGCTAATTAGTTCAGGTTTACCTTCTAATATGTGAGGAGAAGCTTGCCTTTCTGCAAATCATATTTTAAATAGAGTTCCACATAAAAAGATAGACTCTACACCATATCATTTATGGAAGAAATATGCACCTAATTTGGGGTATCTTAAAGTGTGGGGGTGTCTAGCTAAAGTAGCTATACCAAAATTTAAAAGAAATAAAATTGGACCTAAAATAGTAGATTGTATTTTTATTGGATATGTTTCTAATAGTGCTGCTTATAGATTTTTGAAAATTAAATATGCAACTAATAATTATCAAAATAATTCAATTTTGGAAACAAAGGATGCAGAATTTTTTGAAAATATATTTCCAATAAAAATAAGAGATGGGGGCAATTCTTCTTCTGGTGAACCCCTTAAAAGGAAAGATAAAAAACCTGTACCTGCATCTGCTAGAAGTAAAAGGCAACGTTTTGAGAAAACTTTTGGTCCAGACTTTATAATTGCTTTCATAACTGAAGATGACCCTAAAACTTATGAAGAAGCAATGAAATCAATTGATGCAAATTTTTGGAAGGATGCTATTAATAGTGAACTAGAATCTATTATGTCTAACCATACATGGGAACTAGTTAATTTGCCTAGAGGATGTAAACCTATTGGATGTAAATGGGTGTTTAAAAAGAAGTTAAAAGCCGATGGGTCTATTAATAAATTTAAGGCAAGACTTGTAGCAAAAGGGTTTACTCAAAAGGAAGGTTTTGATTATTTTGACACTTACTCACCAGTGACTAAATTAGCAACTATAAGAATTTTAATTGCCTTGGCTTATATTTATAAATTGATAATCCATCAAATGGACGTTAAAACTGCTTTTTTGAATAGAGAGTTAAATGAAGAAATGTATATGTGTCAACCAGAAGGGTTTGTTGTTCCAGGTGAAGAACAAAAAGTGTGTAGACTTGTAAAATCTTTGTATGGTTTGAAACAAGCGCCAAAATAATGGAATGACAAATTTAATAAAACTCTCTTGTCTAATAATTTTGTGACAAATGAATCTGATAGTTGTGTCTATAGTAGATTCAATGGAAATTGTGGTGTGATTATTTGTTTATATGTGGATGACTTGCTAATATTTGGTACTGATGAGAAAGTTGTGAAAAATACTAAAGACTTTTTATCTTCTAAATTCGACATGAAAGATTTAGGAGAAGCGGATTTGATTCTTGGCATGAAAATAAATAAACATGCAAATGGTTTAGTTTTATCACAGTCCCATTATGTGGAAAATATTCTTAAGAAATTTAATTTCTTTAATGAAGAGTCATTAAGAACTATTTATGACTCTAGTGTGCATTTAAAGAAAAATAAAGGGAATGGTATTGCACAAATTGAATATGCTAGAATAGTTGGTAGTGTAATGTATTTAATGAACTGTACTCGGCCTGATATAACATATGCCATTAGTAGACTTAGCAGATATACACATAATCCTTCACAAGATCATTGGAATGCATTGTCACGACTAATGAGATATTAAAAAGGAACAATTAATGTAGGTGTACATTTTACTGGTCATCCTAGTGTTTTAGAAGGATATTGTGATGCTAATTGGGTATCTAATAATGATAAAACAAACTCCACTAGTGGTTATGTGTTTACTTTAGGTGGAAGAGTTGTTTCTTAGAAATCTGCTAAACAAACTTGTACTGCTAGATCTACTATGGAATCTGAATTTATTGCTTTAGAATTGGCAGGTACAGAAGCAGAGTGGATAAGGAATTATTTTGCTGATATACCATTGTGGTATAAGCCAATTCCTTCTATTTCTTTGCATTGTGATTCTCAAGCAGCTATTGGCAGGGCAATGAACCATGTTTATAATGAAAAACAGAGACATATTCGCTTGAGGCACAATATTGTATGAGGACTGATCAATAACGGGGTTATTTCCATGGAATTTGTGAGGTCTGAAAAGAACCTAGCGGATCCGCTTACTAAGGGATTGAGTAAAAAAGTAGTCCAAGAAGCATCCAGAGCGATGAGACTATTGCCAATATTTTGAGTAAATAATATGTGATGGAAACCCAACCCATGTGATTGGAGATCCCATGAATTGGGTTCCATGGGTAATAACAAGTCATGTAATTATTTAATTAAATAACTATAATTATTTATATCTCTCCTTGTGTGTATGTGGTGCTTACTGACAAATTGTGATAGGATGAATCATTTAGATTCTTAATGAAACTCATAGCCCTAAAGGGTGGTGTATGTCAGTATACACTTGATGGGTTCACCTATATAAAGGTGGAAGTGTAGGCCGCTTCCTATGAGAGTCTTTGGCAAACTTTTTAGAGCCTTTATGAAAATTTGGGATATGGCGCATGGCCTAGAACGCGCCCAACCGCGGACTTGTGTGGATTCAGGTTTTTAGATATGTGTGCAAATTCAATTGATTGTATCATAGATAATGGGTTCAAGAATATAGTTCACCTATAGTCTACAATCATGAGCTTGTTCCACTAAGTGTCGATTCAAACCCACAAGGTATCGACTTTATGTATCTAAAAACCATTGCCCTTATTACTTCCTTTTAATTTTTCCTATTTCTTTGATAATTTTGGGCCATGTGGGGGATTGTTGGTGTGATGCTCCAAAATTCATAGTTTTGTCAAAGTCCCACATTGGCTATTTTTGGAACTCTCATGGTACAACACTTGTTGTTATGGGCTTAGTAACTTGGTTGTGTAAAAGGGTTGGGCTCGCGCACATGAGGACGGCTAAGGAATTGGGCGACGCCAAGTTTGGTTCTCGGACTTTCGGTCAGAAAACCTTAGTGCATGTATGTGCGCGATACGCCCGCGCAGGGGGGGTGCCAATCCGGTTAATTATACCTCGCGGATGCACCAGGTAGCCCACAGTTTTGCTGCTTAAATCCCTATTTTTATTTCTTTTTATACTAAGAATAATTTAATGCCCTAGCCGTTTTTACCCAACGTTAAACTTATTAATTCCCAACGTTATTCTGAACGTTGCGTCTGTAACGTTTGTTCCCAACGCTCACCTTCGTCTTCCTCCATCTTCTTCCTGTATAAATAACAGTTTATGTTAATGGACAAAATACAATATATAACAGTTTTCTTCTCCATCTCCATAGCATCTCTATCTATTCTGTTTTCTCCATAAATTCGTATACTCTATTAATTGGGGCAATCCACAAAGACAAGTCCACAGCTTTCTTCTGCGAGTACACGCAATTGAAGGCTTGCCGTTGAATCCTGGAGGGTGAACGCCGTTGGAGCTCATTTGTACCTAAGGTTTACAACCAGTGAGGGCAGAATCACTTTTTAAGACAGTAGCTTTGCTACGCCTCGGCTTTCGTCACTTTTCAGCTAAGTTATTCTAATTTTATTAATTCTTCTTGTTAATACTACACTGCTACTGCAACTGCTATTGTGACTGCTACTGATATATAATTCCAACGTCTTCTTCTTCATAACTTTGGTGGCAACAAGAACCGGCAGCTTCTTCTTGGTTTGATCAAGATTAATATATACCAGTACTAGTATTCTTCTTATTCATCATCAGTACTTTCTTGCAGGGCTGATTGTCAAGAATATTTCTAGACGTAGTAGTAGTAGTAGTAGTAGTAATATTATCCTTAATAGAAACTAAAAAGTGAACATCCTACCAAAACAGAGCTAAATTAACCATTTTGGTAATTACCAAAAATTTCTAATTTTATTTAACAAGAAAAAACAAAATCACTATCACCTTCTTTTGAACATTGAAACCAAGAAATAATTTTAGATTTTCACTAATCAATTATGAGACAATGTGTTTAATTGTATTCCCAAAAGGAGGATTTTTGGTCCCTAATTTTATTTTATTTTGCTAATTTTCACACACACTCGCACACCGAACCCTTGACCTCATGAATATCATAAGACAAGAGTTACCGCTGGGTCAAGAACCGTACGACATTTTTGATCCCTAATTGGTAACACCACCACCTTATTTTGATCAAACTTTGGTCCAATATTAATTATTATTTAGATTCTTGGCCGCAACCATGTCTTAATTTTAACCGGCAAAATATGGATATAGTTTTATTTTGATTTATATAAAATGGTTATGGGTCCAAATAAGAACTTAAACCATATTATCTATTTTTAATATGATTTGTATGGTTTGGACTCAAATGATTAATGTTTTAATACAGGTCATGTAATACCCAGAAATAAATAATAAATAAATAAATAAATGACATTTAATTTCATATTTTAAATATTTTTAATTGGCATTTTCTTATATTTGGGTCAAATTGTATTTAATTTATGTGGACTAAAATAAGTAAAAGATTACATTAAATTGAGCCTTAAAACTAGATTGAGTTTAATTTATATGTGGGTAATATCTAATCCTATTAAAATTTGGAAAATTAATAAAATATAATAATACATAAATGAATTACAAAAACTTAAAACCCTATACATGGTACGTTATTTTATTCGTCTGATAAAAGAAAGAAGAGGGAAGAGGCTGCCGCTTAAAGAGAGAAGGAGAAAGTGGTGATTTTTAGATAGGGATAAATCAATTTTTAGATAGGGATAAATCAACTTTTATAAGAGTGTATCGTCTGCCGATACACTCTTATATTTAGCTCCCGATAATGGGGATAATGTTAACTCGAAAAAGAGATGCTTGTGCTGCAAGAAAAAGATTCGGTTGTTAGGGTTTCCATGCCGTTGTGGAGGAATATTTTGTAGCATGCATCGATATCCGGAGGAACATTCGTTTGATTACAAGGCGGTTGGGCGTATCACTTCGGCTAAGGAGAATCCTTTGGTTAGTAGTGATAAGTTGGAGCCGAGGATATAACTATTCTTGTACTAGAAGTTAGTTTAATTACTGCTAAGTTAGGGTTAGTTGTTTTAAGTGCATGTTCTTATTAGTTGGAAAGTAGTGTTGTTTAAGATACTTTTGGGTAATATTTGATTAATTATGTACAGTGTCATTTCATTTTATTATGTAATAAATTGTTCGCATAATTAAAAATTTCTTTTGTTCAACTATTTAATTTTTTTTAATATAGACAATGATATAAAATAATATAATATCCTTAAGTTTGTTCGTCAACCGTTTCACTATCATGTGATCACCAATACATAACTAACAACTTAATATTTTTAAGATTAAAAATGAAACAAAATACATCCTTAATATTTTAAAATGAAAATTTTTCTTTTTTTTGGAATATAGGGAGAACCTTTTAATTGTCAAGATTATTCTTTGATGACAAAAAAAAATTAAAAGAAGACAAACAATCAAAATATATTTATTATATTTATTAAACAACCAAAAAACGAGTATAACAAATACACCAGGATCAAAACTAATATCCCAAATAAATAAATTACAGTACTATATAAAATCGAGATTTATTGTTTCAAGTTTCAACGGTTTTTTTTTTTTTTGGCTGCTAGTTTGAAGTTTTAATATATTAATTAATTACCTAAAAGCAAAGCAAAAAAATCCTAACTTTCAGACGAAAAATATAAGTCAATACTTCGTATACTTGAACACTAATTGCAGCAGTAGCCAGTAAGTGTAGCAGTAATTCAAGAATTTTTCTGCTGGCGATAATCAATCACAGCTAAGGAGACGAAATTGAATGGAAAAAACAAGGATTAAACGACATTCAATCCAATTTAAGGATACGTTAGTCGTATTAGAAAAGGCAAAGGTTAATTTTATTCAAAAATTTTAATCCGGAATTATAATGCCGGGGTAGACATGATATTAAATAATTCTTCATTCTAAGTCATTTTGTTATTCAGTGATTAATAGTCTCCGTCTTAATTTTAAAAACAAACAAAAGATTAAGGTTTATTAGTCAAATTCCAAGCTAGTGTTATCTTGGTAAACAAACATGGCCTAAAGAATCGGAGCCAAATAGAAAATCTCACAAGATTATTTTATACTACAAAATTAATTAAATATTACCGACTTTTAAGATTTTTTTTTTTTATAATTTTTTCTTCCAAACTTTTTCTTTTGGGGAGACCAAAAAGCCTTAAAATTGTTAGGAATTAATTAATTCAAATAGAAACATAGACCAAATCTCAATACCACATGAAAATAAGCAAGCAAACAGGGTGAGAATAAATAAATTATTTTTGTAACCGATCAGGATACTAGATTTACTAATCAAGATTTTAAACAGTACAATTGAATAATACTAGTGCATATATGTAACAAAATATATATTATTTAACTACTAGTAGCTAGTAGTCCCGTGCTTAAGAATGGCAGCAGGCTGATGAAACTTGTTGTGAGGGTATTTGGTGCGATAAGAACTCTTGGCTTTGGGTTTGGGCAGGGGCAGGAGCGGCTTTTGAAACTTAATGACTTGAATGCTCCTATGTTTTGGTAAAAATCGTGGAGTTTCCTCTTGGAGAACTCGAATTTGAGTTGCATAGAGGATTCGTCCTTGGTAACAACTTTTGATCATCTTTTGGTCCAATGTTATTATTTAGATGCTTGGCCGCAACGGTTTCTTTCTTGCGCTCCGATGCCATTACCATTGTCTTTGGTTTGTGATCATGACTGGTACCAATACTGCTCTTCTTGATGGCAGCCTCCTCTTTCTGCATAGCCATCTTCATTAATATCTTTAGTCTGTCTTTGTGGATCGTCTTCTTCTTCATAACTTTGGTGGCAACAAGAACCGGCAGCTTCTTCTAGTTTTGATCAAGATTAATATATACCAGTACTAGTATCCTTCTTATTCATCATCAGTACTTTCTTGCAGGGCTGATCGTTAAGAATATTATTACTAGACGTAGCAATATTATCCTTGTTCTTCTTCTTGTCAAGTAAATGATATGCAGCGGCCAACTGATTAGCGGTTGGTTTGAGAACTCGAATAGCCGTCCTCAACTCTTTGCCTCTGCCATGCTTTAAAATACATGGCTTACTTCGTACTTTAATTTCCTTGGAACAAATTATATGATGATCAATAGTACCGACATCATCATCATCGTCATCATCGTTAAGTCCATCGAAAAAAGCGTCAGGCTGTAGATTGATATTGATAGAATGATGATCATTATCAAAAGCAGCAGCGTAGTCCTCCCATGGAGGACATGGGAGTCCAAAGTCACCATTGTCGTACTCCATTACTAGCTTGATCTCTCTCTCCCTAAGTCTCTCTCTATTAATTACTAGTACGTAGATTTTTAGGTTACGCAGTCTCTAGTCGACCCTAACCCTAGCTAGCCGCAATCGATCTTAGTCCGACGTTGATATCCGAATTAGGGCAAAGCTTATGTCGGTGCATAGCTAATTAGGGTTTGTAGATATATATATGTGGACGTACTGTTCTATATCTATAATAAGATAAATTTTGGTTTTTTGGTTTTTTGGTCCAAGTCTTGTGATCCAAGTATTTAACTAGAACTAAAATTTTATTTATGATCTTGAAATACTTATTCAACAATTCTATTTCTTATTAGGATTTTACCTTTAAAAAAGTTATTATTTAAAAATAGGGTGAATCTGTGAGAAGTTACTACTCATCTCCAGAACAGATCGAAGTAGTTTAGATGAAAGTCTCACTCTTCCACTCTCTCAAAATCATGTGAAAGGAAATATCTAATAGTGTTAGCATTCTTTTGTCTATTTTAATTTCTCTCCTAACACCAACACCATCTAAATGCGGTGGTCAGAGGTTGCTCCTCTGCCACCATCACCCCTGTCACCGTCATCACTAATGCCACTGCCGCTTCCTCCGCCACCTCCACCACCACCACCAGCAGAGCCATCACCACAAAAACAGAATCAAAATAAGATAAATCTTCAAATTAACCCTTTTCAAAATATTCTTCCTACAATTAAAGTAGAAACTAAAAAGCGAACATCCTACCAAAACAGAGCTAAATTAACCATTTTGGTAATTACCAAAAAATTCTAACAAAATCACTATCACCTTCTTTTGAACATTGAAACCAAGAAATAATTTTAGATTTTTATGAAACAATTTGTTTAATTGTATCCCCTAAAGGAGGATTTTTGGTCCCTATTTTATTATTTTTTTTGTTAATTTCCACACACACTCACACACCCAAGAATTAAAAGAATCGAACCCTTGACCTCATAGAAATCATAAGGCAAGAGTTACCGTTGGGCCAAGAACCATACGGCATTTTTGGCCCCTAATTGGTAACACCACCACCTTATTTTGATTAAACTTTGGTCCAATACTAATTATTATTTACACTTTCTAATATATTTTTAAAAAAAATTATAACAAAAGTGCATTCAGAAAATATTTACAGAATTTATATATTTTTAATATTTTATTTAAAAAATTAGTACTCCTCTTCGTTACTTTCTCCGCAACTCTGCTGTAATTGAGAAGATACAATTTGTTTAATTTAAATTGTTTGTGTAAGTTTTTCAGGTAAGTTGATTGTGCATAAATATATTAATTATTATGTTATTTGTGTGATTTTTTTAATCTAATTTAATTGCGTAACTTATTTATGTTAATTGTGTAAGTTTTATAATTTATATTCACTGTATAATTTTTAATTGTGTGATTTATTTTAGTTTTTTCTCCTTTCATCTCATTAAAAATATGTTTTCCTTTTACAAATAAATTAAAAAGTACAAGGATATTCAAATTTATGGCATGGATAAAGTAAGATGAATGCAAGGAATCAACATTTTCCATAATAATCTATTAATCTCCACTAAAATAATGTACCAAAAAAAGTCAAGCATAAAAGTCCAGAAGGGCCCAAAGGAGTATCAGGTAAGAAAAAATTCATAACATTAATAATATAATGTTGCTTGTAATAAAAATATTGTATGTTGTTTGATTTTGAATTAATAATAGTTGTACAAAGTAATATAAAATAAATTTAAAAAAATTAAATTGGAAAATAATTGAGTAATAACTAGCTATTGGCGAAGCGGGTCCCCATACCGTACCCACCCCATTGACAGCTGCATAAACCCAACCGCTTGTTATATATTGAGGACCACTTTTATATAACAGAGCTTCCCCTATAAACTTTGTAGTAATCCTTTTCTATAGAGATCCCTCAAAATGAATTGCATCACGAGTTCTATCGTACGTCTCATAGACAAAAATACCTGCAACGACGATAGCCCCCTCCACTCGCTCAATAAGAAATCATTTTCCTATGCCAAAATTCTGCTACAAGGCAAACTGTGGATCACAAACACTTCAGAAATACTTCACAATACAAGATCCATTGTTATAAGTTCATGACCCCCTGCCAAACAAAACCCTTCATCTTTCTCCTTCCAATTTGCTCCTCAAATTGATATATGCTCCAATATTGCAAGATTCTTAGCTGGCCAAAACGTGTAAACTTTCTTTGGATTCCACAGCTCAATCCTCAACAAAAGATATATTTCTCACATTTCCATGTAACTTGTCTAAAATCCTCCATGACACAGCATCTGGGGTTAGCCCATTCTTTTTCATTTCTCCCATAATCTTGTAAGCTTCTTTCTTTAGACCCAATTTGCAAGCCGCGTCGATTAGAATGTTGTAGTTCACTATATTTGGAGTAATACCACAATCTACTAATTCATACAGAAAATCACAGGCCTCGTTAAATTTTCCTGAGCGGCAAAGCCCTTTAAGGATAGCTGCATATACAAAATTATCATGAATCTTTGAGGGCCACACTACGTCATCCCAAAACCTTTTAGCCTCTTCTGTCTGGTTAGAATCGAATATTCCATCAATCATAGTAGTGTAAGTAATACTGTCAGCAATGACACAGCCACTGGCCATTGTTTTGAACAGATCCATTGCTTCTTTTGCCTGATTTAGTTTAAACAAACCACGAAGAGCTGCATTATAAGTGACAACACCGGGGTGGAAACCTTTTTCAGGCATAACATTATGTAATATATCAAGAGCCTCTTTAGTTCTTCTAACATTTAACAAACCACATATAACTGTAGTAAAGGTCACAGCATCAGGACCACAAAACTTTCCCATCATCATATCATGCAGTACCTTCAAGGGCTCCTCGATTCTTCCCATTTTGCAGAAACCATGAATAACTGTATTAAGGGTAATTACATCAGGTTGGCATTGAGCCTGAAGCATGGCGAAAAGAACATTCAGAAGCTCGGTAGGGTTATTCATAAGACAAAGAGCTCTTAAATATATATTGTAAATTCTAGTTCTATCTGCACCTTCCTTACTCAACATGATTTTAAGAAGTTCTTTAGCCTTGCCAAGATCACACTCTAGACAAAGACCCTCAATCAAAACCTTATAAGTATACTCCGAGGGCAAATACCCAAATTCAATTCCCTCTTCCAACAACTGATAAGCCCTCATACAACCACCAGTTTTGCTAAGCCCGTGTACAATAGCATTATACGACACTAAGCTCGGCTTAATTCCCCTCTTCCTCATCATATAAGCAATCCTCGCTGCCCCGTGGTGCCTTCCAAATCCACAAAGCGAATTTATCATCTGCCCATAAGCAAACTCATCACATACACTCTTCCCCTGAGGCATACTCTCGGCAATCTCAAACACTTCATGAAAGAACCCTTCATAACACAAAGACTCGATTAGATTACCAAAAGCCAAATTATTCACACTCAAGTCCCCCTCCTCCTTCCCCATTGCTCCCCAAAGTTTCCCCATCAGCTCCCTCCCACATTCAATATCCCTCTTTCTAAGAACCCCGCGAATCATTACACTATACGTGAGTGAATTAGGAGGCACATTACACTCAAGCATTTCATCAAACACCTTCTGTGCAAAACCCATTTCACCAACCTTACAATACCCATTAATCAAACTAGTATAAGAAACCACATTTGGACAATGCCCTCTCCCCGTCATATCAAACAACAAAGTATGCGCTTCTCGAGGCCGAGAAAAGCAGCAGAACTGATCAATTAAACGGTTATAATTACACAACGAAGGTACAAAATGGGGTTTCAGTTCAAGCAACCGACGAATAACATGCAACGTAGTGATTGGTTTTTTGTAATCAAGCAGTCGAGCAATAATCACATTGCAAGCACGCTCATCTGGGATGATAGAAGCAGAGGTAATAAACATAAGAAACCGATGGTGGGCTTCGGAGAAGCGATTTGAGTCGCAAAGAGCATGAATTATGCTGCTGAGATTTAGTGAATTTGGGCGATAATTGTGGAGGCGGAGGCGGTCCAAAAGGCGGAGGGCGGCGTCGACATTGCGGTCGATTGTGCAGAGTTTGTGAATCTTTTTGGTCCAGTAGGAATTGGAGTTATTGGTAATATTGATGATTTCTTCTTCTTCTTTTGGTGGTTTTTGAGGTACTTGTTCATTAAATTCATCATTATGTAGTTGTGGGTTAGAGGAGTTGGTGAAGAAGAGGGAAAATGGTGATTTGATTGGATTGGTGTTCAAAATTGAAGTTGTTTTTGGTGACGGGAATTTTGGGAGGAACATCATTACAATGTTTTGGCAAAAACATGTTTTGTTTAATTAATATAACCTTGCTATGCAAAATTGAGATGGGCATTTGAAATGGATGTCCAAATTATTATACTCCTTGGCTTCTAAAAACAATGATTTAAGTTACTCCCAATCGCTCTTGATATAAGAATAAATTTAGAAAAAAAATGTACTCTCTTTCTTCTATCTTACTTTTCTTAATTTTATGTAAAAAATGTACTTGAACCATCATTTTAAGGAAGGAGCGAGTATATCATGAACGAAACAAAAATAGATCGAGTAATCTGTTTCTTTATCCGAGAAAATGTTTGATATTTTTAAAATCTCTTATTCATGTAAATCCAATTTACTATTCATATAGAGAGCAATTAAATTTTCCTGTGAAAATATAATTTCTCCAAAAAGAATTAATATTATTACTGAGTTAATATATATCAAAATGAGAGAAAATTTTAAGTTTTACATTTAAATCAGTATTTTATCATTATATTTAAATTTTATAGGATTTGCTCTATATTTCAATCTTATATATATGAGAGTGCAAAAGAAATTTAAAATGCATATATTATATTAATTTCCCTTTATATAACTGTTTATTACCTCCCTCCGTTCCACAAAAAATTAAATATTATTTGAGTTTGATTTTAATTAACTTACAAAATTTAAAATTTTAAAATGTAAATTTCTTTTACTTTTTAAGATAACAATCTTTTACTTAGTAATATATTTTTTTAAATAATTTAAGCTTTTAGCTATTGAATTAATCAAAATCAGAAATTCATACTAATTTTAAATTTCACAATATTACTAAAAAAAATTAAGTTAGACGTTTTTGTAACATGGATAGTGAGAGTTGAATATTTGGGTAAAATATGCCCACTCCAAAATGTGAGTAGAGAAGAAACAATGAATATTGACTACGGATATTGATATTAATTTTTAATATTTTCACATGAAAAGTATCGATATAGATATATAGCGGTGGTAAAAATCGTCGCTATAGGATCTATAACGACGATTTTCCTTTTAAGTGCTTGTTACAAAACTAAAATTCTCGTCACAATTAGACAATTACTTAAATACGTTCGTATTGTCAGAGGTCTATCGCCGGAGGTCTCGCGTAGACTTGGCAAACATGGCCCAAGTTCGCGGGCCGGGCCCGATTTTGGACTGCAGTTTTTTAACCCAATAAAATTTGGGCCTATTTGGCCCGCCCGTTTTTAGCCCAGCCCATTTGAGCCAAGCCTAAAAAAATAATATAAAATAGGCACAAAATTGATCTCGGCCCACCCGCCACGAACTGAAATTTGGACTGTAAATTTTTAGCCCAGTAAAAATCAAGCCTTTTTAGCCCGTCCATTTTTGTCCCGACCCACCACTCGTCCCGTCCCGTCCGTTTTCTAGTTTCGCGTCATTAGAAACACACAATTTGAGATTCAAATTCAATGCTTGTTGATGAATTCGCAGTCAGCAACTAATAATTAATTGTTCAAATTTGTCTATCGGAATTTAGAGATTTTAGTAAGTCCGTATAACTCTTAGTGCGTTTGTGAGTTTAAAAAGCATTCCAAATGCGTTTCAAACGCCCCAAACAACATATTTAAAAATTTTATTTGTTTAACATCAACTTATTTCAAACACAACGTTTACAACTCCAAACACTAAAAATCAAACAAAACCTAAAACTACCAAAAGTACTTGAAAAGAAAATGCCAATTCCGATCATATTCATTCATCCACCCATTAAACTAGTAGCATTAATGTATAAACCTACTACCGAAAAATAACACTGCAACCAAATCCAAAATCAAATTAAGGAAATCTAACAACATGCTCATCAAACAGTATATAATACTAGTACGAGACAGAAAATATAACTAAACTAAGCTAGACTAATGGTGAGGACAGAAGGTGAGGAAATAACTACCACCAGTGCAAGTAGCAATACTAGTGGGATCATCATAAGCATAAGAATAAGCCTTTGGACACGCGGTCTTGAATATCCTCGAGTACGCTGTCGGCTTGCACGATTGCGGACTCCCAAAGCTTCCTGTACAGCAATATCTCGGGGAGTTGAAGGCAAAGCAAGCACTCTTGCACGCCACCACTCGCCTATTGTCATGAGACCGCACCTAAAGATAAGGGAATCAAAGCTTGTATCAACGTTAAGTTATTAGGCAAAAAATTGTCTAGTTTACCTAGACAAACCATTGATAGGTTGTAATGTATGATCGATCCATCCATATTTTATCGAGTTGAATTAAACCATTTTTATCAAAATATAAAAGGGCAGTTATATTTAGTACAAGTGATGCTACTAAAGTAATGCACAAATTATGTTACATAGTACTCCTTCCGTCCTTTAATACAAGTTATTTTAGAGAAATAGTTTTGTCTGTTAATAAAGTAAACATTAATCGTTTAGTTTCTAATATTATATCAAGTATTAAATATAACTTTGGTTTTCTCACTATTTTCTGTCCAATAAATAACACCTTCTTTTTCCAATAATACAAAGACAATATAGACTATTAATATTATATTTAGTTTTATACAATCATTACTCGTGGACAACTTTAAAACGACTTATATTAAGAGACGGAGGGAGTATATAACAAGTTCGCATGGATGAATCACTTGCTACACTAAAAATGTCATTACCTAACAAGGAATTGATATTTTCAGTGTTGGAAATATCAATCCAGCCCAAACAATTGTACGACATAGTATTGTGCTGGATTATTAGTAATTCCAATTGCTCTAGAAATACCAAACCAATGCAATGGTACACATTTATGCACATGCTATATTTTGTATATTGTGCTGGATTAGTATTTACGGCGCTAAATTGAATGTTTCACCAATCGAACACTGGATTGATAAAATATCATTATGGAACAATTTGATTCTCTGAGGAATATATATACATACCTGAAGTCCCACTGGGCACATCATGTTCAGATCACTAACACAGCCGGCATAGGTGCATTTGCCGGAGCCTTTGAAAGGGGTGATGGAGATGGCCAAGTTATACCCATCAACAAGGCTGACATCATAGAAGTCCTGGTCGCTGCCGAGGGTGATTTCGGCAAGAGTGGCCGGAGGAGTGCCGCCCATGCCGTTGCAGAATAGGGCTCCGCCACAATCACCGGTGGCGCACTTTCCACGACCGGAGGCATCAAACGCACAGCCGTGACGGCCCCAGATCCGGCCGGACCAAGCTGGGGGAAGATGCAGAGTGTAGGATTTCTTCGGCCGAAGCTTGAAGCCGCCCCGGGCGAGGATTGGCTTGCCTGCGCCAGGTTGGATTCCGGGCCACACTGGGTGGGTGCACTTGTTGTATATGGTTATTGTTGTGGCTGAGATTTAAAAATCAATTCATCAGCAACAGAGCAGTTTTGTAAATTTTTGCAGCTAGTAGACACAAGTCACATTTTTTATCACAATACAAGTAAAGCAGCATAAACCCATTTTACAAGATTAATTGATAAATACAGTATTAACGCACAGATACAGATAAATCACCTTTAGACCTGGGTATAATTTTATGTTAACCACTTTCCATTTTATAAGGCGAAAAAAGTAGTAAACGTGAAGATTGGAATAGCATTTTTGTTTCATCTTAAGTTAGAAGATGCATAAAAGTCGATTATATTTTATTTCTACATGTAAAAACTAGAAAGAAGAGAAAAAATGATGCTAATTATTTGTATGATAAAAAGGAGTTTTGGGTGAATGAAAGAAAGAGTTGGGGTTGCTTACCTGAAATGTGGAGTGTCAAGAGGGAGATAAAGAGCAGAAAGAAGAGAGATCTGAGCAGCATTACTTCCATAGCTGTTCTGATAAGAAAGAAAGTGTGACTTTCTCCTCTTTTTTTCTTCTAGATAGCATATATTTTAACCAAAAGACGAGTGAGGAAGGTGAGTTTATAAGAGGAGGAAAAAGGGTTATTATTACTCCTCTTTCCCGTTACGGTTAAGTTGATAATTTTTAAAATTAATAAATTTTAAAATATACAATAAATAATTATGATCATAATAAATTACAAATAATTTAATAAATAATTTTAAAAATTATTAATTTAATTATAAAAATCAAATTAAGATATTTATTATAGCACGGACGGTGTATAATGTTGTTGGACAGGTAGATTTGATTTTTGTTTTAGAGGAGTGAATAAAGTAATTAAGTGAACGAACGGTAAGTGGGCCCGTGTATGTAATTTTCAATGAGGTAAAGGATGTAAATATCTGTCCTTTTTCTTTTCTTTTGTTTTCTTTTTCTTTGTTTTTTTGCTATTTTTCTTTTCATTTATAAATGCTCTTTTATGTTTCAAAAATAAGAGTAAGTTGTAAAAAAAATGTATGTTTGTTTTGGTTATACTTGAATGATAAAATAAATTGTTAGATAAAAATAGTGTTGACTTGATAATAAAATTATGAATTTAAATTTATACACATGTACTCCCTCCGTCTTTTAATATAAGATTTTTTTAAATTGTGTATAAGTATTAAGGAAATAATTGTATAGCATTAAATATAATATTAAATATTTGTATTGCCCTTGTATTGAAAAAAAAATTTGTTATTTATTAAACAAAAAATAGCAAGAGAACTAAAAATTAAGCAATTAATGCTTATTTAGAATTTTAAAACGTCATAGATTAAGGAACAAAAAAACTTCTTATATTAAAGGACTGAGGGAGTAATTTTTATACTCTCTCCGTACTTTAATATATATCGTTTTAGAGTTATGCACAAATATTAAAAAAATGATTGGATAGCATTAAATATAATGTCAATTGTCTATATTATCTTTGTATTGAAAAAAAAAGATGTTACTTATTGGACAGAAAATAGTAGTAGAAACAAAATTATATTTAATATATGGGGTAATATTAAAAACTACGTAATTAATACTTAATTAAAATTCTCAAAATACAAATATAGAGACAAAAATATTTCTCTAAAATAATATTTAAAAAATGACGAAGGGATTAAATACAAGAAAAAACTAGTATAAAATTAACTTTAATTATTTGATCAATACAAGAAAAATTCAAAACTTATACTCTTGTGCATTAATAAGAGTACCTCATACATTTATAATTGTATCTTGCCCCTCAAAATATATGTGCACAATTATAAGATGGTTGATTTTTTTTTCACTATCAAGAAGAACGAGAGTGGTTAGTATGAAATTAATTTTAGTCAATTGATTAATATAGTGTCGATACGTAGGCGAGAAGTGATCTCTTTCTTTACGTGTCAGTATTGTATTGGTTAATTGATCAATTTAACATAAAATTAACTTCATAATAATCGAATCGAAGAATAATTAATTACCATCAAAAATTTAATACTTACCTAATATATAACTCAAAAGGCTTGAGAATTTCTCTTTTTAATTTATTTTTTTTGATATTTTTATATATATTTTTAATATTTTCATATGATTCTATCTCATATAAGAATACAATAGATCTCATATTTATGTGTAGAAATATTATATAAAAATATTAAAAATACATAGAGAGATAATGATATATTTTTTAAAACTAAAAAGAAGATTAAGAAGAACAAATGAATTGGAGGAAAAAAATGAGTAGAGAAAGGGCAAGAAAGGGAGAGAGAATTGAAGGGTAAGTTATGATGACAAAATTCTCGGTTCTCGAGGGTGTCAGAGGGACAGTGGGGAAAGAGTTGTCTGCATTTACCACCCAAATGCTACTACTATAAAGTAAATAGAGAGAGAGAGAAAATCACATGCTGCAGGCCATGGGGAATCTCTACTCTGCAGCTTCTGTTTCTTGGGTACTCAGTATAGGGAAACATTATTTTCATATCAATAATTCATATTTTCTTAAATATAAATTAATAAAAATTACACGAATCAATTAATATATAAATTATACGTGTGAAAATATTAATTGCCTAATTATATTTAAAAACATCATGTCAAATTTTTATTTTTGAATAGATGATATAATTTATGAATTTATATATATATATATATATATATATATATATATATATATATATCAGGGATTCATTCATAGCTAACGTTGTAATTTTATGTTTATCCTTACAACAAAGCGATAGCTGAGGTAAAAGAACTGGAAAATCGGTGTGGCATCCGCATTTTAATACAGTGCGGAATTTGAATTTTTTTTTAAAATAAATTCAATTTAATATCTGCAGTTTAATACTGTAGAGTCCAAAAAACTTTATAAAAAATTGAATTTAGAGGGGTATTTTGGATAATTTTCCGTTCGTAAAATTAAACTGCAGTATCCTTATATTAAATTGCGGATAAGTGATCATTTTTATCTAACGAACGAACGACTAAGATCTATCGTAAGAATAACCGTATCATTAAAATGTTAATTATAGTTCAGTCTGATATATGTATAGGTATATAATTAAGTCCTAGGTTTAGGAAGTTAAGCTTGCCTCACCTTGCCTATGGTGGAATGTGGTGTAGGTCTAGTATAGTCAGACTTAATATTTAATTTGACCCTGGCCATTGTTTGGTATCAGTGTATCATATTCTAACATTATTTATTGAACTTTTGATTATAATAGTACTTAGTAATTCTTTATAATTTTTATAATTGATTTGGTTAAGATTAAAAAAAAAATACATTAATTTTAATTTTGAAAAATATGTAACTTAACTTCAAAAGGTTAATACATTTATACGTTTTTTAATTTTTTTATGTATTGTGATAAATTTAAATTAAATTATTATTATAAAATTTATTAATTCATGAGATTAGTAATATAATATATATATTATTTTTTTGTAATATTTTTTTAGCAATAAAATCTTTTCAAATTCGTTCTTACATTCAAAAATTTCATCGCATCACGCACCTTAGTGCGCGTACAGCACTAAGAGACTCGTGTGAAACACATCAGTATAACGGATCATGTGCTTATTCTCTTACTACCGTCGGTCAATAATTTATTGTTTCTGATAGAGATATTAATCGTCTATCATATTCATTTGACGGCCACGATTAATTTGCTTAGGGAGATTCTTGAATATGCATTGGTTTTGCTGCGTGCGTGGGGTGGAGTACGTGAAACTTAAAATAAGGAAGACCCGTTGGTGAGCCACGAACAAAATCCTTCATCGGAGAAAGAGATTCGCTAATGGAATAGTTGTCGTTTAATGCAGATGCTACAGAGATCTAAGAGGTTCATAAAATAGGGAGCAGTACTTATTTGATTATTATTAAAATAAAAATTTAATACTTTCTTAAAATCTACGAATCATAAAAAAAAAATAAAAAAATAAAAAAATCTCTCTCTAAAAATATAAATAAAAAGGGACACAGAGATTATTAAAAAAAATATGAGAAATTGAGAAGATTGAGCCCTAATCTCAATTTGAGTAAAAAATAGTGTTAAAGTCCATTGCACATCATTTGGCGTGTAAGATAATTTCGACGGAAGTAATGCTGACGGAATTTCGTCGAAAATAAAACTTTTTTTTTTAAAGTCAATAGCCCTGCAGCCTTTTCCACTCTCATTCTTTCCATCATTTTTTCTCACAATTCTCAACGGCGGCTAAAATCTCCCAACTTCATATCCTCAGCCTCATTTCTTAATTAAAGCCCTAATATATCTTCTTTTCTCCTCGGAATCATCTATTTTGAAGCCTTCATTTAGCTTTAAACTCCCAATTTCTCTCCATAGATAAACCCTAAGGATTCAGATCCACAGAGAATTGGTGGTGTGCGGCGGCGACTAGTCGAGCTTCTACTTATTGTGTTCTTCTTCCTCCATTGTTACCTTCAATTTAAAGGTTAGGTGTTATTTGTTTTTGTAGTCACACTGCAGACATCCTAATTTTTTTAAGCCCTAAATTGGAGCACACTGTTATACAGGTAGCCCTAAATCCTAATTATTTTTGCAGTCACACTGTTAATAGGTGTTAACCAAATAGACATACACATTTCAATAAATTTTGTATGAAGCTTCAGTTTTGTTGGGTCTCTAAACAAATTGATCTTATTTTTATAGTTGTGTTTTGCTTGATTTTGATAACACAATTCATTGTATGCTTTAGAGTTTGGTCATGTTATTGCAATGTTCTAAAAGGCGCTAGGCGGGAGGTGGACGGCCGGGGCTTAGTGCCTAGGGGGCCTGGGCGGGGTCTAGACATGATTTTTTAAAAAATTAATTTTAATATTTTATCTTACATTTATCTAAACAAAACAATAATATAAAGCAAAACAATTTATAATAAAGATAATAAATGTCTTTGCTTAAATTTAAACACATATCTATATTGTTAATGATAAAGTTCAAACATAAACATGTAATTGTTGAAAGTTCAAACATATCTTTAACGTATTAATTTTATTCATAAACAAGATTACTATTAAATAATAAAATTTAAAATTTTAAGAATTAAATTCAATATTAAAACTTAAGAAACTAAACATAAGTTGAAGAATTATATTGAATTAAAATAAATATTATAAATGTATCATTATTTATATAATTTGAAGTTGGTACAAGTTCAAAAAAGTACAACTATAATAAAATTATTCATTTTGACTTGATATTGTTCACTTCTTGTTGTAATTTGATATTCTACAACCTGCATTATAAATATGGTAAATTATTAATTATTACTCCCTCCGTCCAATGATAAAAGTCTTTATTACTATTTTGAGTAGTCTCATGTTAAATGTCTATTTTCCTTTAATAACTAAACTTTTACACATATTTTTCTATTATACCCGTAATATTAAATATCTCATACTTTTTTTATTCTAATTCTCTCTATATTTATGACATTATTATGGATAATTTTGTTATTTCATTAATCTTCTTAATATGCGTGAAAAATCCATCAGGACTTTTATCCTGGGACGGAGGGAGTAATTGAGTAGTTATTAAAATAAATAAAAAACTCTCAGCCTAGACCCCGCCTTATTTTTTGGTGAGATTTTTTTGATACATTGGGCCTAGGTGAGGCGCCAAAGGGGCTTAGCGTCTAGGCGGAGATTTTTAGAACATCGTGTTATTGTTAATGTACTTTGAATTTGTTAGGTGTTAATGTTTCTGAATCTATTAGGTGTTAATGTTAGCACAAAAGGCCCACTATTGCGTATATTTTTCTTTCAAGATCGGCATGAATAACGCGTAGACACACTATTATTAATTAGGGTTAATTACATATTTTAGTACATTTTTAGAAATAATTACAATAATGGTGCATAGATAAAATATTTACAAAAGTAATACGTTTTTTCATATTTATTTATAAAATTAATACATTTGGTTATCTTTTAATCGTGGCCCACGATTATCTCCATTATCTCTTCCCGTTAATTATTATTTTCTTATTCAAATACATTCAAACACATCAGACCCATTTTTGATCTCTGTTCATGTTTCTCTCTCTTTTTTCTTCATCCTCTTTTTTCCTACTATAAACCGAAGTAGCGGCGGCTTGCAATTGATTATGGTGCAAATGGATCTAGAAGTGGAAGCAAATTTCAGGTGTTAAAAGAACCAACGGGGCACGATATTTCACAGAAATATGATCTGGGTCATGAGATCGATAGAGGCGAGTTTGGGGTAACATATTTGTGTACTGATATGGATATTGGTGAAAAATTTGCCTGTAAATCGATATATAAGAAAAAGCTTAGGACTTCTATAGATATTGAGGATGTAAGGAGAGAAGTTGAGATTATGAAGCATATGCCTAAGCATCCTAATATTGTGAGCTTAAAGGACACTTATGAGGATGAAAATGTTGTCCACATTGTTATGGAATTGTGCGAAGAGGGAGAGTTGTTATGGAATTTAGTCTTAAAGCTCTTGTCATTGTTGTTTGAGCATATAATTTATTGGGATAATCCCTCTAGACGTCCCTAAACTATATGTCCAATGCACGATAAGTCCCTAATTTAAACGGAATTTAAAATTTTCATTGGTAACCAAACCTTCATACCAATGTTATCAAACGTTCATACCAAGGTTACCAATCCACCTCCACACATGTAGTTTTTTTATAGTGCAGTTGGTAAACAAACCTTCATACTAAGGTAACTAAACCGTCATACCAAGGTAATCAATCCACCTCCATACCTTCAATTTTTTCATAGTGCAGTTTGGTAACCAAATCTTCACACCAAGGTAACCAAACCTCCATACCAAGGTAATAAAACCTTCATACCAAGGTAACCAATCTACATCCACACCTGCAGTTTTTTCATAGTGCAGTTTGTAGCCAAACATTCATACCAAGGTAACCAATTCAGTGTTATTATGTTACCAATTTATTTTAAATGTGATGCAGTTGGTAGCCAAACCTATGCAGTAGGTAACCAAACCTTCATACCAAGGTAACCAATTCAGTTTTATTAAGTTAACCAATTTATTTTGAATGAGATGCTGTTGGTAGCCAAACCTTCATACAGTTGGTTGCCAAACTTTTAGACCAAGGTAACCAATTCATACTGCAGGTGTGGAGGTAGATTAATTACATTGGTATAAAGGTTTGGTTACCTTGGTATAAAAGTTTGGTTACCTTGGTACGAATGTTTGATTATCAACATTACATTACACATCACTCTATTATCTCCCTTTCCTATGCAGTGTATAATTAATAAATTGGTTTAATAGTCCAACAAAATTGGTTTAACAGTTGGGCAACCCAAACAACTTAAGAGAGTACGTGTACAATTTCGGTCCGACCGTCAATTGTATAATAACTGATTATGGTTGTTTGGTTCTTGTTTGGGTAACAAATCAGATCGAAGTCTACCCCACCACTAACCACGGCCTCAATCTTGACTTGCCGCCTATCACCTTCCGTCGTTGTGATTCACCTCTGGTCACACTCTTCTCCATCTATTTCTCTTAACAATCAGTTGTATTTTTATTTAATACCCAAATGTATTTTAAATTAATACCCAAATGTATTAATTTGAATTTGAATTATTATTTTGAATTTGAATTTATTTTTGTTGTTAGATTCTAGATATTTGAATTTGAATTATTAATTATGGCAGTTATTTCTCATTGATTTTAGGTTTCTTTATTAATGTGAATTGCGTTATTTTTGTAATTATTTTGTGGATGCACTAATAGTGTAATTATTTTCTAATTGTTGTATATTAGTGTTAAGGACCCTATTAATTATCAAAGTTAAGGCCCACCAAGTAGTATATTTAATCAAAGTACTTTAATGAGAAAAGAATATTATAAAAATTACTTATAAAATGATGTGGCTGGTTGTGGTTCGTTCTTAAGTTCTATCACTAGATCAACCCATGTATGATGAATCATCCATTAATTACACTTTATCACATCATTTTGTAAACTAGTTTTTGCAAGTTTTTTTCCTCCACCGTAGCAAAACTCATATTTAATACTCCTTCCGTTTTTAAAAGATTGTCGTTTTAGAAAAAAAAAATTGTTCCAAAAAATTTGTCGTTTACAACTTTCGAGGAGAATAAATTGTTTATTTTTCTATATTACCCTTACCTTCTCTCATTGTCCTAAGAAATTTTCTCTTTTATATTAATAGTTTTCAATTTTTCATAAAGGGATATTGATGGAATTTCAAACAAATTTAACTTGATAAATGATACTAACTCCATCCCATAATAACTGTCGTTTTAGAAGGAAATTTTTTTTCCAATTTATTTGTCGTTTACAACTTTCTAGGAGAATAAATTATTTATTTTCCTATATCACCCCTACCTTCTATCATTGTCCCAAGAAATTTTCTCCCTTGTATTAATAGTTTTTAACTTCTCATAAAGGGGTAGTGATGAAATTTCACACTAATTTTAATTAATAAATGATAGCACTAAATGACTTTCTTAATCCATGCGCATCAAGTTAAAACGACAGTTATTATGGGATGGAGAGAGTACTTTCTTAATCCATGTGTCAAAACCTTAAACGACAATCTTTTAGGAACGGAGGTAGTACCATCTTTGTCTAGAAAAAG
Source organism: Panax notoginseng (assembly GCA_016801055.1). Taxonomy (NCBI): domain Eukaryota; kingdom Viridiplantae; phylum Streptophyta; class Magnoliopsida; order Apiales; family Araliaceae; genus Panax; species Panax notoginseng. Next base: position 254,504,400 of record CM029013.1, read on the forward strand.
AAATATTCTCTCCTTCTCGTAATAAATGTCATAGTTTGATTTTAATGATCAAATTGACCATTTTAAAATTAATTAATCTTTAAAAAATTTCATGATATATGCCTAGAGACTATGATCATTATAAAATACAGAGAATTTGCTACTTATGTCGAGTTTCATTATTTAAAAATTTTATATAATTTTTTAGATTATTACTTTTAAAAATATTTAATTTGACCATTAAAGTCAAATTAAGACGTTAATTATTGAACGGAGGGAGTATCATTTTTTTCGATAGTTTGTTAATATGACTTTTTGGGTTTTCATATTTAAATTTGAATAATATTTCATCATTAATTCAAAATATTAAAATATATTATGAGAATTTTTTTTATGAGAAAAGTCATTACAAATTAGAATAATTACATAATCAAGCAGTTCTATATATACAGTACAGCCAATCAAGAAATATAAATATATATCCAGTTACTAGCTACTTCATCAAAAAATAATCTCAACCAATAATTTTGACAGTAAAAGGTTCTCCCTATATTCCCAAAAAAAGAAAAAGTTTCATTTTAAAATATTAAGGATGTATTTTGTTTCATTTTTAACCTTAAAAATATTAAGTTGTTAATTATGTATTGGTGATCACATGATAGTAGTGAAACAGCTGACAAACAAACTTAAGAATATTATATTACTTTATATCATTATCTATATTAATCAAATATTACCCAAAAGTTTCTTAAACAACACTACTTTCCAAATAATAAGAACATGTACTTAAAACAACCAACCCTAACTCAGTAGTAATTAAACTAACTTTTAGTACAAGAATAGTTATATCCTCGTCTCTAACTTATCACTACTAACCAAAGGATTCTCCTTAGCCAAAGCGATACGCCCAACCGCTTTGTAATCAAACGAGCACGAATGTTCCTCCGGATATCGATGCATGCTACAAAACATTCCTCCACAACGGCATGGAAACCCTAACAATCGAATCTTTTTCTTGCAGCACAAGCATCTCTTTTTCGAGTTAACATTATCCCTATCATCGGGACCTAAAGATAAGAGTGTATCGACAGACGAGGCGAATTCTTCAGGAGAACGTACGGTGATCATTTGATGATTTGTTGATTTTTCCTTGGTGCCCAATATTTTTTGTTTGAGATGTTGATCTTTGTAACATTTTGAACAAAGGTTATTAGTGGCCGGAGTTCCGAAAAAGCCGCAACCATTTGCACATAGTAGGGGTGTCTCCGGCTGGTGGCTCATGGTGGTGACTGGTGGCGTTGAAACCCCTCTCTCTCTCTCTCTCTTGGAGTATAGTAGTAATTGGTTTTCTTGAATTGATCTTATTGCTTGAAAACTTTTGTTGATGCTAATGAAAAATATGATGAGAAAGGTGTGTTTATATAATGGCCTAATTTTAGTTAAATCCAATTCGGGATTAGAATTTGAGGTGCTTTCCAAATCCAAACTGGACTCGTATTTGTAGGCCCAAAGACTTACGGGAAATGGGAACCCTCGAACCAGCTGGAGAGGGCACATTCTATTATATGGACTTCGGATTCGGTGGTTGGGCCTTCTTGGGCTGAACTTTTTTAATTGTATTCATTTATTTTTTATTTTGTGTTCTTTTGAATACCCAACCCAAAGGCTAATGGAATAGTTGTCGTTTAATGCATATGCTACAGAGATCTAAGCGGTTCATAGTATAGTACTCCCTCTCTCTCTCTATATTATTTGATTATTATTAATTTAATAAATTTTTTAACTTAAAATTAATATGATTTTTTTTAAAAAAAATTTAACCAGAGTAAAAATAAATATTATATATTATCTAAATTTTTTTATTCATTTTAAATTTTATTATTTATACTTTTTAATAAATTATCTCAATTTTAAATTAAAAAATCTAAAATTATACGTCAACACTAAATATTAAGGGAATTGATATTTTCACTAGATCTTCTCTCGCATAAAAATGGACCCCTACTTACAATTCATATAAAGATAATTTTGTGAAATTAACATTTTTACATGTATAAATATCAATTCCTAACACTAATTGTACGTCCGTCCCGACCTTGGTCAAATATTAAATACTACACATGTTCTTCCTTTTGTTTCTTGTTATATATATATATATATATATATATATATATATATATATATATATATATATATATATTGTGACGCCCCCAAAATAAGTATACAACACTCATTCTGAGTCGTCAAATACATGGTACAGAAAGTAAACTACAACTTCAATAATACAATTGTCGTGCAAAATACGACAACACATACTGTGAGTTTAAATACAAATATTGTCTTCTGGACAATATCCACACTCAAATAAATCCTCATTACAATTATTCAAATACTATTTTCCAGAAATAGTGAGGACTGCTAAAACATCTTTCTAGAACCATCACTCCATACCCCGACTAGATCCTGCTATGTTCTCACCTCCTGAGAAGAAAAATGGAACAAAAAGAAAAAGGGTGAGTTCAACTAGCCCAGTAAAGAATATTATGACTAAGATAATATACAACAAATTATCGTTAGTCTTCAACAAGGAAAAATCTGATAGAATATAATCGACAACAAGTTTTAGATCAACAACTGCAGCGGAAACAACAAACCATTAGAAGAGTCAAGTAGAGAAAGAATTCTACTATCTTCTAAGATTTAAAAGTCCATCATCAATATTTTATTCCTGTAACATCAATTAATAATCATCTTTATCCAAATATTCATCTTTGCACTACAGGCCAAAGATATTCATTTGTATCACCTGTCAGTCATGTTCATCTCAACACCTGTTCATCTTTGTACTACAGGCCAAAGATATTCATCAAGTAATCATACATCTTTGTACTACAGGCCAAAGATATTCAGTAATATCATCATTTAGGACTGAGGATGATGAAAAATATCTTAAAGAGAACGAATCCAGTGAGACAGAAGGACAAATAGTAGGGATTCGTATAACAGTTTATCCAAGATCAATAATACTTCATAATAATCAATTGTGAAGCAGAATTCAAAAATAAAGATCAAAACATGGATACAATCAAAGATAGTAACCATAATAGACATCTTGGACAAAAAGGAAAAATTTTATTTTTCGGTGAATAGTGCCGTATACGTGAATAGTAACGTATACGTGAATAGTAACGTATACGTGAATAGTAACTCCGACACAAAAAGTTTCAAATTTGATAAAAAGTTCATATCAATATTTCAGCATAATGATATTGAAGAAAATAATATCATTAAGAAGAAAATAATATCCCTTACCTCAAAATATCAGTACTTTTGGTCGGAATACCGGTATAAGGCTGAAAGAAACTTGCTCTGATGAATAGAAACTCTCAAAGTATCTAAATACTCACAAAATACACTCAATAATCTAGAGAGAGAAAGAGAGAAAACTTGTTTCTGGTGTGATTTTCAATTCTAACTTAGCCCTCTATTTATAGGAAAATGTTAGCACGCCGAAGCAGACTTAACCTGCAACCTGATGGCTTTACCTGTTACTATTTTCACCCACCACATTTGAATAAAAATCTCAGCACATTTCTTCACCAACCAAGAGTGGGGCCCACCAATTCTAAAATTTTCCATCAAAATGATAAACTCCGAAAATTCAATAATTTCTGAACCAGTCATCTCGTAAAATTCATAATAAATCATACGTTCATTTTTAACGGTTCAAAATTTGTGGACATATACTCAACTTATATATGTATAACATATCCAAAAATTACCACGATCCAACGGTCGGATTAAAAATTATAACCCCCGCAAAATATCTCAAAAAACCCTGATTTTTTAATACCTCCATTCCGACAAAAATACTGATAAAAACTTCAACATTAACTCCTTCATTTTTAACCACAAAAAATATATCCCTCATTTATATCCACATAAAATAAATATTTCCTTATCATATGAATCAATAATTAATTATTCACAAATAATATTACAGAATCACATTTATGACAACCAGGCCATTCCCAGGAAAGAGGGGGCTTTCCAATAAGGATTTCTCCTTACTGGCGCGCAATTAGATGACCAAACCTCTCCTTAGACAGAACTTTCTAGACATTGCCAATAATGTTATCTAATAATATTATTCAAATAATATGAATTATTGATCTGATAAAGGAAAATACTGTGCAGCAACAATTATTGAAACAACAATAATATAAAATATCAACGCAGCAATTATTGAATCAATAAAATAAAATATTGAATAATAACTACTGTAACTGTGACGCCCCCAAAATTAGGTATACATCACCCATCTTGGGTCATCAGATACATAGTACAGAATACAAATACAACTGATTAATACATCTGTCGTGTACAATACGACAAAACATAAACTGTGAGTTTGAATACAAATATTATCTTCTAGAGAGTATTCATACTCAAAATGAGTCCTCATTACATTTATTAACACACCATTACATAGAATAGTGAGGACTACTAACTAATACTATCATTCGGACCATCACTCCGTACCCCGACTTGTCCCAGCTACGTTCTCATTTCCTGAAGAGAACAGTGAAAGAAAGGGTGAGCTCAACTAGCCCAGTAAGAAATATTATGACTAAGATAATGCAGAATAAATTATCGTTAGCCTTCAACAATGTTAAACTGATAAAATATAATAGACATCAAGTTTAACTGTAGCGGAACAAGCAATCCATTAAAAGAGTCAAGTAGAAAATAAACTCTACTATCTTTTATGATTTAAAAGATTTTCCAACACTGTGATCGCTGAGACTCAGCTTAATAAAATAATCCACATCATCGAATCACCCCTGCACTACGGCCAAGGATATTCGTATATTCATTAATGGTCATGATCATGCCAACAACTGTCCATCAATGCACTACGGGCCAATGATGACTTTTACCACATTGTTTGTAACATTACGGTCATGATTATACCGAATAATCCCTGGTCATAATCATACCAAGTCCATCTATACACTACGTGCCACAGATGACTTTCAACATTTTATAAACATGAGGATGATGACAATGATATAAGAATTCAATAAAACAAGTTCAAGAATTAATTTATCCAAGAATTAATAACGTCCAAATTGTCAACATGATACTGCATTGTGGAGTAAAATTCAAGAACGCTTAGAAGAATATTTTCTTGAAAAGATACTGGATGAAACGCAACTATCAAGGATATTCCACAAATTTCATGGAGTATAGAAGTCAAAACTTAACCAACTGAGTACAATAAAGAATGGAATAACAAAAGAAATCACCATGCATGCGACAGACCGCACAGACAGGTTATTCCAACAGAATAATAAATAATGGAACCAGGTCCGGCGTAAACGCACAGACAGGATATTCCGACAGAATAATAAATAATGGAACCAGGTCCGGTGTAAAACACACAGACAGGATATTCCAACAGAATAATAATAAAACGGAACCAGGTCCGGTGTAAAACACACAAACAGGATGTTCCAACAGAATAATTAACGGAACCAGGTCCGGTGTAAAACACACAGACAGGATATTCCAACAGAATAATAACAAGACGAAACCAGGTCCGGTGTAAAACACACAGACAGGATGTTCCAACAGAATAATAGAAGAATGTCACCAAGTATAGGGTATATCCGCGTATACAGGTTATTCCAACAGAATAATAAGAAATGGAATAACAACAGTTCTCTTCATGAATAAGAAAGAATAACACCCCTTACCGTTTTAAAGACGAGTTGAAATAAGGAAGTAGTTAAATAGCAGAATACTCTTCTCCTCTTTCTCTAAAGTTTCTCTCTATAGTTTATCTCTCTAGAGTTCAGTGAATTCGTAAGAAATAATGAAGGAATGAGCTGCTATTTATAGAAAAATAGAATGCATAGTAACTAATCCATGAACGGTCCAGATTGATTACTTTAATCTGACGGTCCATATTTAAAGAAAAATCTTTTAAATAAAATATAATATATTCTATTTATAGAATAACTTTAATAAAGTATTTTGTTTTATATAAAAAGATGTTTCTGTTTTATTACGAATAAAACAAAACGTCATTATCGCTAAATAATTCATATTATTAACTGACAATAATGGAATTAAACTGAGTGACTTCTCACATAAGTATTAATAATCAATACCGTGTGCTACTATGCAACCACACGTATTACTGTACTTTTACTACCGAGTAGTTCAACAGTAACAATGGTAAAACTTCCGCCGTTATTTTTTAATAAAATATTTTTGTCGTTTTCTCAATCCGACAATAATTCCGTTGTGGGGTCCACCAATGATTGTGCCGTCGTACGAATATTCCCCGACAAAAAGAATATTTTCCGACCAAACGAATATTTTATAACAACTTGCTTACTTTGCAAAATTTTATAAATATTACCCACAACTATAACATTATATCAAATTAACTCCATAATATTCAAAAATGATATTTATAAAAAATTCATCTTTATTTATAAAAGTTGGGGTCTTACAACCTCCCCTTCTTATGAAATTTCGCCCTCGAAATTAGGGTACGTACCTGGTATGTCGAAGAGGTAAGGATACCTTGATTTCATTTCTGATTCTAACTCCCAAGTCATTTCCTCAACATCGTGGTTTCTCCACAAAACTTTAACTTGAGGTATAACCTTGGAGCGTAGAATATGTTCCTTCTTATCCAAGATTTGAACAGGAACTTCTTCATACGTCAAATCCTCCGCTATTTCGTCCGGTTCTAACTCAATAATGTGGTTCGGGTCTTCCACATATTTGCGTAACATGGATATGTGGAAAACGTTATGAACACGAGACATACTTGGCGGTAAAGCGAGTCTATAAGCCACAGTTCCTACTCGATCGAGGATTAAAAATGGACCGATGAATCGAGGATTTAGCTTTCCTCTCTTTCCAAATCTCGTAACTCCTTTCCATGGAGCAACACGTAAGAACACATGATCTCCTACATCAAATTCCACATCCTTTCGATGAAGATCAGCATAACTCTTTTGTCGATCTTGTGAGGTTTTTATACGTTGTCGGATCGTTTGAATCTTTTCTGTAGTCATACGTACCAACTCCGGTCCCAACAACGTTGCTTCGCCCACCTCATCCCAGCATACTGGAGAACGACATTTTCTTCCATACAATGCTTCGAATGGAGCCATGCCAATACTTGCTTGATAACTGTTGTTGTAGGAAAACTCCACCAATGGTAAGAACTTGTCCCAACTTCCCTTGAAGTCAAGGACACAGAGTCTTAATAGATCTTCAAGAGTTTGAATAGTCCTCTCTGATTGTCCGTCCGTCTGAGGATGATATGCTGAACTAAATCGTAACTCCGTGCCCATAGCTTTTTGTAAACTAACCCAAAATCGTGAAGTGAATCTTGGGTCTCGGTCAGAAACTATGGATACTGGCATACCATGCAGTCTTACAATCTCGTTTATGTACATACGAGCAAGACGTTCAAGTGTATAAGTTTCTCGTATCGGTAAGAAATGAGCAGACTTGGTCAATCTATCAACAATGACCCAAATCGTATCAATACCTTGAGAAACCCTAGGAAGACCGGTAACGAAATCCATGGTAATGTGCTCCCACTTCCATTCTGGAATTTCAAGTGGTTGCAATGGACCTTTTGGTACTTGATGCTCCGCTTTGACTCGTTGACAAGTTAGACACCTTGAGATAAACAACGCTATCTCTCTCTTCATATTGCTCCACCAAAATGTATGACGAAGATCATGATACATTTTGGTACTTCCAGGATGGATTGCAAATGGTGTGATCATAATCTTTCAACAGTTCAAGCCAACGTCGTTGTCGCATGTTGAGTTCCTTTTGAGTGAAGAAATATTTGAGGCTTTTATGATCCGTAAAGATCTCCACTTTCTCCCCATACAAGTAATGCCTCCAAATTTTAAGTGCAAAGACAACAGCTGCCAACTCTAGATCATGAGTAGGATAATTCCTCTCATATTCCTTGAGTTGTCTTGATGCATAGGCTATGACTTTTCCATGTTGCATGAGAACGCATCCCAACCCTTTGCTCGAAGCATCACTGTAGATGACAAATCCCTCCGAGCCAGATGGTATTGTTAGAACAGGTGCTGAAATGAGTCTCCTCTTGAGTTCTTGAAAACTCTGCTCACATTCTTCGCTCCAACCAAACTTTGTATCTTTCCGAGTCAGCTGAGTTAATGGAGTAGCGATTCGAGAAAATCCTTCCACGAATCTCCGATAATAACCAGCTAAACCAAGAAAGCTACGTACCTCGGTCACTGATTTAGGTTGCTCCCAGCTTTGAATTGCTTCAATCTTTGCCGGGTCAACAGATATTCCACGACTTGATACTACGTGCCCAAGGAATGCTACCTCTTCCAGCCAGAACTCGCATTTCTTCAACTTGGCATAAAGTTTGTATTCACGAAGCTTTTGGAGTACCAGCCTCAAGTGTTGCTCATGATCTTCACGGCTTTTGGAATAAATAAGGATGTCATCAATAAAGACGACCACAAAGTGATCCAAATATTCCTTGAATACCCGGTTCATCATATCCATGAAGGCAGCAGGAGCATTAGTCAATCCAAAGGACATGACTAGGAATTCATAATGCCCGTACCGAGTTCTAAAAGCCGTCTTTGGAATATCCTCAGTTCTAACCTTCAGCTGATGATATCCAGAACGAAGATCGATCTTTGAAAAGAATTGTGCTCCTTGCAACTGGTCAAACAGGTCATCAATACGTGGCAATGGGTACCTATTTTTGATGGTGACATGATTCAACTCCCGATAATCAATACAAAGTCGCATACTCCCATCTTTCTTCTTCACGAACAGAACAGGAGCACCCCAAGAAGAAGTACTAGGACGAATAAAACCAATGTCTAACAATTCCTGCAGTTGGGTCTTTAACTCCTGAAGTTCAATAGGAGCCATTCGATATGGGGCTTTGGAAATGGGTTTTGTACCGGGTTCAAGATCGATACAAAATTCAATTTCACGCTCTGGGGGTAGGCCAGGAAGTTCTTCGGGAAATACGTCAGGAAATTTATTAACAACAGAAATATCATTCAAAGCTGACGTATTTTTGTTTAGATCTGTGACATGAGCTAAGAAAGCTTGACATCCGTTTTTCAATAAACGAATAGCTTTATGGCTTGAGATGACAGCGATTGATTTTAATGGTTTGGTTGCTTGAATTCGCATAATAGGTCGATTAGGAATATGAAAGCTAACAACCTTACGAAAACAATCAATTTTTGCATAATGAGTAGTTAACCAATCAATCCCTAGAATCACGTCAAATGCAAGTATTTTTAATGAAATCAGATCGATAGGTAATGTGTGGGTACCAACTTGAACCAAACAAGACTTATAAACCGTGGATGTAATGAAGGTTTCTCCCAATGGAGTTTCAACTGCTAAGTCAAAGTCTAATTTCTCCGGAATCAAATTTAATCGATGAGCGCAAGTAGGAGAAATAAAAGAATGGGTAGAACCGGTATCAAATAAAGTATAGACTTCGTTAGAGTTTATGATAAGCTTACCCGTGATGACCTCATTCGGGTTCCTTGCTCTCTGGGAGTTCACAACAAACGCTCTCCCTTGCACAACCGGTTTTGACTTTTCTGGGACGGCCTTTGGTGCCTCCATCCTAGCTGAATTTGTCTTCGGTAAACGACAAAATCGGGCTAAATGACCTTCTCTTCCACAATTATAACATGCTTTGGACGGCATCGCGCAGTTTGGACTGATGTGCCCCTCCCCTCCGCATTTGAAACATATGATAGGTGGTCGTTCTCCTTCCTTAACGACAGGTGCTGGTGCTGACGTCTTTCCATCATTGTTAAATCTCCTCTTCTTGAAATGTCCATTCTTATTGTTTTGGCCCTGATTACCACCGAAGTGGTTACCATTTCTGGCCTGTTGATTCCCTCCACGCTTGTTGTCACCGCTTCGATGACTGCTCTCACTGGTATTATCATTTTGCCGGCTGCTCTCTTTTGGTTGCGTTGTCTCGTTATCGCGCTCCACCAACTGAGCCCTATTTACAACATCTGAATACAAACACAGTTTATGAGAAACAAGATGTTGACGTATCTCCGGCTTCAAACCTCTTAAAAACATCCGCGTCATTCTTTCTTCATTATCCACCAGGTGGGACGCAAACCGGGATAACTCCGCAAATTTTGCCTCGTACTGCGACACGGTCATATTATTCTGCTCCAATTTGATGAACTCCACCTCCTTCATGTGACGAATACTCTCGGGAAAGTATTTGTCGTTAAACAGCTCTTGGAACTTCTCCCAAGACATCTTCAGTGCGGCAGGTTGAGTACGCTTTATCGATTCCCACCAGTAATCTGCCTCTCCTCGCAACATAAAGGCGGCAAAGGGAACCTTTTGCTCCTCGGAGCAACCCAAGACATCAAATATCTTGGTGATCTGCTTTATCCATGTTTCAGCTACAAGTGGTTTGGGTTCTCCCTTAAACTCCGGTGGTCCCAGCTCCTTAAACTGTTTAGCGGTGACCGCCTGCGAGTTTCCAGTATTTCCACCTACGTTGTGGACAGGAGCCGCTTTCACCTGTTGTTGCATGAATTGCATAAAACTTCTGAACATTCCATCATTCATCATCTGGTCAGTGTTGTTGTTTGCATGAGGATTGTCACCTTCCTGATGCACATTATCCTGATTATTGATATGTGGTGAATCCATAATCGTCTGTGCTCCATTGCTATTCTCAACATTCTCAGATGCCATTTTCATATACTGCCACAAAATAAAAGTTAATTGATATGTCATATATTATCCTTATATTATGACCGACCAATTAAATACCATGCAAATAAACTTAGGTAGGTCATACTAGCGAAGGAATTCCCCGTCTCTCCCCTCCTAGTTCTATTCTCACATCTTAGCCAGGGATCATATCCCTAAGCTCTGATACCAACTGTGACACCCCCAAAATTAGGTATACATCACCCATCTTGGGTCGTCAGATACATAGTACAGAATACAAATACAACTGATTAATACATCTGTCGTGTACAATACGACAAAACATAAACTGTGAGTTTGAATACAAATATTATCTTCTAGAGAGTATTCATACTCAAAAGAGTCCTCATTACATTTATTAACACACCATTACATAGAATAGTGAGGACTACTAACTAATACTATCATTCGGACCATCACTCCGTACCCCGACTTGTCCCAGCTACGTTCTCATTTCCTGAAGAGAACAGTGAAAGAAAGGGTGAGCTCAACTAGCCCAGTAAGAAATATTATGACTAAGATAATGCAGAATAAATTATCATTAGCCTTCAACAATGTTAAACTGATAAAATATAATAGACATCAAGTTTAACTGTAGCGGAACAAGCAATCCATTAAAAGAGTCAAGTAGAAAATAAACTCTACTATCTTTTATGATTTAAAAGATTTTCCAACACTGTGATCGCTGAGACTCAGCTTAATAAAATAATCCACATCATCGAATCACCCCTGCACTACGGCCAAGGATATTCGTATATTCATTAATGGTCATGATCATGCCAACAACTGTCCATCAATGCACTACGGGCCAATGAGGACTTTTACCACATCATTTGTAACATTACGGTCATGATTATACCGAATAATCCCTGGTCATAATCATACCAAGTCCATCTATGCACTACGTGCCACAGATGACTTTCAACATTTTATAAACATGAGGATGATGACAATGATATAAGAATTCAATAAAACAAGTTCAAGAATTAATTTATCCAAGAATTAACAACGTCCAAATTGTCAACATGATACTGCATTGTGGAGTAAAATTCAAGAATGCTTAGAAGAATATTTTCTTGAAAAGATACTGGATGAAACGCAACTATCAAGGATATTCCACAAATTTCATGGAGTATAGAAGTCAAAACTTAACCAACTGAGTACAATAAAGAATGGAATAACAAAAGAAATCACCATGCATGCGATAGACCGCACAGACAGGTTATTCCAACAGAATAATAAATAATGGAACCAGGTCCGGCGTAAACGCACAGACAGGATATTCCGACAGAATAATAAATAATGGAACCAGGTCCGGTGTAAAACACACAGACAGGATATTCCAACAGAATAATAATAAAACGGAACCAGGTCCGGTGTAAAACACACAAACAGGATGTTCCAACAGAATAATTAACGGAACCAGGTCCGGTGTAAAACACACAGACAGGATGTTCCAACAGAATAATAACAAGACGAAACCAGGTCCGGTGTAAAACACACAGACAGGATGTTCCAACAGAATAATAGAAGAATGTCACCAAGTATAGGGTATATCCGCGTATACAGGTTATTCCAACAGAATAATAAGAAATGGAATAACAACAGTTCTCTTCATGAATAAGAAAGAATAACACCCCTTACCGTTTTAAAGACGAGTTGAAATAAGGAAGTAGTTAAATAGCAGAATACTCTTCTCCTCTTTCTCTAAAGTTTCTCTCTATAGTTTATCTCTCTAGAGTTCAGTGAATTCGTAAGAAATAATGAAGGAATGAGCTGCTATTTATAGAAAAATAGAATGCATAGTAACTAATCCATGAACGGTCCAGATTGATTACTTTAATCTGACGGTCCATATTTAAAGAAAAATCTTTTAAATAAAATATAATATATTCTATTTATAGAATAACTTTAATAAAGTATTTTGTTTTATATAAAAAGATGTTTCTGTTTTATTACGAATAAAACAAAACGTCATTATCGCTAAATAATTCATATTATTAACTGACAATAATGGAATTAAACTGAGTGTCTTCTCACATAAGTATTAATAATCAATACCGTGTGCTACTATGCAACCACACGTATTACTGTACTTTTACTACCGAGTAGTTCAACAGTAACAATGGTAAAACTTCCGCCGTTATTTTTTAATAAAATATTTTTGTCGTTTTCTCAATCCGACAATAATTCCGTTGTGGGGTCCACCAATGATTGTGCCGTCGTACGAATATTCCCCGACAAAAAGAATATTTTCCGACCAAACGAATATTTTATAACAACTTGCTTACTTTGCAAAATTTTATAAATATTACCCACAACTATAACATTATATCAAATTAACTTCATAATATTCAAAAATGATATTTATAAAAAATTCATCTTTATTTATAAAAGTTGGGGTCTTACAGTAACAATTATTGAGTAGTGCCTTCTTACGTAAGATTCAATAATTGGTGCAATACCGTGTGCTACTGTATTTTAACCACCGGGTATTCCAACAGTATTAGCGGTAACAACTACGCCTTTATTTATAAACAACTTATACTTGTCGTTTTCTTCATCCAATCGCTTTCTGTTATGGGGCCCACACAAGGCTGCGCCGTCGTACGAATATTCCCCGACAGCAAGAATATTCCACGACCAAACGAATATTCCCCGACAAAATGAATATTTTATAACCACTTGCTTATTTTGCAAAATTTGCACATTTCACTCATAACCAAAGTATTATATCAAATTAACCCCTTATTATTCATAATAATATTTAGAGAAAATTTAATTTTATTCATTAATAAGTTGGGGTCTTACATACATACATACATATATATATATATATATATATAATATATATATATATATATATATATATATATAATTGATCTTAAACATACCTCTTAAATAACATATCTCTCGAAAGTGGTTAGAATGAAGTTTATTTTTGGATAAGTTGGTCAATTAACCATGACAAGCAGGCGAGATTCTATATGTGTCAGTATTTTATTTGTCAATTGACCAAATTATCAAAAAAATAAATTTCATGCTAACCGAATCCATATCTCTCTTAAAAAACATATTTTTATTATAGTTACTTCGTTTTGAATTTTTTTTTAAAAACAAAATAATATTAAAAGAGAGTGGTCTTGTAAGACCCCGAATTTTATGAAATAAAAGTATTCAATTTTTCTTATAATTACTATTCAGTAAATGGTTAAATTGATAAAAGTTTAAAGTTATGGGTGAAATATGATTTTTTTTCAAAATAAGCAAGTGGTTATAAAATAATCATTGTTGTCGGGGAATATTCGTTTGGTCGTGGAATATTCTTTCTGTCGGGGAATATTCGTACGACGGCGCAGCTATTTGTGGGCCCCATAACGAATAACTGTCGGGTGAAGAAAACGACAAATTTGAGTTTTTACAAATAACGGCGTAGTTGTTACCGTTAACACTGTTGGAATACCCGGTGGTTAAAATACAGTAATACGCGTTATTGCACAGTAGCACACGGTATTGCATAGTATTTTTGAAATTATTGATTCTTACGTAAGAAGGTACTACTCAATAATTGTTACAGTAATTACTGTTCAATATTTTATTTTATTGATTCAATAATTGCTACGTTGATATTTTATATTATTGTTGTTTCAATAATTGTTGCTGCACAGTATTTTCTATTATCAGATGAATAATTCATATTATTTGAATAATATTATTAGATAGCATTATTGGCAATGTCTAGAAAGTTCTGTCTAAGGAGAGGTTTGGTCATCTAATTGCGCGCCAGTAAGGAGAAATCCTTATTGGAAAGCCCCCTCTTTCCTGGGAACGGCCTGGTTGTCATAAATGTGATTCTGTAATATTATTTGTGAATAATTAATTATTGATTCATATGATAAGGAAATATTTATATTATGTGGATATAAATGAGGGATATATTTTTGTGGTTAAAAATGAAGGAGTTAATGTTGAGGTTTTTATCCGTATTTTTGTCGGAATGGAGGTATTAAAAATCAGGGTTTTTGAGATATTTTGCGGGGGTTATAATTTTTAATCCGACCGTTGGATCGTGGTAATTTTTGGATATGTTATACATATATAAGTTGAGTATATGCCCACAAATTTTGAACCGTTAAAAATGAACGTATGATTTATTATGAATTTTACGAGATGACTGGTTCAGAAATTGTTGAATTTTCGGAGTTTATCATTTTGGTGGAAAATTCTAGAATTGGTGGGCCCCACTTGTGGTTGGTGAAGAAATGTGCTGAATTATATTTCAAATGTGGTGGGTGGGAATAGTAGCAGGTAAAGCCATCAGGTTACAGGTCAAACCTACCAAAATTTTCCTATAAATAGAGGGCTAAGTTAGAATTGAAAATCACACCAGAAACATAAGTTTTCTCTCTTTCTCTCTCTAGATTATTGAGTGTATTTTGTGAGTATTTAGATACTCTGTGAGTTTCTATTCATCAGTGCAGGTTTCCTTCAGCCTTATACCGATCAGAAGTACTGCTCTTTTGAGGTAAGGGATAGTAAGGGATAGTAATGGATTTTAAGGGTTGTTATGATTTTCAGTTTCGTAATTTTTCTGATCTTCAAAAATTATGAAAAAATTTAAAATGATATTTTGATGAGTTTTATTGATTGTGTCCAAAAATGGTGATTTTTGGATGTATAGATTAAGAGTTATGAATTTTACGAGAAAAGACTATTTTAGAAGTAACAGCTTATAATTTCTTGTGGTTAACTCCAAAATTGATGAAATTTTTATTGGGAGTACATGTGTATGATAGGAGTATACTCTGTGAATTTTAGAATTTTTAGATAAAAGTACAATTTTTGATAAATGTCTAAATATTCGGCTGTTTTGGCCATATGAAAAATAGTAAATGACTTTTAAAAATTCTGAGAAAAATATATGTTCACTATGGGACTATATTATGCTAAATTCCAGAAAAGAAATATTTTTGGAACTGATTTGGTATTTTTTATGAAAATGTACTAGTTATGAGAAAATAAATTAAATATGTTATGTGAATTAAGAAAATTGGAAAATAGGATTTTATGGCTTGAGAATCCTATATATGAGGTATATGCAGATTTTTGATGAGGGTTTTGGTTATTGATAATGAAATCTTAAGAGTTGACATTTTATGATGATTAAATGCATTAATTAGTAAAGTGTAAACAATTTAAATAAATTGTTTATAAGGTTAAGAAATGTTATTCTTTCAATATCATTATACCGAAATATTAGTATAGATTTTATTGTAGAATTTCTACCTTTTTGAGTCAGGGTTACTATTCACGAGTTACTATTCACGAGTTACTAGTCACGAGTTACTATTCACGAGTTACTATTCACGACAAAATTGGTTTCTTTTTCTAACCAAATTATAGTTGATTTATGAATATTACTCTTGAGATTAAATCTATATGTTGATTATATTGATTTTATTATCATATATAACATTTTTATAACCCTAATGATGATATTTCTCTTTGACTTGAGTGTAAAGATGGATAGATTTTTGGTATGATCATGACTAGGGTTCTCTTTGGCCTGTAGTGCAAAGTTGAATTGTGACTGGTATGATCATGACCATTGAATTTATAATTGAATATCTTAAGCTTAAGTGCAAAGATGAATTGATCAACATGGTTATAATTATTGTTTATATAAATTCTGAAATGATTATATATTTCTTTGAGATATGAATATATTTGGCCTGTAGTGTAAATATGAATTGTTGATGAATATCTTTGGCATGTAGTGCAAAGATGACCTGTTGATGAATATCTTTGGCCTGTAGTGCAAAGATGAACTGTTGTTGAATATCTTTGGCCCGTAGTGCAAAGATGGTTTGTTGATGAATATCTTTGGCCTGTAGTGCAAAGATGACTTGTTGATGAATATCTTTGCCCCGTAGTGCAAAGATGAAGTTATTAGTATGATTATGAACAGAAACTGTGATTTGGTATAACCATGATGTTTGATGTTTCAGGTGATGAAAATTATCTTCGTCCTAGATGAGAAGAGGAATTTAGAACTACAGTTATGATTATGAGTTATTCATATGATTGTGGACCAGAATTGTTGATTGATGTTACAGGGATAAAACATTATTGATGGATTTTTAACATGGAGAAGATAATAGACTTTATAGTCTATTTGACTCTTCTAATGGATTGCTCGTTCTGCTGCAACTATGGTTAAAATTTTTATCATTTACCATATGTTCTAAATCTCTGATTTATTATTGATGAAGGCTATTGATAATTTAATTATCTTTAGTCATGATATTCTTTACTGAGCTAGTTGTGCTCACCCTTTTGCTTCACAATTCCTTTCAGGTAATAAGAGTGTAGCTGGGTCGAGCGAGGGTAACGGAGAAATAGAACGGTGGTCTCTAGCTGTGGATGTTCTCCCGAAGCAGTATAGAAAAGTTCATTTAGTAGTTATATTTGGTGAATCCAATAGGGTAAGGTGTACCCAACGTTGGAAGGGTGGTTTGCCACTATCATACAAGATGTCTAACGACATACAACCTCGTGTCATCATAAGACAGGGATGTGCTCATCCACTTGCTGAGTATATATACGAGCACTACCTATATAATCTTGGTGTTTGTTTAAAGTATAATTCTCAATTAGAGACAGTGGAAATAATGATAAGTCAAGAGAAGACTCACCATTGGGAAGAAAATGATAGTAATCTTCTCGTTTTTCTTTGGGGTCTATTGGGTCAACCAAGGATAATTCTGTGGCCATATGATATCTATCATAACCTAGATGCGTGGCCTCCCATGTACGAAGGTTTTCTTGAGCACTTCCCAAAGATTCTAATTTCTAAAATAGTTTTTGACTATACCTTTATGTAAGGTGTTATTGTGAGGTGATGTCCACGGTTGGAACATGAGTCACATTTGGTATATATTTGTATCCAAACTCATAGCATATGTGTTGTTGTATTTTGCACGATAATTGTTGTAATAAAGTTGTAGTTGTTTTCTGTACCATGTATTTGGCGACTCAGAATAGGTTGGATGGAATGAACCTATTTTGGGGTCGTTACATTTGGTATCAGAGCTTAGGGATATGATCTCTGGCGGAGATCGGGGAATATAACTAGGAGGGGAGAGTTGAGTAAATCGTTCGCTAGTGTGTCCTGCCTAAGCTTATTTGTTAGTCAGTCATAATATCGGGATATTATGTGATATGTTAATTTGTTCAATTAACCCTTGTTTTGAAGCTGTATTCTAGAATGATATCTGAAATATAGGAGATGAGCAATGGAGAAATCATGATGACAGGGAAGATGGAATCTGAAATGAAAGCAACGTATTCTCAACTCTTTGAAATACCAGGTACGTAAATTTCGAGGACGAAATTTCATAAGGAGGGGAGATTGTAAGACCCCGAATTTTATGAAATAAAAGTATTCAATTTTTCTTATAATTACTATTCAGTAAATGGTTAAATTGATAAAAGTTTAAAGTTATGGGTGAAATATGATTTTTTTTCAAAATAAGCAAGTGGTTATAAAATAATCATTGTTGTCGGGGAATATTCGTTTGGTCGTGGAATATTCTTTCTGTCGGGGAATATTCGTACGACGGCGCAGCTATTTGTGGGCCCCATAACAAATAACTGTCGGGTGAAGAAAACAACAAATTTGAGTTTTTACAAATAACGGCGTAGTTGTTACCGTTAACACTGTTAGAATACCCGGTGGTTAAAATACAGTAATACGCGTTATTGCACAGTAGCACACGGTATTGCATAGTATTTTTGAAATTATTGATTCTTACGTAAGAAGGTACTACTCAATAATTGTTACAGTAATTACTGTTCAATATTTTATTTTATTGATTCAATAATTGCTACGTTGATATTTTATATTATTGTTGTTTCAATAATTGTTGCTGCACAGTATTTTCTATTATCAGATGAATAATTCATATTATTTGAATAATATTATTAGATAGCATTATTGGCAATGTCTAGAAAGTTCTGTCTAAGGAGAGGTTTGGTCATCTAATTGCGCGCCAGTAAGGAGAAATCCTTATTGGAAAGCCCCCTCTTTCCTGGGAACGGCCTGGTTGTCATAAATGTGATTCTGTAATATTATTTGTGAATAATTAATTATTGATTCATATGATAAGGAAATATTTATATTATGTGGATATAAATGAGGGATATATTTTTGTGGTTAAAAATGAAGGAGTTAATGTTGAGGTTTTTATCCGTATTTTTGTCGGAATGGAGGTATTAAAAATCAGGGTTTTTGAGATATTTTGCGGGGGTTATAATTTTTAATCCGACCGTTGGATCGTGGTAATTTTTGGATATGTTATACATATATAAGTTGAGTATATGCCCACAAATTTTGAACCGTTAAAAATGAACGTATGATTTATTATGAATTTTACGAGATGACTGGTTCAGAAATTGTTGAATTTTCGGAGTTTATCATTTTGGTGGAAAATTCTAGAATTGGTGGGCCCCACTTGTGGTTGGTGAAGAAATGTGCTGAATTATATTTCAAATGTGGTGGGTGAGAATAGTAGCAGGTAAAGCCATCAGGTTAGGTCAAACCTACCAAAATTTTCCTATAAATAGAGGGCTAAGTTAGAATTGAAAATCACACCAGAAACATAAGTTTTCTCTCTTTCTCTCTCTAGATTATTGAGTGTATTTTGTGAGTATTTAGATACTCTGTGAGTTTCTATTCATCAGTGCAGGTTTTCTTCAGCCTTATACCGATCAGAAGTATTGCTCTTTTGAGGTAAGGGATAGTAAGGGATAGTAATGGATTTTAAGGGTTGTTATGATTTTCAGTTTCGTAATTTTTCTGATCTTCAAAAATTATGAAAAAATTAAAATGATATTTTGATGAGTTTTATTGATTGTGTCCAAAAATGGTGATTTTTGGATGTATAGATTAAGAGTTATGAATTTTACGAGAAAAGACTATTTTAGAAGTAACAGCTTATAATTTCTTGTGGTTAACTCCAAAATTGATGAAATTTTTATTGGGAGTACATGTGTATGATAGGAGTATACTCTGTGAATTTTAGAATTTTTAGATAAAAGTACAATTTTTGATAAATGTCTAAATATTCAGCTGTTTTGGCCATATGAAAAATAGTAAATGACTTTTAAAAATTCTGAGAAAAATATATGTTCACTATGGGACTATATTATGCTAAATTCCAGAAAAGAAATATTTTTGGAACTGATTTGGTATTTTTTATGAAAATGTACTAGTTGTGAGAAAATAAATTAAATATGTTATGTGAATTAAGAAAATTGGAAAATAGGATTTTATGGCTTGAGAATCCTATATATGAGGTATATGCAGATTTTTGATGAGGGTTTTGGTTATTGATAATGAAATCTTAAGAGTTGACATTTTATGATGATTAAATGCATTAATTAGTAAAGTGTAAACAATTTAAATAAATTGTTTATAAGGTTAAGAAATGTTATTCTTTCAATATCATTATACCGAAATATTGGTATAGATTTTATTGTGGAATTTCTACCTTTTTGAGTCAGGGTTACTATTCACGAGTTACTATTCACGAGTTACTAGTCATGAGTTACTATTCACGAGTTACTATTCACGACAAAATTGGTTTCTTTTTCTAACCAAATTATAGTTAATTTATGAATATTACTCTTGAGATTAAATCTATATGTTGATTATATTGATTTTATTATCATATATAACATTTTTATAACCCTAATGATGATATTTCTCTTTGACTTGAGTGTAAAGATGGGTAGATTTTTGGTATGATCATGACTAGGGTTTTCTTTGGCCTGTAGTGCAAAGTTGAATTGTGACTGGTATGATCATGACCATTGAATTTATAATTGAATATCTTAAGCTTAAGTGCAAAGGTGAATTGATCAACATGGTTATAATTATTGTTTATATAAATTCTGAAATGATTATATATTTCTTTGAGATATGAATATATTTGGCCTGTAGTGCAAATATGAATTGTTGATGAATATCTTTGGCATGTAGTGCAAAGATGGCCTGTTGATGAATATCTTTGGCCTGTAGTGCAAAGATGAACTGTTGTTGAATATCTTTGGCCCGTAGTGCAAAGATGGTTTGTTGATGAATATCTTTGGCCTGTAGTGCAAAGATGACTTGTTGATGAATATCTTTGCCCCGTAGTGCAAAGATGAAGTTATTAGTATGATTATGAACAGGAACTGTGATTTGGTATAACCATGATGTTTGATGTTTCAGGTGATGAAAATTATCTTCGTCCTAGATGAGAAGAGGAATTTAGAACTACAGTTATGATTATGAGTTATTCATATGATTGTGGACCAGAATTGTTGATTGATGATACAGGGATAAAACATTGTTGATGGATTTTTAACATGGAGAAGATAATAGACTTTATAGTCTATTTGACTCTTCTAATGGATTGCTCGTTCCGCTGCAACTATGGTTGAAATTTTTATCATTTACCATATGTTCTAAATCTCTGATTTATTATTGATGAAGGCTATTGATAATTTAATTATCTTTAGTCATGATATTCTTTACTGAGCTAGTTGTGCTCACCCTTTTGCTTCACAATTTCTTTCAGGTAATAAGAGTGTAGCTGGGTCGAGCGAGGGTAACGGGGAAATAGAACGGTGGTCTCTAGCTGTGGATGTTCTCCCGAAGCAGTATAGAAAAGTTCATTTAGTAGTTATATTTGGTGAATCCAATAAGGTAAGGTGTACCCAACGTTGGAAGGGTGGTTTGCCACTATCATACAAGATGTCTAACGACATACAACCTCGTGTCATCATAAGACAGGGATGTGCTCATCCACTTGCTGAGTATATATACGAGCACTACCTATATAATCTTGGTGTTTGTTTAAAGTATAATTCTCAATTAGAGACAGTGGAGATAATGATAAGTCAAGAGAAGACTCATCATTGGGAAGAAAATGATAGTAATCTTCTCATTTTTCTTTGGGGTCTATTGGGTCAACCAAGGATAATTCTGTGGCCATATGATATCTATCATAACCTAGATGCGTGGCCTCCCATGTACGAAGGTTTTCTTGAGCACTTCCCAAAGATTCTAATTTCTAAAACAGTTTTTGACTATACCTTTATGTAAGGTGTTATTGTGAGGTGATGTCCACGGTTGGAACATGAGTCACATTTGGTATATATTTGTATCCAAACTCATAGCATATGTGTTGTTGTATTTTGCACGACAATTGTTGTAATAAAGTTGTAGTTGTTTTCTGTACCATGTATTTGGCGACTCAGAATAGGTTGGATGGAATGAACCTATTTTGGGGTCGTTACAGGTCTCGCTTGCTTTCCTTTTATTTATAAAAATGCCACCCGCATCTTAGCCATAGGATCAAAACCAACGGTGCAGAAAGAATTTGCTTGAAAAAAAAACTCGCAGATCATAATTGGGTTAAAACAGAACGGGTCGGGTCAAAAAATAATTCAGGTCTCCTCCCCCAAAAATCGATCGCGCCTCTCTATTCTATCCAGAGCAACTCTCCCTTCTACTATCGTCGCCGAACGAAGTATCAGGTCTGCAAAATCAATTAAAATCTCCGCGGCTCTCTCTCCGGCCAGAGCCTCCGTCGTCTCTGTCTCTGTTGAACATCTATTGAAAAAGAACGGGTAAGGGTTTAGGTTTTTGTACTTTCTTCCTTGAATCTTGCAATCATTGGCTTCTAATTTTCTGTTATAATTTTCTGTTCTGTTCCATCCTCCTTGTATTTAGGTCTTGATTCCATTCATTCATGTAATACAATTTCCTCTTCATTTAATACTTATTGTTCAATTGTAGCAAATGTTTAAACAGTTAGGTCTTGATTCCATTCATTCATGTATGTATATAATGGAATAAGTTGTGAATTCCTTCAAGTATTTATGGAAAAAATTATTGAGAAAAATAACGAGACCACAATTGGGCTTGCTATTATCTTCACTGAAAGTGGTCTGCACAATCAAAATGGTTGCACCTCCTATGAATGCAACTACATAGTAACTAGTTTTGTTTGTGTAAGATTTTTAAAATTAAATCCTGAGAATACAAAACATTACTAGGCAGCTACTTTTTATTAAAGATAGTTATGAATACAAAACAGAGTATATTATATATATATATTAACATTTTTGTTCATGTGTAATGATCTGTGGATTACCAACTGTGAAATGTAACTCAAACATTGCAATCTTATGGTGGTTTTGGCAGATCAGGTTCAACCTCCGCATGTCTACTTCAAGCAACATGAGCATTCAAACTCATGATACCCGATATCGAAACAAGATGTGTTATTGTCGCCTGAGAGCTGCAGTGAGAATATCTGAGTTAGAGAAGAATCCTGGAAAGCTCTACTATGACTGTCCACGGGAGAAGGACAAAGGAAAATGTAAGTTTTGGGACTGGTGCAATCCAATTGGATATGGTGAACCCAACTCCGCTGATGAAGCACACGTGCAGCTGCGCAGAAATGATGATGCTCGACTTGGAGTCATTGAAATCAATGTGGCAAATCTTAAACACACCATCAATATCATTGTGTTCTTTTGTGGGCTAGCCTTGGTAGTGTCGGTCATGGCACTTGTCAAGTGATTGTAAAAACTGTGTACTCTGCATGCCTAAGTGTAATGTCTTGTTAAGTGATTGTCTTGTTATTGTGATTTATACATGAGGGTGTAATCCTGTGTAGGTGTCTGTATAAATTGAAAGAAACTCATTCTAGTTCCTTTCTACCCCATGTTTAATATTGAAGTGACCAAGTCCTTTTTGGTTTCATTTTTATTCTGCATATAATCTCCTGTGCATGTTTAATATTTTTGGTTTCGTAAAACAATCTCTTCTAACCTATCAGAACCTTGTTCTCCTATAATTTGTAGTGGGAAGTTTAGTATTGTTTTAACATATACTCTTCCATTTTAGCATGAAAACTTTTTAGCATTAATTGTGTAATTTAGTATTTTAGGGAATTCTTTTCACAGACCATTGGAGCAAAAGAAACCCATCTGCATACTGCTAATGGGGGATGCCAATAAACCCATATGCATTTTTTATTTTTGAACCTTGCTTATAGTTACTGCCAGAGATCTAGTTCATTATTATCGTGAAAGCTAAGGTGGATAACATTTGAGCAAAAAAATAAGTAAACAGAGACTAAACAGATGTCAAGCTGCTTGGCATCAAATTTATCTCATTCCTATGTTTTACAGAGATAACAAAGCATAATTTTTTACCCCTGTAAAAAATATTTCACCAATTTTCTTTCAAGTAGTAAGAAAACTTAAAAGGAAGAGAGTGACTGTTGTATTAGATGAATAACAAATTTTCCACTAGAAATACTATTTGAAATAAATCAGTTTCATAACTCCCAAAAAAAGACAGAAGTTCATACATCAGTCAATGACCCACTCCTGAGCAGAGACCAAGATACAAACTAAGAGAAGCAGAGACTATATAAATCAGGATTGCAAGTCATTGCTGTCTAGTAAGACATAAAAATAGACATGAACATAAGACATAAGCAGAATAAACTGTAGGATTTCTTTACTCAGATTCTGAAAAGTAAGAACATCTCCATATTACATTTCACATTTAAGTTTGACATCATCACACAACATAAGACATGAAACTAATTAAAATACATTAAAAATGCAAATTCCTAAACAAGCATCAAAGAAACTAATGAAAGAATCCCCTGCCACAAAGACTCCCATCCTGAAACACGAAAATGTCATCAATGTCAACTACAAGATAGAGACAAAATTGCAATAAGGAAAACGATCAAACAAAGACTTACAATCATCGTTAATGTCAACGTCCTCCTCATCGTACACTCCAACAAGTTTTGGACAATTTCTTTTGTCATGCGACACTCCAACAATCCCACAACCATTGCATTTCCTAGCCTTCTTGATAGCCTTCTCTTTTCTTCCCTTAAGTCGTTTACCACAACCCTTTGTCCTTACCGAAGATGGTTCTTTGAGACTTTGTTGTTGGCTATCAAGAGAAATGGGCATGTTGATACTCCCTTCCACATCCATGTTACCATGATTCATGGTAGCAAACCTCCTTTGAGTTGATAACAACAATTCTTTCAACTCTTTTGTGTTATCTTCACTTAATGCAGCTTCATCAATAACATTAGACGCAATTTGGAAGAGACTACTACGCCTCAGTAACACAGAAGTATCACATATTTCACTCACACTCCCACCCAAGTCATCCATAACTCTGCCACATTTTGCAAATTTTGTCCACCTCCGCAAGATGTACTGATTAGGTAATTCCATAACCTATTTTTTTGTGAAATATGCCAACATATGCCTACATGGAATTCCATCACTCTCAAACATCTGACAACTACATTTAACAAAGTTTGATGACTTGTCAAACGAAAGCTTACGGGATTTAGAATCACCCTCCTTTACACTCTGAACAATGTACATACAATTGGTATCATCTTTAAATGTACGTGTTACCACATACTTGCCACTTTCAAGCAATTGCTCTTGAAACTTGTAAAAAATAGTTAGTGTGTACAACTCACTCATATGGTATTCCATGACGCTCCCAGTTATTGTTTGTAGCTTTTCATTGACATCCTTATAATCAAAATCTAGTTCATTATGTCGCATTTTTGCAAGGCCCCTATTAAACCGCTTCACAAAATCCAACATTGAGTTTTGAGGAGACACATACTTCTTGAAAAAGGCATGAGCCCCTTCAACTCTTTGGCTACTAGTCATGTGGGCAGAAAAAATATGTCTCGAAAATGCCAGAACCCATCGCTCCTGGATTTCGTACATCTCCTGTAACCAATCATTCGTGTCAAATGTAGCTTTCCCCACAACATCCGCCCATCTACTTTCAAACTCGTCCGGGCTCTCAGATTTCCATATACAACAACTCAACTCGCCATAATGTTCTTTGTAGGGAATTGGACCTAATTTTTCAGAAAACTTTTTCAAAATGTGCCAAATGCAATACTTATGAAAAGTATTTGGAAGCATAGCATGAATTGAATTTCACATGGCCGGATCTTGATCAGTTATAATCATTTTGGGCGGGCTGCCCGGCATCGCTTTCAACCATTCCTTGAAAAACCAATCAAAAGCATCAATCTTTTCACCACTTAATAATGCACACCCTAAAAGCGTTGTCTGTCCATGGTGATTAACCCCTATTATAGGTGCGAAAATTAAATTGTAGTGGTTCGTATTGTAAGTTGTATCAAATACAACAACATCCCCAAAACTTTTGTATGACTTTCTACATGTTGCATCCGCCCAAAAACAATGAATCATGACACCCTCCACTTGCTCGAATGTAAAAGTAAAACCGGGATTCTTTTTTTTCTCATTCTTAAAACACTCAAACAACAGATTAGCATCATGTCCCTTTAAGGCACTCCTCCTATCTCTTTCAGCATTATAAAGATCTCGTGGTGTACATCCAACGTTTTCAAGACCTCTAGCTTCTATCTCTAAAATACTCATTTGTTGCCATGTTGGGACATTTGCTTTTGATAGTTGTTCTGTTTAATTTCTTTTGGCAAGTGTCACTACACAATGAGAGTGCAACAAATGTACTTTTCTTGGGGTCGTAAGAGGATGGTTATGACCCTCAACAAATTGTCTAATAACAAACCCCCCCCGCATCGGTTCGGTCTTTCACAACTACCACTTTCGCACCACAATCAACTCTAGTTAGGCCCCGTTTTCGTACAATCTGTTGAGCTTTGTTGGGCACAATTCTCCTCAACCTTTCTTTATAGCAAACAAATTCTTTTCTAATTATTTCACCGTTAGGACTCTTCTTACTAGAATTTATTCGCGTACCAAATCCACCTTCTCTACCATAGTTGTTATAAAAGTCGCGAACATCTCCTAAGTTTTGAAAATGTTGTCCAATTTTCGGAATCAACTCGTTTTTAACTTGCGGAATGTAACGTTGTTGAGAAGAATTACCAGATGATACCATTTCTGTCTCTTCTACACAATGTTGCATTCTGCAAACCCAACAAGTATACAACTCAGAATCAAAATCAAGCATAGATCAGAAATACATATATATATATATATATATATATATATATATATATATATATATATATGATTTTAAAAAAAACACACACAATTGAACACTAGCCTCTGCCAAAGTAATTTGTACAAAAAAAGTAAATAAAATGTAACCATATTAATTAGTGAAGACCACCCCCAATTACAAATCTCAAATCACAAATCAAATACATTTCATTTCCATTCCTGCAAACTGACAAACAATATATACTGACAAACCTACTACTCACACTTGAACACCTGCATATATATTTACATTGCAATCAAGAGCATGGAAAAACCTTTACTTTTAGCAATTGAAGATGGAAAAAAGAAGCAAACAGCTATTTACATTTGAATCAGAGTATATCTCCTCGCCATCAAAATGGCTATAAGATTAAAGGAAGAAAGTACAAAAAGCTAAACCCTTACCCGTTCGTGTTCAACAGAGATAGAGACCACGGAGAGACTGGCCGGAGAGAGTGCTAAGCTTTATTTTGCAGACCAGAGCTTCGAGAAACTCAGGCGACGATGGTAGAAGAGAGAGTCCAGAAGAGAGAGGCGCGATCGATTTTTGGGAGAGGAGACCTGATTTATTTTTTGACCCGACCTGTTATGTTTTAACCCAATTATGATCCGTGAGTTTTTTTTTTCAAGCAAATTCTTTCTGCACCGTTGGTTTTGATCCTATGGCTGAGTTAAAGAGTTCGGATTTTAAGTAAAGTCAGGGAGTCTTGACTAGATCAAAACTATATATATATATATATATATATATATATTAGTTGACATTTTAATATCATGCACATAAATTAAGAAATATAATTAATGCTATATTTAATCGACTAAATTAAGTATAAATTTTTTATATTAAATTTTTAAAATTTATTTTAAAAATGAGAGAAACAAATTAACCTAATATGAAAAAAGTCCAGTGTCGGCCGACTATCCCTTATTCGTGCAACAGTTTAGGAAAAAAAGGTCTATTGTTTTTTATTTGGTGATTGAAAAAGAAATGATGGGAAAAAGTTTAGGAGCAAAACTACTATAATTGTAAATAAAAATAAAGTGTTGAACAATTTGGTGTTCAAAATAATTAGATATACTCGTTTATTAATATCATATTTGTCTTTTTAATATTTTTATTGATGATATTTAATATTTCACTATTTTATTATTAAATATTATGTCGTTTTATGCTTGATCTATAGTCATATTTAATACCATCTCCATCTCATAATAAGTGTTATAGTTTGACTTTAATGATCAAATTAACCATTTTAAAATTAATTAATCTTGAAAGTATTGAAGATAGATATATGCCTAGAGACAATGATCACAATATATTATAGAGAATTTGCTGCTTATGTTAAGTTTCATTATTTAAAAGTTTTATATAATTTTTTCAATTGTTAATTTTAAAAATATTTAATTTAGCTATTTAAGTACGTTTATTATGGAATAGAGGGAATATCATTTTTCCTTCCGGAAAGTTTGTTAATATGACTATTTCGGTTTGCATATATAATTTTGAATAATATTTCATTAAATTCCATAACTTAAGATTTATTATGAGAAAAAAAAATTATGAGAAAAGTAGTTACAAATTTGAATAATTACATAATCAAGCAGTTCTATATAGTACACTCAATCAAGAAAAAAATAATATATATATATATATATATATATATATATATAGGGGTTCCATCCACAACAACCCCTTTTTTGACCTGTTGAATTTTTTTTTTCTTTTTGCTCCAGCCGAAAATTCAACAGCCCAAAAAGGATTGCTCTACAGCAACCGATTGCTGTGGATAGAACTTCACATATATATATATATATATATATATATATATATATATATATATATATATATATATATAGGCCCAAAGACTTATGGGAAATGGCTACCCTCGAACCAGCTGGACTGGGCACATTCTTTCAGATGGCCCAATCGAATATAAGCCTTTATTTAAGGTTACTTGGTTCACCCAATTACTTGGTCCGATTGACAACTCAAACTCATTTTTTTATTATGATTTCTTATGTAAAATTATTTGCTATCATTATGGAAAGGTGTTCTTTGTTTTTACATCTCTAATAAAAAAGCAAGTTAATTCTAATATGAAAAAGAAATTCTAAAAAAAATTAATTTAATTTTGGTTATACTAATTTTATTACAAGCTTTTCTTTTATCATAGATATATATATCGCGTAAGATACGAGTTAGTATCGATAATACAGTTTAAAATTTGCGGTATATGATATTAATTGACATTATAATTCGAGTATAAATAGTATAATATGGATGGTAGTACTAATACATTGAATATGAATTTTAAGAGTTGTATGTATATCAAAATCATTGTATATATTTCTAATACATGCATGTACATTTTTGGAATAATACAACAAAAAATTTGAAAATTTTGGTATAATTATGAACATGACATATATTGTATTAATAGAGAATGATGAACTCTGGAATAATTCGATATTAATTTGGGACTAACTCAGTATTAAGTCGTTGACAAAATGACTCAGTCAAAAAAAAATTAAGATCTCCAATTGTGTGATATATAGTAATTAATAGATATGTATAATACTATATCTTAATAAATTTTATGTAGCAAAATTTTATTATTATCATTTTATTAAGATATTAAATGTCTCAAAAAAATTCTTAATATATCACGTGATTTAATTATATTAATATATATTGGTTGTGAACTTCATTATTAAATCAATATCTTAACTAAATTAAATTCATTAAAATTTAAAAATTTACCTAATCATATTATTAATTATATTAGTAGTATACATGAATTTGAAACATAATAATTGTAACATTAGTTGAAAAGTTATAGTTGATTCGGTACTGACTAATTGTCATAACTAAATTAAAACTTATTAAAATTAACTCAAGTTTTATTGTTCTATTCGAATTAGAATTTTAAGTGAATTTTGTCTCTAATATAGAATTCCATTATAAATGTAAATACATTAAAATAATTATTATTTTTTTGTAATCATAACTAAATAAATTTATATTCAATTGAAATGATTAGCTTAATAATTAATCAAAGAACCCACACCATATAATTTGATCACTAATTATTTAAATAAATATTTAATAATTTAATTATTATAACTATCTTCTTGAAATCCCAATTAAATATTTATCCTATATCTATTCAATTACTTTAATAATTAACATAATACATTATTATGCATATATAAATTAAACTTTCAAAATTACTAATTTAACATGTAAATTATAGACAACACAACTTAAACATTTATCAGAAAACACAAATAAATGAAGTAGCATTTTCAGACCTTAATTTAAACTTATTAAAAGTGAATTAATTATCATAAATAAAAAGAATGAGTTAAATAAAGTTAAGATCGAGTCTCCAGAAGGAGCCAAACAGCATTTAAGAGGATGCACAGATGATGTTTTGACAGTGGCCTATCACTTCAATATTTCAGGTTTATGTGTCATTCCATCCCTATTCCCTAATCCCATACTAGAGACTAGAGAGAGAATGAGAGAGATGATGACCTCATAATAAGCTACTCCTAAGACAAGAGGGAAACTTCTGGTTTTGTAACCTGCCCAGGAATTGTCATTTTCTTTATCAGTCTCCATAAATTCATTTCTGCCCACTCCAAAATATTTCTACATTCCATGCCCCCACTCTCTCTCTCTCTCTCACACACACACATATATATATATATATATATACATATATATATATGTACAGTAGGGTATCTATCTATGTCAACCGGTTGACACGTATATTATTCTAACAATCATAATCTTTAACGTTGATCAACAGAATGAATAAAACGAATTGAAAAAAATTTTCTCCATGCCGCTACAATCTGTAACCACAGCAATAAAACTTATAACGACCAAACTAATTACTCTCATGGCCCTCACATATTATTATGCTTTATTGATATAGATGCCTTTCTTAATTGCTATACTGCCTGTCGCTATAGCTACAAGCTGTGTAGCAATCTTACGATTATGCCCCTCCATTTCATTGTTGATGCTCCTTTATAATGCCCCATATTAGAAATTTGCTATTGAACTTAGTTTGTATGCCTTCGTTTTATGAAAAGTACTAATTGATTTTATTATTAATATACAATATTTTTACATACCATCAATTGATTTTATTATTATTATTACATGCTAATGAATTCATGAAAAATATTAATTTTATAAAATCAATTGGTAATAAATAAAACTATTGTGTATATTAATAATAATAATATCAATTAGTACTTTTCATGAATTGATTAGCATGTACATATCTATATTAATAAAATAGAACTCATTTTAAATTTGGGTAGGAAAATACAAGAATGATTCAGATTGATTTGGCGAGAAAATATAATGATGGTTCAGATTTATTTTAATTGATTTGGATGAAAAATAGTGGTGGGAGAGGAAGGAGGAGAGAGAGAAAATAAAAGTGAGATTATATATATAATTTTAGACATGGATAATTAATAATATATATATATATATATATATATATATATATATATATATAAATTAAGTTTGTCATCTGATTGAAAATAGAGACTAAACGGAAAGTTTGTCATCTGATTGAAAATAGAGACTAAACGGAAAGATAATAACGGCTCCATGCAATGCAATGAAACACAATTCAGGCAAGCTAGCTGTGGGCAGGATCCGTGCATGGCACAGTAAAATATTGACTAATTTTCACTTATTCCAAGGTAAAAGGTTGGAAATGGCACAACCATATCTTGAAGAATCTCATGCATTCTCTCTCTAACATTTTATTGAATCATGGTTTTGTTTTATGCTACATCTACTAGGACCAACCGAGACCTACCTACATTAAACTAACATCATAGTACAAAAAATTAAGAGAATAACCCAAATTATATACTCCATCCGTCTCGAAACTGAGTTTTTATCCCTTAATATAAATTACTCCCTCCGTCCCAAATTAATTGCTCAGTTTTAATTTTTTTAAGTCAAATTGACTATTTTTAGAATTAATAATTAAGCATATATAAATATATTTCTAAAATTATAAAAATTAGAATTAATAATAAATTGTATATACTTTCTTTTGGTTATAATCTCTTCACCTATATTTTAACAAAAATAGTAAAAAGATTAGTTTTAAAAATGGTCAATTTGACTTTAAAAAGTCAAAACTGAGCAATTAATTTGGGACGGAGGGAGTATTTAAGAATTTTAAATAAAAATTAATTATTTAATTTTAAATATTATTTCAAATATTAAATATAATTTTGATTCTCTTATTATTTTTTATCCACTAAATAACACATTCTTTTATCAATACAAAGACAATATAGACAATTAATATTAAATTTAATGATATTATAATCATTTCCTTAATACTTGTGTATAACTCTAAAACGAGTTATATTAAAAAAGGGAGAGAGTATTCTTTTGCAATCAATAATTAGCTAGGCAAAACAATTAAGAAACAGTAAATTATTGTAGTAGTAGCTTCAAGCTTGTTTATAATTAACCTTTTGCATTGGGTCATTCATGAGCCCTCAATTTATTATAAATGGAGTAGCTAGATATGTTAAAATTGATCATTAATGAAATCCAGTATTATATGCTTGGACCTACATGGCAGAAGATATGCCTAGCCGTTTCCGTAGTTGCTCTTAATTATTTTTTGTTTGTTCTATATATATAATATATAAAGTCAATTGTAAATGTTATGATTGTAATTTATTGTAATTGTTTAGCTTAATTAATTGTGGTATTGTGTCAAACTCTTAATTTTTTTACGAGTCGATAATGAAATTGATAATAATAACATTTAAACTAGTGCATACAATTATAAATATCGTGGATGCAACTTTCTTTTTTCTTTTTCTTTTTGGATAAAATTGGTGTATTTAAAAATTGCATCCATAATTTTCCCCGCATGCAGTTATTTTTATTCGAATGGTAAAATAACATTAACAAAATCCAAAGATTTATGAGAAATGAGTTGCAACTCGGCATGCATGGCCAACTTAATTAATTCTTTGTGGTCTTCAATAAATCTTACCCACAAAACATCGAGCTGAGGGACATAAACCTAAACCTAAACCTAGCTAAGCAATTAAGTAGGCAATTGTGTGTGTGTGTGTGTGTATATATATATATATATATATATATATATATATATATATATATATATATGTATATGTGTATGTATATATAGATTGTAGTAGTACGTAGGTTTGTGTATATATAGGTACTTTATAGTGTATAAAGTACTCTTGTTTGTGGTCAATTGAATTTAATGAATCAGTTTTCATAACTTTGTTCCAATTGTTAGGTTTGCACTCCATTGAATTTTATCATCGATAAGCTAAGCCAAATATTTCACTTCAACAACAATGAAGCTATTGATATCTTTGTACAGTTATGTACGTATTCCTCCAATATGATCATGAAATGCAGAGTTACGAACTAGTCGAATTCGAATAATACATTGACCAGACAGTTTAAAAGCTTAATTAATTAGTTCAAATGGAGTTCCTTTAACTTTTAATTAAACTCGAGTTCAGTAAACTAAAACTCAACTACTTCACTTTACAGAAATAATGAAATGTTTTCACTTCAACAACGTACAATTAATTAAAGCATACCTAGTGAATTAACTTCTAGCTAGTAATACTCCAAAATTATCTAAATAAACAAAAACCCACGTGGTAAAACCAATATCCAGGCCAGGGTTTGCAGTGCAACCTGGCCTGCATCATATAGACTATTGGGTGTGTGCATGGCTAGACTGGTTCCTCGCTCGTTACAAAAAGATTAACAAAAAAAACCTAATCAACTACATAGATATATAGCAATGTTAATTGCAAGCCACTTTGCATATTAATTCTTAAGTGGAAGGAACTCAATAAACTGGCTAGGAGTCAAGTTATTGTTCATGGAAGCCATTGATATCTCTGTGTCCTTCTCCTCGCCGGATTCTTCGCTCCGAAGGGGGAACAGTTGGAGGGTTTGAGATTTCTCATAGCCCTCAGCTCCATCGCCGCCGTTACCGACACTGAACAAGTGGTTGATATTCTGATCTGTTTTGGGTGGTGTTGTAAAGAAGTTCAGATTTTGAGCCTTTATGAGCTTTGGGTCCATTGTTCTTCTTACTACTGGGGTAATGTAGTTTATGTGGTTGCTGTGAGGTGAACAAGACAATTGCATCATTTGCCACGTGGCATTCCTTTCTGCCAAGGTCCTTCTATGTTGTAATTCTCCCTCATCGAACTGTATCCATCCATCTGATACTGCTGCTGCTGTTTTTGCTGCTCTGTGTAGTGAAACAGTTTTCTGAAAAACATTTATTGCATGCATAAGTATATTTATATTTA
This sequence comes from Panax notoginseng, assembly GCA_016801055.1. Lineage (NCBI taxonomy): Eukaryota > Viridiplantae > Streptophyta > Magnoliopsida > Apiales > Araliaceae > Panax > Panax notoginseng. Next base: position 254,538,687 of record CM029013.1, read on the forward strand.
CCAAACTTTACTCAAATCAAAAATATTTTACTGCAATAATTTAATTGCTTTGTGAACTCCGCATTGTTCTTTGTGTTCATTAATTAATCACTAAAATACTACGTACTACAATTTGTGGCAACTTAATTGCTCAAAGTAGAGTATTTGAGTATTTGAGTATATATATATATATTTATTAAATGTGAGCCATAAAACAGACTTATTTGCACCATTATAATAATTATGCTCCATACCCTAAATATATGAAAGTTCACATATTTTTATATTATATTTTTACTTTTACATGCTCAATCTATATATTTTATTTTGAAGTTAAAACGGATATGAAAGTTAAAAACAAATTGATGTTCTCTATTAGGGATTTACTTAGTCAAAAACAAGTTAAAGCCAAACCAATACAATTAAATTGTAATGCAAAAGTTTATCTAACAATATATATCCATAATTTCCCAATTAACATTAGGGTTAGGCTTATCTTTCTAAATAAGAATACGTCAGATTCTACGGAATAAATCATTATTACTCCATAAATATACTGGCAGTATAAGCATATAAGAAAGTTAATACAAATTAAATGGTGTACTTTATTGATATTTAGTCATTCTGGAACAAGTTAATGGCAAACCAATAAATTAATGCACATAAACTGCAGTGCAGAAGTTTATCCGAAGTTGTCCTAAAATAATATATGGCCATGATTTCCCAATTTTCATTAGGGTTAGGGTTGTCTTTTCTGAATAAGGGACATGCAAGATTCTACGGAATAAATTTAGTAGACTAATGGTAGCACAGGTATATAAGATAGATAATACAAAATGATGTAGTACTTCATTATATAGATTATAAGGTCAGAAACAAGTTAAAGCCCACCCAATTAATGCACTTAAATTGTAATGCAGATCTTATCTAAAATAGAATATATAGCCCATTACTTTTCCCAGTTTTCATTAGGGTTAGGGTTGTCTTTTCTGAGCCAAGTACATGGCAGATTTCCACAGAATATCATGGACCAACATCACTTATTCAAAGGCGATTGATGACTATGCACAAGACCCAAAAACCCTAGCTAGCTTTGTTTCATATACTACTAGTAACAATTAACAACAGCCCCGACAGAAAGGAAGGAATGCAGCTTTCTAAAAACCCTTTTCATCTCCCAACAAACAAATCTTTTCTTGTCTTGCTTTTTTAATCATAAACACACCTAGTTAATATTTGCATGAAGTGGTAATCATAACCACATTATTACCTGATTAATTTGTTCTAATTGTTTCCTAGATATGAGTGATACAAAACCAACATTCTATTATTATCCTCTGCATGCATTCCAAATTATAAGATCAAGGTCAATTTGATACATTTTTAAACTCAAAATTGATAAGAATACTTACTAAAAATAATAAAACAATAAATTTTATAATCTATAATACGTTTCCAAATTATAAGAATGCTTATTATTGACTGTTTGACTTCAATAATCTTATAGTACTATGGAACAAAAAGAGTATTATTTTTTTTAATTATTATCATGATTTGAAAAAGAGTGTTGTGAGTGTGTGGATGGAGAATAATTAAAGAGAAAGGAAGGAGGTGAAAATAGACCTGTGCAAGTGTATTAGTGCAGTTTGTAGGGGGTGGCCAGTTCTTGGTCTGACTCTGTTCAGCTTCAAAACCTGTCCTATTTGGCCCTCCTGTATACATGGACAAAAAGTAAAACAAAAAGAATACAACTTTACATCTCAAAGAACAAATGGAACGGAAAAAAGCATTACAAATCAAAAGACAAATTGAATCGAAAACAAAAGCACATATCAACATTTACATCTCCTGTCCCTATCTCCCTCAATATTTCTCCATTTCTCTTTCTCACATGCATTAATTATTAATTAGTAGTATCTTTTACCAAACAAAAATAACAAGTAAAAAAATTAATTTACTCAATCTTTAATTCATCATTAATTTGCTTTACCTGATTCTTTCCTTTCAATATCCTCCATGTCAAACTGTTGTTCGTCTGGAGCGGATTCGAGTTGGCGACGGCGTTTTTGGCGTTCTCTAGCCTTGTGATTTTGAAACCAGTAAAACACATTCTTGCCTTCTATCTTGCCGTAGCGCCGGAGTTGTGCGGTGATTTGTTGAATTTCTTCGGTGGTAGGGGTTCGAGTCCCTCGTCGATAAAGCTCTTCTAGGGTTTGGAGCTGCTCTGGGGTTGGATTCCAGCGGGAGCTTACAATGACTTGTTGTGTACTGAATTCTCTCTTACTTTGCTCCGTCATAGTTGCTGAATATATATATATATATATATATATATATATATATATATATATATTAACAGAAAGCCCCATGTAGAAGATTTGAGTTTAAAAAAAAAACCTTCTACAAATCCTATACTATAAAACAAATTTAATTATAACACAACGAAAGAAAGGGAAATAGATTTAATTTTTCATTTCTTGTTACATATTCAGAATTGATATTAAATAATCTTTACCCGTTTACAAATTAAAGTGTAAATTAATAAAGAATGAATTGAAGAACACTCGGTAAAAATATACAGGTTGGGATAGCAAATGAACCAGTAGTTGAGAGATAAGATGACTCAAAAGAAAGAGATGGAGTCTGCTACCCTCCAGAACAATTTTGTTGCATTCGTATATTGCAGATACAAATAGAAATAGATAAAATTGTAAAACACTCTGTGTGCAATTTTCATATCCACGTAGAAAAGCTCCTCGACGACGTCGTACAAATGTTAACGTTTTTTTGATAAACTAACTTTGACAAATTAAAGCGTGATGAGTTTTGAACTTCAAAGTAATCGAATCAGAAAGAAACATACCCATATGATGATTAAATGCAAGGAGGTCAGTTCCGTGGATACGGCTTAAACAAGATGATCCGGTGGTATTTCTCCCATTGTTGGTACCAGCTGTAGCATTACCAGATGGCCTCGGAATCAATGGCCGGAGCTTGCGTCCACTGAATGAGTCCGGCAAGTTGAACTCACCCCCTTCATTATACCCCATCATCCACATTCTTCAGTTTTGTGAGACAAAAAGAAGAGAAAAGAAGAAAAGAGGTGTTGTTTTGTTTCAAAAGTAGTAGTAGTACTGTATATATATATATATATATAACAAACAAGAACAATAGTACGATATGTCTGCTTGTCTGTTGAGTAGAAGAAATTAAGGTATTTGAAAATGAACAATTATATATATATATATATAATACTAGTCCCTCTTTATTTTTTTGGCCTTTTTCTTTTTCAAATGGGGAAGAAAAAGGGTTCAACAATATGTTAACGGTAAAGAAAGAGAAATTAATTTTGGTTCAAATTGAGTGTTTTTTGAACTAATAATAATATTGGGTATATATGAGAGATAGAGATGGGACAGTAGATGGAGAAACAGAAAGAGAGACAGGGTAAAGATGATGTGTTGGTTTAAATTGAAACAAAGTGGGCTGAAAATACATGAGGAGCGAGGTTGACTGGCGGAGGGGGGAATATATATATATATAGAGAGAGAGAGAGATAGGGAGGGGGAAAACAGCAACAGCAAAAGAGGAGAGAGAAAGAGGGGCGTGGAAGGAAAGAAGGCGTGGAATTCTGGGAGGGGGAGGAGGGGAGTTATTGGGAGGAGGGAAATGAAAAACGACGTGACGATGATGAGGGTTATCATAAGCCTCATCACTCTTTCATTTATTGTTCGGCTTCCTGTCCAGCACCTTTCACACTAATTCTCAATCCTAACTGCCCCTCCTTCTCCCTTCCCAATTCTTTTCCTTTTCCCTCTCTCCTCTTTCTCTCTTATAAATAATTTTGTACATATTACAATTTTTTTGTCCTTTAAATTATAATTACGAAATACATTAATATATTGAATTGAATATAATTATACGGGGGACTCATGGTTGTTAATTTTAATCCCACACCAATATCCTATGTTATATGTGAAATTTATCTCCTATATGACAATATTAGGTTTAAAATTGAGTTCATAACACATCACCACGCTTCTTTAGTTAAGCATCATTGGACAACTCAACATCATCATGTTCACGAATATAATCGAACATCATGTTCGTAAACATTATCAAGTTCGCAAACATCATCTCTCATGTTCGTGAATATCATCAACGCACTAAAGCAAAAATTAGGTCAAATATTATAAAAACTCAAGCATCTCATGAACTACTCGCGAATCACTCGAATCGAACTCGAACCAAACTCCAACCGAACTAAACCCTAACTGTTCGCGAACAAGTTGAACCAAACCACATGATTCGCGAACATGTTCTATCGAGCAATCGAACGTGATAGCATGTACGAACTTGACTCGACAAAGCAATTCAATTAAACTCGAACTAAACTCGAATCAAACCTGTTTGTGAACGGTCCGATTCGTTTGCAGACCTAATCTCACTTTACATTAGCGAGGGAATAGTACTCTACTCATAATTATCAATTAAGTTTGAGTTAAAAAATTTAACAAGGTATATGAGCACACCATTTTATCCATACACAAATCTCAAAGATTCAATGTTTCACATTAAGAGAGGCATGTTGAGATTTAGGGTTTATTCAACTACCAGCTTTTGAGGCTTTAGGTATTTGTACCTTCAAACACACCGCGCCAATTGTTGTGTGTTGCGTTTGAAGCTCAAATGCTGTATTTGAAAGTTAGTTAAATAAGTTGTCTTTAAACTAAGTTGGTACCAGACGAACAAGATTTTCAAGTACGTTAGAATTTTCAAATACGGAATCAATTCAAAATATAAAGTTCACAAGGCCCTAATAACGTAATTGTCTCTTCCTCTTTCTCTCTCTCTCTGTATGTATACAAGCATATATATATATGAACATATATATTATGATTGTCCTTTTGGGTTAACACATGATGGAAGGATATATAACACCTTTACGTGCAATAACAGTTAGTGTGTCCAACCATTTGGAATCTTCCCTGCCCTCTTCCTTAATTCACCTTGAGCTGTCTTTGTGTGGGATGGGAGATAGCTCTGATGTCTCCATGTCCACATTCACCTCCAACACTTATTAGCTTGCAAGTCCAGGCCCACTCTATACATAAAAATCATATATATATTATATATATACATGTATGTATATATGGTCATAATTATGGAATAATGCTATATATATAGTATTATATATATATATATACAAGTATATATACATACTGTGCTTTGAGTTTAGTGTAGCTTTTGTCCCTTTTGAATCTCATCCATCACTGTTTAACCATTTATAGTTTCGATTTGTAGGGCTTTATGGTCAACTTTGGTGTTAAATATGTGCATTTTCAGGCAGTCCTATACCTAGCATTAGGATCTTTGTATATATATAAATGTACACGTTATTTAACCTATTCTACTTGCAAGTTTATAGAATGATCGATCTAATGGCTACAAGTGGATATATATATATATATATATATATATATATATATATATATATATTTGCTAATTTGAACTCGCATGCACATTCTGACTTGACATGCCAATACTCGAACCCTAACCTCATGGTTATCATGGGTTGGGTAATATCACTGTGCCAAAGGCTTCGATAAGGATATATATTTTCTATTTTCTCCAATCTCACAATTCTAATAATAATAATAATAATAATAATAATAATAATAATAATAATAATGATGATGATGATGTTTAGTAGTTGCTCAAATTAAATTTGCATTTCATCCAAGTCAAAATATACAATCAATATTGAATTTTTAAAAAGTTAATATGTACAAATTATTTAACTTATTCTACTTGCAATTTTTGTAGAATCTAATGCTACAAGAGTGTGTGTGTATTCTCTTTCTTTCAGTGTCACAATTTATATAAATAAAAAAATTCTAGTAGTTGCCAAAATAAATTTGCATTTCATCTCATTCAAAAATACGATCAATATTAAATGTTTTAAAAAGTTAATTTGAGATATTTTTTTAAATTAAAAATTGATACGAGTTACTATCGTTTTTGATTATCTAAATCGTAAAACTTTTTATAAGATCCATTATTATAAAAATTTAAATAAATTACATTAATTTTGAACTTAAAAATATTTAAAATTAACTTTAAAAATTTAAATTTTCTTGGAATTTAGTAAGTATAAAACTAGGAAGAAATTCACAGAAAGTCCAGACATGTATTTTGAGGACAACAAGTGATATGTCAACTCAAGCAGCTAATGAGTCATGTGAAAAGTCTGTACAGCTGTACCATACTCCATACGTTCCAAGACACAATTTTTTATTTCAAATAACATTAAACAATCTCAATTCGTTCGATGATAATAAAATATAAATTTGATTTTTCTTTAATATTTTTAAATAATTTTCTCTCACGTAAAATTGTGACTCGTATTGTTTTATATGAGAGAAAATCATTTAAAAATATTAAAAATATAAGTAGAAATAGTACATATTATCCTATAAATAACATGATGCGCTAGAATTTTTTTATCATCACGACTTTATTAAAAATTATACCATAACTACTAAACATAACATTTGATATATGTAGGTTGTAAATATATAAAAAAAATTGTGAAAAATAATTTATATGTCGACTAATTTTATGAAGAATTTAGATTTAGACTATTTAGACTTAATAAATGGGCGGACCAAGCCCAAACAAGCCGGGCTAAAGAATATATGTACAAATTAAATAAATAATCCTACAATCAATTATAGTTATATCGTTCAAAATGTTATAATTTCGACAAATTTATAAGTTAAAATTATTGCATTTGGCTAAAAAAAATTAAAGTGGGTTGTTAAGTTTCTTCAATAAGTGGGTTACTCATGTTGCTAGTGAAAAGAAAAAGAATGGGTTGACTACTTGTAAAATAATATCAAATTATCATTAGTATTATGGGATAAATCTTGAAAATATGAAGTCAAATGAATTTCATAGATGTGCCAGGCCACAACAGGTTGGGCCAAATTTAGGTCGGTTTAAAAAAACCAACTTTTTTGGGTTGAAATATATAAACCCAAAATCGAAATTTTTATAAGCGGGCGGGCGGGCTGAGTTGTGTTGCGGGCTTAGATCAATTTCGTCAGGTGACTAAAGTGGTATTATAAACTATAAAAAATTAAAATAAAATTATGTGTTTTATCCAAAAAATAACATATTTTGAAATTTTTTTTATAGATTTGTAAAATTATAAAAAAAACAAATTTATATATATGGTACTTGTAGGGATCTCCTCTCATATTCATGCAGTGGTACCAGGCAAATATTGGGCCAACCTAACCTGTATGGTTCGCTCCAGTTCAACCGTTGGGTAATTCAAAATCAAACAGTCGTAATATGCCATAAATATATGTATTTAATAACTAAAACCGCCAACAAATTAATATACTTACAAGAAAAAGTATAAAATTGAAATTAGGAGGAAAGTCCAACAATTTTTTGAAAAATATATTTATAATTATTTTACACCATAATAATAGTGGTGCTCCCCAATTCTAAAATATTTATGTCTTTTTTCTTTATATTTTTGCATATTTTTTGTATCTTGGATTGTTAAGTAGATCAAAATTATTTTGTATTAGAGGTGACCTTTGGTTGGTTTTATCTAAGATCGACTTTTAAATTTTTTTGGGCATATGTTCATTATAATATATCGAAAGGATAATTTATAATAATCTAGAAAGGCGATTGAATAAATTATTATTATTTTTATTAAAAACATTAACCTTTTAAAATTATTATAATTAAATATCAAATAATTAGAGTATTTAATTAAAACAAGATAAGTGAGGATGCAGACAATCAATCACACACTACACAGGGTTTTATGGGTTCACAATATATATTGCATAAATCTAATATATATATATATATATATATATATATATATATATATATATATAGTCTCCTTCGGGATTCCTCCAATAGTGTTTTTTAAGGGGGATAGGGCGTTCAACCGTTGGATCTGTTTTAATAACTTTATGTGGCTGAAATTTTACATTTTTTAACCCGTTTTCTCCAAATAACCCAATACATCCAATGCTAGAGAAAACTTAAGGCACACAAAAGGGAAAAGAGGAAGAGTCCCGTGCAAGCCTAAGAGAAGACCAACCCTTTCGAGATGAATAGATGATCCACCATTTTCACAATTTTCAACTCAACTTGCAATATTTCTATTTCTATAAGGTATCCACGTAGTTTTTTTTTCCTAACAAAATCTAGATTGTGCGTTGATTTGGAGATGTACGAGAGTTTTTTGAATTGGGTTTGTTAAATCTGAGTTGAGATTACATCTTCAGATTTAATATAGATTTGTAAAAATTCGTGTGACTTATTATTGTTGAAAGAAAAAAAAAAGTCAAAAGACACGAAGCAAGAGAATCAAACATCTAATGGGTAATTTTTTATTTCAATTATAATGATGAATTCTAGATATAGGTTCTAATGAGTAATTCTCAATTTGGGTTCCATTGATAAATTCTTGGTATAAGTTCTAATGGATTATTTTTAATTTGTGTTAAATTCTTGATTTGGGTTCTAATGATGAATTCATGATATAAGTTCTAATGGATGTGTTGGGTTATTTAGAGAAAACGGGTTAAAAGATATAAAACAATCTCAGCCACATAAAGTCATTAAAATGGATTCAACGGTTGAGCGCCCTATCTCTCAAATAATACTATTTGAGGGATCCCTCAACTGAAGGAGACTATATATATATATATATACACATCCAGACTTAAGATTCTATTTTTATCTTTAACTAATAAACTTCTTTTAAAAACAATTTATTTGCTTGGACATTAGATTACTGCTTTTATTCTCCCAATTGACCTCTTAACGACTCTAATTTTGAACAAAAGATCGTGATAGAATATAAATTTATTTAAGTTAATTTCCATAATTATCTTTTAGATTGATTGATCATGTCTTTTGTATAGTTGGCTCTCCTACTTTGTAGCGATTGATATCTTGTAATTATAATTATCCTAGCCTAGAATTACGTTAATCATTGTTATATATTAGGAACGCTTGTTCAAGGCAATGGGACAGACAGTTCCTTTTACTTTCATGGTATCAAAGTCATAGAAAAGCAACCTCTCCTCCTTCCTCTTCCTCTTCCTCTTCCTCTTCTTCTTCATCGTCATCTCTCATTCTTCATCAATGGCTGAAAAGATTCATCCCGCCACCACCATAACAAACATCAAAACAGCCATTCCCCTTACACTGATTACGAGTCTGCTAAATACACTAATTGGAAGACTTTATTCATAATCTATGCTAAAGCCACGCTCACCTACGAGCATATCGTGCCACCACCGGTCGATGATAAGGCGACAACTCCGGCCTCTCCTCCAAAAATCGAGGTTGTACTTCTGGCCGAGAAGGCTCATTGGGATCGCATTGACAACATTGTTCCTCAATGGATTTATGGAACTATCTCCGAGGATCTCCTAAACACCATAATTGATCCCGACGATACGGCTGCCGATGCTTGGAACCGTTTGGCGGAATTGTTGCAAGATAATAAGATTTCTCGGGCCATCCACCTCGAGACAGAGTTCACAACCACTAATTTGCGTGACTTTCCTGATGCAAAGGCGTTCACTCGCCGCCTCAAGGTGCTGGCCGATTAGTTGGCCAATGTCGGAGCCAAGGTCTCTGACCAAAGAGTGGTGATGCGTCTTCTCACTGGCTTGACCGAGGCATATGACGGTTTTATGACGGTGGTTCAGAACATGAAACCTCTACCGATGTTCGCTCAAGCACGGTCGATGCTGCTTCTGGATGAAACCACCAAGGCCGAACGAGCCAAACTCGAATCAGGTTCGACCTCTGCTCTTTTCATGAATTCCAATACTGATAATTTGAACAATAATGGACGGCAGCAGGAGACGGGTCAGAACAGGAATTCAAACAATAAGGGTATGAAGAACAATGACAAAAATCGCGGAGGAAACAACCAACGCAACCAGCAGACCCGCGGTGGCCATGGTGGCGACAATCGCAACCAGCAGCGGCCTCCACAGCAGCAGCAGCATGCCTGGAATTTTCCACCTTGGGGCGGGTGGGTCCCTTAGCCGTGGGCCACCCCACCGTGTCCTTATCCCACCGCCCCTTGGGGTGTCCGTCCACCAATGGCGGCAAGGCAGCAGGGTATCTTGGGCGCTCGTCCTTCTCAATTGTTCTACACCGCAACTCCGGCTCCAAGTGTTTATGTTCCAACTGACATTGATCAAGCAATGCACACTCTCTCTTTGAACCAGCCGAACGAAAATTGGTATATGGACACTGGAGCGATGTCTCACATGACCGCTAATCCCGGTACTCTCACGCATTATTTTAATTTGAGCAAAACTAATAGAATAATTGTTGGTAACGGTAGTATGATATCTTGTAATTATAATTATCCTAGCCTAGAATTACGTTAATCATTGTTATATATTAGGAACACTTGTTCAAGGTAATGGGACAGACAGTGTGACGCCCCCAAATCTGGGTTCCCTAACCACAGGTTTGGTGCTCACGATCTATCAAATATATCACATCTAACTACTCATTCATTAATGAAAACATCGTGCATAATATTCCTTAATACAACTTATAGCAATATCCCAGGTTAACTAACCTTGACATAATTTACATACCCTTATATAACCAAAAAGTTTACATAAATAATTACATAATAAAACATAACCATTAAAAGTTGACACTAACTACTCCTGAACCTTGCCTTTGCCTTTGTCCCTGTTAGAACCTTCTGCTACTTCGGTATTAGCTGAAATATTTTATTTAAGCAAGGGTGAGCAACGTGTTTTCCCAGCAAGTTAAAATATACAATAGATGATATATATATATATATATATATATATATATATATATATATATATATATATATATATATATATATCATGAATAGAAGGGTCTAGCTTCTTTAGAACTTCAACAATAATCAAAAGATTTCGAAGTAGCTGAATAATAATTCAATCTCAATAATAAAACTTTCTCCCATTTCATACTGAATAACATATCAAAGATGAAAGAGTAAAATTCTTTCAAAGATTCAATAATATTCAATTGAATAATAAGAATTAACAATACTGCAACATTACTCAATAAAGTGGGATATACCCAGATTTCATGCTGAGTGATCACAAAAGGATCATGAACTACTAGAGGAATCATTTAGTTATTAAAACTAAACTACCACAAGAATATAATTTAGTTATAAAAACTAAACTATACTCTTCTGCAAGTACCTGGAGCGGCCAACTCCTTTGTACCCTATATTATGCATAATACTCAATAATAGCGCATAGGTCGATTTACGACATTAAAATTTGTTCATCTCAGTCTTACATCACGAGTCCGTACCACAACAATATGGTTTGGATTACTTTCAAAGAAATACTATGATTTCAATAATTAATAACAATACTAATCTAGCCGAAACCAATGGCATAGATCTTCCAATAACAATTCAGTTCATAATAAATAGAACATTTCAAGCTTTAACAAATATTAGTCTTGCTAAAACAATTAGTTGAGACATGATTTATAAATAGTTCAAATAATAGAACAAGAATCAATTGCACTACGTGCGAATTACAATAATCATTATAGATGTGAATAACTATCAATAATTATTCACTACCATGCTTAAAAAATAGTAACTCAAGTTGAGTTAGGAAACTTGCCTGATTCGTTGACTACTGCTACGCAATTTAAGTTAACTTCTTTTGTAATACCTATCATTAATAAGATTGATCTTTTAATCAGCATATCATACTTTGTATCATAGTACAATTACTTTATCAATCAATTATCTAACACTTAATCACATAATTAAATATTAAATAACTCCTTACAATATTAGTATTATTATCATCATTTGCTAATTCTTTAATCTATATATCATATACATTATGATTTAACACTTACTTTTTCATTTCATAAGTTATTCTTTAACATTTAATAAGTCACATACTAATCTAGCAACCTGGATGCTAAATCTAACAATCAAATTACCAATTCAGCAGACTGGATTCCAAATCCAGCAACCTGAATTCCAAATTCATCAACTAGATTACAATCCAACGAGCTAGATTCAATATATTTTCAATTCAGTAAACTTGTTTTCAATCCAGCAAGTTGGATTCATCAGATTTTTCAATCCAGCAAGCTGGATTCCATATCCTTTTCACGAAAATACCAAATCAACTTATTATTTTTCTATCCTTTGTCCAAACACATATACATATATTTCATACACAAAAAGTATTTTTCCATAATTTTCCAACTTCCTTTAGTATTTTTCAAAAAAATATTTTTAGTTAATTCCTTAAGAAATTAACTACCTCGTGCTTAACTCCGGAAATTCCCATCTCTTGACATAATCTTATACGTATTAACGTGAGCCTCCAGTTTAAATTTCGTGGCCATCGGAGTTATAGAACTCCGGTTATAGCGATTTTCGTCGGAAAATCACAAAAATTGAAATTGTCATAACTTGGTCATTTTAAGTCGGAATGTGCTCATTTTTGGACAGGAGGTACTTAATACCATATATTTTCATGTCCCAAAAGGCCGGAATTTTTCTGGCAAATTAAGTGGCCGAAATTGCCCTTTTAAAATTTTGGGCAGAAGTGTTTTGGCGTTTTGCAGTTTTGGAGTCCTTTAGTAAAACTAGTCCATACGGAAATCTACAACTCCTTTTTTAGTGATTCCACTTGGAGATGTTAGAAAACTTATAGATATAACTCTAGGACTTGACCACACTCAAAAATTCGAAATATAATAGGAGATATGGTCATTTGAATTTCATGTTTCGTTTTTACAAAAATCTAACTTTCCATCCTTTGTGGTTTCAAAGAAAACTTCTATGCCCTCACATAATAACCAACATACCTCATCATGCTACCTACTCATACTTCATATACCCATGAATCTACCATAATACCTGATCTATTTCATCAATCAAGCATCAAACACAAAGTTAAACACCACAAAGGCTAATAAAAAATTAGGTTCTCTACATTTTGAAAAATCTAGTTTCTATCTCATACTTTAGATTTAACTTTTGATCCTCAAAAAGGTTAGATCTAAACATGAAACACTTATATACACCTAGATCTAAGGTTTTAAACCTCAAGATCAAAACTTCAAAATATAAAAAAAAATCAAATCAAACTAAAAAGAAATTATACTATATAAGTAGAAATTTGGTTATACCTTAGCCTTTCCTTCTTCTCTTTCTTCCTAAACCTTGATTAGGAACTATGAAGCTTTCTAAAATTCTCCCTCTCTCCTCTCTCTCTCTATAGCCAAAATTCCTTAGGCTTTCTCTTTCTCTTCTCTGGTCTCTCTCTTTCTTTCTTAGCTTTTGCTAGATAATAAGATGAAAAGAAAAAGATAAAACTTAGATTTTGATTTGTTGGAAAAGTAAGTATAGATATAAGAAATGTAAGTATATTATTTGCCCAATACTTCTCCCCTTCTCTCTCTTAGTCATCTCCTAGATGTTTCTTACACTTAATGCTTAATGTGTTGGTTGAATGGAACTTGGACACTTGTTATAAGTTGTCCACTTACTAAAGTAAGTCATCATTACATTCTTCCCCCCTTTCTCTCCTCTCTAAATTTCGGCCAAGTGGCCTTTCTATTGCCCAAAGTTGTTTTCATTTTATGCTTTAATTAACTTACTTAATGTCCAATATGTCCCCTCCCACTTGGGCTAAAGGTTGGGCCACTTCTTTAATTCTTTGGGCTAGAAATTTTAATTCTATGGACTTGCAAATCAATATAGTTCTATACTTAGTAATTTTTATTCATTCCCCAATATTTAATTAGGGTTCCATTACACCCATTAGCAAGTTAATTTCTTACTCATATATTTTTAATTTCATAACCCAATTAGACTTGCTATTCTTTAGGTTATAAGATTAATTAATTGAGATGCATCAAGTAAATCTCTTAGGATTAGTATATGTTTTTAAATACTATCATTCTCTTAAATTATAACACATTAGGTTATTTAATTATCATACCTAATAAATGTATTAGGTTACATAACTTTATTCGTCATCTCTTTACAAAATAAATGTATACACATTATATAATACATATTTACTCAATCACTTACATAACTCACATATGTCATAACATATCCCTCTAGTGTATTAACTTGATAGCCCTAATTGACTTAATAAGTTATAAACACTCACATAATCATCAATACAATTACTTAAGGATTGTAAATCCTTTTAATTTAATAATCAAGGCTAACATTCAAGTCATGTTAATTTCTTACATAACTTTCATTACTCTTCCTTGAAAATGATTAAGTATACTTCTTAGTTAATAAATTAACTATCTAGCTTCATTATCATATACATTTATATGATTCAAGTACTTTCTTTTCATTCTTTTTCAAAAAAAAAATTTATTCGAAAAATTTGAATTATGTGAAATTCTGGGTTCTCACATTCTCCCCTCCTTATAAGGATTCCGTCCTCGGAATCACCGCTTTCTTACTCTCTAATATCTTTTAAAGTTTTATCATCAATTCATTTATATCAACACAATATTAATTTGTGTTTCATATACTAATTTGTGACTTGAGATCTATAAAAGAAAATCATTCACAGCTATATCTATCTAATATTTTTTGCGCAATTCATTTACTTAACTAAATCATTACCTTTCACCACCTCCTGGGCAGCTACTGCATCTTGCAACATCATGTTGAACGTGCGCGCTGTCGATCTTCCCGACTGAGCAGGTCCTTTGATCGCCAGTGTTCCACTACTGTTTTCTCTATTGTCGCTTCCTCTTTCTGTATTCTTCTTTGGACAGTTACGAATTTAATGTTCTAGCGATCCACATGAAAAACAACCTGGTATCTTCTTTGGACTTGGACAATTTGGAGAGATGTGTCCCTCTTGTCCACAGTTAAAACACACTCCTTTTCCCTTCAAACATACTCCTAAATGCTTTTTACCGCAATTTGCACATGCCTCACCTTTCTTCCTATTATCTCCTGACTTGTCTCCAGATTCAGTATTGTCCTTCCACTTACGCTTATTAGAGTTACTTCCTCCACTGCTACCTCCTTCATTCGTCTTTTTCTTCTTCTCTTGATGATATCTCGACACAGCTTCACTTCCTCCTTCGGCGATGATTGCTTTTTCCAACAGAGCCGAAAATGTCTTAATCTGCAACACAACTACCTTGCTATATATCCCTGGTTTCAGTCCATTCTCAAACCTTCGCGCTTTTCGTGCCTCAGTGTCCACCTGATGCGGAGCAAATCTCGCTAGTTCGTTGAATTTGGCGGCATATTCTGCAACCGATAAATTCTCCTGCTTCAACTCCAAAAAGTTTACTTCCATTCTTGCTTGCATACTTTCTGAGAAATAATTTTCGAAAAATAATTCCTTAAACCTTGTCCAGGTTACTACTTCTGTACCAGCTCTAGCTTTGTTTGTCTCCCACCAGTAATTCGCCTCACCCTTCATCAAATAGGTAGCAAAATCTGTCTTTTGCTCCTCCGCTACTCTAGCAATAACAAAAGCTTTCTCCATCTCCTTTACCCATGTTTGGGCTTCTATAGGGTCAGTGGTTCCCTTGAATTCCGGCGGTCCTACGGCCTTAAAGTCTTTAAAGTTAGCCAATGGATTAGCTGGTCGATTTCTTGCTGCGGGGGCTCTAGTTTGCATAGCTTGAGCTATCATGTCTGCGAAGTTCTGCATTGGATCAGCTTGATTTACTTCATTATTCACAGATCGCTCCTCCCTTTGGTTACGATTTTGTCGTCTTGACGGCATTATCTGATGAAATAAAGACTTACATTAATACTTTGTCTTTATGCAACATCTTATTAGTAGTAAAAAAAATTTTAAACTTAAACCAATTTCAGCTTCTTGGATTATTTAATCCAGCTTACTGAATTATCAAATTCTTCAGATAATCCTCTTAATAATTTAATTCTCAGAATTTAATTACTCATTCAAACATATAATCATTTCATTGCATTTATATTCATGCAAATAGTACATAGTACTTTTCAGTACATAGCACAAACTGCTACAAACGATTACTATTCCCGTGCGACAAAAGTCGGGATTCATTACTACAACTTTACACAAAAAGTTGAGACATACAAAAGTTATTTTAATATTCATACCAAAGAGAATATTATACTCCCAAAATATTATACTCCTCACACTTAATCTTTCTTACATCTACTTCCTTCACCTGTCTTCTTTTTAGGACAATTCTTAATCCTATGACCCATTCCACCACATGCAAAACATCCTCCTTTCTTTGGTTTAAGACAATTTGGTGATAGATGTCCTTCTTGACCACAATTGTAACACACATTCTTACCCCACATACATTTCCCCGAATGGTTCTTTCCACACCTGCCACATGCTTGTTTCTTCTTTGAATGCGAATTCTCTGAGTTGTTGTCACTGTCGTTGTTCTTTTTCCTTTTATTACCCTTCTTTTTCTCACTTACATCTTTAGATGATACATTACGCTTAACTCTCATTCTATTGACTTGTGCCTTTAGATTATTTCGTTCTTCTGTCATCTCCTGTTTATGGTTATATTCCTAAGGCTTCCCCCCCCCCCACCTAAGGTTTATAACTTACAGCTCTGATACCAACTTGTGACGCCCCCAAATCTGGGTTCCCTAACCACAGGTTTGGTGCTCACGATCTATCAAATATATCACATCTAACTACTCATTCATTAATGAAAACATCGTGCATAATATTCCTTAATACAACTTATAGCAATATCCCAGGTTAACTAACCTTGACATAATTTACATACCCTTATATAACCAAAAAGTTTACATAAATAATTACATAATAAAACATAACCATTAAAAGTTGACACTAACTACTCCTGAACCTTGCCTTTGCCTTTGTCCCTGTTAGAACCTTCTGCTACTTCGGTATTAGCTGAAATATTTTATTTAAGCAAGGGTGAGCAACGAGTTTTCCCAGCAAGTTAAAATATACAATAGATGATATATATATATATATATATATATATATATATATATATATATATATCATGAATAGAAGGGTCTAGCTTCTTTAGAACTTCAACAATAATCAAAAGATTTCGAAGTAGCTGAATAATAATTCAATCTCAATAATAAAACTTTCTCCCATTTCATACTGAATAACATATCAAAGATGAAAGAGTAAAATTCTTTCAAAGATTCAATAATATTCAATTGAATAATAAGAATTAACAATACTGCAACATTACTCAATAAAGTGGGATATACCCAGATTTCATGCTGAGTGATCACAAAAGGATCATGAACTACTAGAGGAATCATTTAGTTATTAAAACTAAACTACCACAAGAATATAATTTAGTTATAAAAACTAAACTATACTCTTCTGCAAGTACCTGGAGCGGCCAACTCCTTTGTACCCTATATTATGCATAATACTCAATAATAGCGCATAGGTCGATTTACGACATTAAAATTTGTTCATCTCAGTCTTACATCACGAGTCCGTACCACAACAATATGGTTTGGATTACTTTCAAAGAAATACTACGATTTCAATAATTAATAATAATACTAATCTAGCCGAAACCAATGGCATAGATCTTCCAATAACAATTCAGTTCATAATAAATAGAACATTTCAAGCTTTAACAAATATTAGTCTTGCTAAAACAATTAGCTGAGACATGATTTATAAATAGTTCAAATAATAGAACAAGAATCAATTGCACTACGTGCGAATTACAATAATCATTATAGATGTGAATAACTATCAATAATTATTCACTACCATGCTTGAAAAATAGTAACTCAAGTTGAGTTAGGAAACTTGTCTGATTCGTTGACTACTGCTACGCAATTTAAGTTAACTTCTTTTGTAATACCTATCATTAATAAGATTGATCTTTTAATCAGCATATCATACTTTGTATCATAGTACAATTACTTTATCAATCAATTATCTAACACTTAATCACATAATTAAATATTAAATAACTCCTTACAATATTAGTATTATTATCATCCTTTGCTAATTCTTTAATCTATATATCATATACATTATGATTTAACACTTACTTTTTCATTTCATAAGTTATTCTTTAACATTTAATAAGTCACATACTAATCTAGCAACCTGGATGCTAAATCTAACAATCAAATTACCAATTCAGCAGACTGGATTCCAAATCCAGCAACCTGAATTCCAAATTCATCAACTAGATTACAATCCAGCGAGCTAGATTCAATATATTTTCAATTCAGTAAACTTGTTTTCAATCCAGCAAGTTGGATTCATCAGATTTTTCAATCCAGCAAGCTGGATTCCATATCCTTTTCACGAAAATACCAAATCAACTTATTATTTTTCTATCCTTTGTCCAAACACATATACATATATTTCATACACAAAAAGTATTTTTCCATAATTTTCCAACTTCCTTTAGTATTTTTCAAAAAAGTATTTTTAGTTAATTCCTTAAGAAATTAGCTACCTCGTGCTTAACTCCGGAAATTCCCATCTCTTGACATAATCTTATACGTATTAACGTGAGCCTCCAGTTTAAATTTCGTGGCCATCGGAGTTATAGAACTCCGGTTATAGCGATTTTTGTCGGAAAATCACAAAAATTGAAATGGTCATAACTTGGTCATTTTAAGTCGGAATGTGCTCATTTTTGGACAGGAGGTACTTAATACCATATATTTTCATGTCCCAAAAGGCCGGAATTTTTCTGGCAAATTAAGTG
Organism: Panax notoginseng; assembly: GCA_016801055.1. Classification (NCBI taxonomy): domain Eukaryota; kingdom Viridiplantae; phylum Streptophyta; class Magnoliopsida; order Apiales; family Araliaceae; genus Panax; species Panax notoginseng. The sequence continues at coordinate 254,557,473 of CM029013.1, forward strand.
GCCGAAATTGCCCTTTTAAAATTTTGGGCAGAAGTGTTTTGGCGTTTTGCAGTTTTAGAGTCCTTTGGTAAAACTAGTCCATACGGAAATCTACAACTCCTTTTTTAGTGATTCCACTTGGAGATGTTAGAAAACTTATAGATATAACTCTAGGACTTGACCACACTCAAAAATTCGAAATATAATAGGAGATATGGTCATTTGAATTTCATGTTTCGTTTTTACAAAAATCTGACTTTCCATCCTTTGTGGTTTCAAAGAAAACTTCTATGCCCTCACATAATAACCAACATACCTCATCATGCTATCTACTCATACTTCATATACCCATGAATCTACCATAATACCTGATCTATTTCATCAATCAAGCATCAAACACAAAGTTAAACACCATAAAGGCTAATAAAAAATTAGGTTCTCTACATTTTGAAAAATCTAGTTTATATCTCATACTTTAGATTTAACTTTTGATCCTCAAAAAGGTTAGATCTAAACATGAAACACTTATATACACCTAGATCTAAGGTTTTAAACCTCAAGATCAAAACTTCAAAATATAAAAAAAAATCAAATCAAACTAAAAAGAAATTATACTATATAAGTAGAAATTTGGTTATACCTTAGCCTTTCCTTCTTCTCTTTCTTCCTAAACCTTGATTAGGAACTATGAAGCTTTCTAAAATTCTCCCTCTCTCCTCTCTCTCTATAGCCGAAATTCCTTAGGCTTTCTCTTTCTCTTCTCTGGTCTCTCTCTTTCTTTCTTAGCTTTTGCTAGATAATAAGATGAAAAGAAAAAGATAAAACTTAGATTTTGATTTGTTGGAAAAGTAAGTATAGATATAAGAAATGTAAGTATATTATTTGCCCAATACTTCTCCCCTTCTCTCTCTTAGTCATCTCCTAGATGTTTCTTACACTTAATGCTTAATGTGTTGGTTGAATGGAACTTGGACACTTGTTATAAGTTGTCCACTTACTAAAGTAAGTCATCATTACATTCTTCCCCCCTTTCTCTCCTCTCTAAATTTCGGCCAAGTGGCCTTTCTATTGCCCAAAGTTGTTTTCATTTTATGCTTTAATTAACTTACTTAATGTCCAATATGTCCCCTCCCACTTGGGCTAAAGGTTGGGCCACTTCTTTAATTCTTTGGGCTAGAAATTTTAATTCTATGGACTTGCAAATCAATATAGTTCTATACTTAGTAATTTTTATTCATTCCCCAATATTTAATTAGGGTTCCATTACACCCATTAGCAAGTTAATTTCTTACTCATATATTTTTAATTTCATAACCCAATTAGACTTGCTATTCTTTAGGTTATAAGATTAATTAATTGAGATGCATCAAGTAAATCTCTTAGGATTAGTATATGTTTTTAAATACTATCATTCTCTTAAATTATAACACATTAGGTTATTTAATTATCATACCTAATAAATGTATTAGGTTACATAACTTTATTCGTCATCTCTTTACAAAATAAATGTATACACATTATATAATACATATTTACTCAATCACGTACATAACTCACATATGTCATAACATATCCCTCTAGTGTATTAACTTGATAGCCCTAATTGACTTAATAAGTTATAAACACCCACATAATCATCAATACAATTACTTAAGGATTGTAAATCCTTTTAATTTAATAATCAAGGCTAACATTCAAGTCATGTTAATTTCTTACATAACTTTCATTACTCTTCCTTGAAAATGATTAAGTATACTTCTTAGTTAATAAATTAACTATCTAGCTTCATTATCATATACATTTATATGATTCAAGTACTTTCTTTTCATTCTTTTTCAAAAAAATAAATTATTCGAAAAATTTGAATTATGTGAAATTCTGGGTTCTCGCAGACAGAATTCCTTTTACTTTCAGTTCGCATAACTCTAAGATACAATACTTAAAATCCTTTTTGAAAATTAAGTTTTTCGAAAGTGATCATGTGCTTCTTAAATAAGCGGATATGATCAATATCAGTTTAAATATAAAAGTTTAATTAACTTTAATATAATATCATAAGGATTGTTAAATATAATTTTAAGAGTAGATACTTGCAATATATATTTTTAATTATAAAAGTTTAATCAAATAAGTGAATATCGAATACTTGAAATAAACAGATTAATCACAAATATAGAAATTTTACTGGTATAATTCAAGTTTATAATATCAATTAAGAATTAAGAAAATGATTGTATAGTATTAAATATAATATCAATTTTCTGTAATACCCTTAAATTCTCATATTTATCTCATACTCTCTTTCCTATGTAACATTTTTTCATGAGAGATAATTTTAGAAATATTGTAGTTAATTATCCTAAATTATATAAAACGACAAATAATTTGAGAAAAATAAAATCATCTAAAATGTCATATTATGGGATGGAAGGAGAATTAATTTCGCTCATATTATAGATACTAGCACCCAGTAGCACGCACGACGACATATTAAATTTTAAAATTGTATAAGTTTAGGATAAAATAAATTTTGTAATTAATAGTTTTTATTATATATTTTTAAATGCATCTTTTCTTTTATGAGTTTTAATCAATTTTGGATTTAATTTAAACCCATTAATAATTGGTTGAATTTATATAAAATTACAAGTGCATTTGATAGTCTATAATAAGGAGATTTAGAGAGAACAACAATATATGATTCAAGTAGAAATTATATATTGTATTTTAATTGTTTCCAAAGCGGTGTATATAAAAGGTGCATTGTTGTTTGAAAATTTTTTTTCCTTCAAGTCTCACATCGGTAAGGAGTTAAACTATTTAATGCTTTATAAGAATAATTTATTTTACTTGTAGTACTAAAAAGAAGGCTTGTATTTGGTCACAATGACATGGTGCAAAGCACCACCTGCTCGCGACCTGGTTCACGTGTCGCTAACAGCCTTCCCCGAGCCATGTCGCAAAATCGCATTGGCGCACGTACTCGTCGCTAGGAGCTTTACCGAGCCATGAGTGTCTGTGGATACAAAATGATTTTAAAACTGTCAAAACTACGAGATTACCCGTATCAATTCCTTGTTTAAATTGTTCTGTACCTTTCTATATAACTTTCATATGTCGGCATCATTTTCCTATGAAAATATCAACAGTCAAAAACAAACAAACAAACAAACTCGTCCATTTTTCTAGTATGAAAATATCAACAGTCAAAAACAAACAAACTCGTCCAGCAGCATGCACATCACATGCATGATAATTACCAAAAACAACATACAAAAAAATAAAAATAAAAATAAAAATACGATCAACAACGGCAGTAGGAATAATCAGGAGTAACTTGCAGCAGCAATTAATACTTGATCTTTTATTCCAGTAATATATATATATATATATATATATATATATATATATATATATGTATGTATGTAAGAAAAAATAAATAATTACTACGTACATAAGTTGAAAGCAATTAAGAACGTACGAACAATATGTAATTAATTAATTAACAATTGATCGATCTTCAGACCATTGATCTAGCTAGCTGCTCCATTAGTTAGTTTTAGCCAAAGAAGCCTCCTTTAGTTGTAGTAGTTGGAGTGATGGATGAAAGTAGTGAGAGTAGAGCCATGCAAATAAATCCCAGAAATAAGAGACCAGTGGAGACGTAGCCCCTGTCAAGGAACTTGTTTACTTGATCATCACCACCACCACCAAGAAAATTATCAAACAGTTTCTTAAACTCGTAAGTCACTGCAAATCCAGCACCAGCTGCAGTTGCCAAAACAAAGCTCATCACCTGCAAATGCAATTACATTTATATTTTGAAACGTTCAGAACAAATACATTACTTTTGCCTACGTACCTTGTCTCCATAGAAGTCGAAGACAGGAAGGCAAGCATTGCGTATCCACCTCTTCTGGGTGCAGACATGGTAAACAGCAAAAGGTATCTGAACCAGTACGTACAAACTCCCCACAATACCAACTGCTATCACATACCTATATATTATATACATTCAATTTCATGCGCATGCACCATATTATATATATATATATATATATATATATATATAAAGATATATTATCGATCGATCATCAGTACAAAATATTTTTACCTGTAGGTAATATATAATACGAGTAGATATAATATTTTTACCTGTAGGTAATGAGATCGGTGAATTTAGTTTTAGTACCATCAGTGTCATCAGTAAAACTATTTGTAGCCATAACCACAACAGAAGCAGCTAAAAGAAAAAGAGTAAATATCCTCAGCACAAGGGTTGAATTTGCTATAGCCTTTGATGATATTGCCATTTTTAATTAATTTCCCTATTGCCTGCCTGCCTGCCTGCCTGCTAACAAGCAAATTAATCAATCCCTTTTCTGTTTCTGCTTGATCATATCTACATTTTCATGCCTCTTTTTATAGCCAAACTACAACCTAAAATCTCTCTCTCTCTCTCTCGGCATTATCGAGGATTTTGTCCATTCATATATACGTATAAAATAAATATAAATTTTATAACTTGCTCGCCGGCTAAACCAAAAATATATAAGAAATTGATATTTTCACAACAGAAAAAGATATTTTCACATGAAATGTGTCGCTATAGATCCTATAGCGACGGTTTTTCCCGTCGCTATACATCTATAGCGATACTTTTTATGTAGAAATATCAAAAATAGCCTTAATTAGCTTAGAATTCAGTTGCATGTGTTGGTGTGATATTAAAAATGATAATAAAAAAATAATGACAAATTAAGAATATCACGTCACTTTATAATTTTGAGATAAAAACGTATCTTTAATTTTGAAACAGACAGAGTAATTAAAAACAAAAAAAAAATGAAAAAAGATTAGTGTTAAATGCTTGAGAATCTTTGTTGATATTTCTTATTACATTGTAACAGAATAATTAATATAAATAACTTATTGTTGGGTGCATCTGCAAAACATTGTGAGTAGCCCACTGGAAGCTTAAGTTTAATAAAGAGTAATACATAAAATTTGAAATTCTGTAACATCTCTCCCTATTAAATTACATTCTATACTTCAAAACGTAATATTTTGAATCCCGCACACCTTCCAATCCAAAATCCGTCATTAAAAATGCAAAATTTAAACACCAATCCCGTTAAATACACACCCAATTAAATTGCTTAATTATATACATTAAATTGTATAATCAGAATCCTAGTCAATTTCTAGAAGAAATGAAACATTTTAGTATAAAAATTAAAAGCACATTTTCGAAGATTATGACAAAATGAAGAAAATATTTACGAGTGCAGTTATCAAAATAATAATAGGTAAAATCAACTAAAGAGGCAATAATGGTTGAAATGAAAAGGGTAAAATGTTGAGTTCCAGATTAAGACACAATGAATGAATGAATTAACTAAATAGGTTGACACCCGAGAACAGAGACAACTCAGGACAATATGAGTTGACCCACATACTAATTTGAGACAACTCAGTCTGTTGACCCACACCTATTTAAAATAAGTGACAAACCAACAATCACTAAATTACATTATTAAACAAACCAATTACTAAAATTTCAACCACAAACCAATTTCTAAAATGGGTGGACTCATTACATAGTTTGTCAAATTGACAAAAGAATTTTTTTTATTTTTTTTTGGAGGGGTGGGATTGGGGGGGCTCATCTGTACTTTTATACCATTACATTAGTTGACTTCTACTGTATGCATATGCACATTTCTAAATAAATATTTGCATGTGAAAGAATAGACTCTCTACATCAAGGACTCGGGTGTAATTTCTACTTGCTAGAATTTCTTGCTTTCAGTTTCCCTGCAGCAGCAGCAGCAGCAGCAGAAACTGAAAGATGGAATCTTTGGTGTAATTTATTAGTTAGCCTCGTCTTCTTGTTAAATCCTCTGAAACAAATAAATCCTGCACCAAATGTATCATAATCACTACATAAGCAAATCAAAATCAATTCACATTGCAAATGGATGTTATAAATTTGACTGATATTTCTACTTGCTTCTTATACCAAAGGTTAATTTCATACCAAATTTCATTTTGATGTAGATTTCATCTCTACAGCGAATTATTCGGAAAAACCATATACAACAATGATATGACAATGATTTCTACAATGAATAATTTCAGTGCATCGCAAAGAAAAACATTCCAATACGTCAAATAATAAATTCCTATAATATAAAATATTACCCTGTTTTTTTTTCTTTCTTTCTTTCTTTTTTTTTTTTTGATGGAGGAAACCCTAGCCATTGCCCTCTTCTGGTATACACCAACACCCCCTAAGAGCCTCTATTTAGTACTTGCTCAAAACTTGAAAAAGAAGGATTTTAATAATATTGGAGGATTTCTGTTAATGGCTATGGTACTTTTTATCCTAAAACGAGTTACTGATTTTTGCTTTTGTCATTTCTAGTTAAATTTATTTCAGATATTTCAACTTACATATAACGGATCCTACTGCCTGAAACTTAGTTTTATCATTTCTTATATTTCTATCTGGAAAGTAATTGTCTAGGACTAGTTCCTTTCTCAATCAACTCCTAGTTAATTTTCTTTTTTTCATCATGCTATTTATGCTTGTGTACATTCTTTTCCGTATGTAATGGGGAACTGATACAGGATGAGCCCGCCCAACTTGTTTGAACCAATACAAGAGGCTTTGGAACTTGGAAGCCTATACTAAGTTGTAGATTATTTCTTGAATTGGTCCAACCAAGGTGGGCGGGGCTTGTCCTACATCATGTAGTACTTGCAAGTATTTTTGAATTTCAGCTAAATTAGATTTGTACAAACTTGATGTGCTTTTCCATATATGAATGGCAACAAATACAAGTAGTTGATGCTACATACCTCTCCAAAAGCAATACTGAACTTCATCTGTTATTGCCCCTGATGCAAGGAAGAACCAATTTGTAAGAGTATAAAACTCATCCAAGAGAAGCCGAATTGAACTTCACAAAACAGTTTCCAAGATAAAAGTAATAGAAGGTCATGTGATTTTTACCTTTAAATGTTGATGTTGTAGTCGTTCCACAATGTAGAGTTCTCTTTTGCAGATTCCATATCCACGCTTTGGGAATGTCAATTGGGTGCTCGCTAGATTCGTGATCAGCAAATACCTGCATAGAAATTATGTTTATTTTCCGGTCTAACATCATGGCAAAGTACTATGGTTAGAAGCAAATTTACCTCATTAACCTGAAAATACGTTCCATTGAGTGGAAATTGACCCCTCATTGCTGTTCGGCAAGGTATCTGTTCACAGATTATTGAATGTATCAGATTTATCAAGGGTCAGGAATACAAATTATGGAAATTAGCATTATGTAATGTTTTAGCTTTCCTGTTGCAGGAAAGGTTTAATAAAGGTTTATTAGTATATAGATTAAGATGAGAAAGAAAGGTAATAGAGAATCTACACTCAGCATGGAATTGGCAGACGTGCACACAAACAAAGCACAAAGCTTTAAGCTCAAATCATAATATATTCAACTCCGGAAAATAATGAAGAGTAAATCAACTTATAAAGGAGAATAGCCAAGTAAAATCTTAATTAAGAAGGAAAACAAATCCTAGTGGTTAAAAACTCTTGAATATTCTATTTTCTAAAAGATAATCTATTACTATAATTAAATACTACTTTTATTATATATTGATAATAACACTCCGTTCAAAAATTAGAAATAAATTTTGCATTGTAGTCCATTCCAAAGACGCGGTTTCTATTGCTAGACCAAAAGTGGAATGAAGTTTCTAACATGCCATTACTTGAAAGTTGTCGCTTAGGAAATGTATCTCTTATTTTTGAAGAGAGTGAATAATAATAAAGCTCTTTTTCCAATCACATCATTTCCCTTACCAAAATTGTTCCTTTAACTGTTTGCTCTTGATTGTTACTGCATGAAGAAGAGCAGCATGCATTCTCAAAGCACCTCTCTAGCTCCAGTGAGTTGCCTCCAGTCTTGGGCTGTTGGTATGATTCGGAAGTTTCACCTAATAAAAAATATCCCACAACAGGCTTAATATTGGCAAACATATAATAGCATAGTGTAGTATTCTTATTAGTCCATTCTATACTCATGGGTAGCGCAACAAAGAGCGAAGAGATGATCGTATCAATTTAGAGCAAAAAAATAGTGCTATTGTGTCGGATTTTGTACCTGTTGTCCATATTGCGAGAAGGTATGGGCATGGATCAAGAGTTTCCCTTTTCTCAAACTGTACATTCATAAATAGTGTCTCAGACAGAGAATCGGATGCATTAGACTTCAAAGAAGTTAATTGGTAGTAGATGAGTCAAGAAACTAACCTCTGTCAAAAGAGGGTGTGAATCTGGGAGCTCAAAGCTGCATTCAGAAGAAAAGAATTCAACAAATTGTGCACTCTGGGGGTTTTGATTCTCCAAGGTTAAAGCTTAACTAGTACTACACTCCCTCCCACTCTAGAAAAGAGACCCAGTTTGACTTTTTAGCTCACATAATCAAAAAGCTTGATTTCAAAAAAATAAATAAAAATATCATTTTTAGTTCAAAAAATAGCAAGTTTTCTAGAAAATTCAAAGTGAGACTACAAAAGCATAAAAAGCATTCAACTACAATTTTTAAATGAACTTCATCAAGTGAATGGGTTGTTATAACTAAGTAAACAACTTTCCAATAATGGCAATGCAAAACTAAGAATTAGAATACCAACTTACACTTGGTGTACTGTCTTAAACTTTTCCACATACTTCATTTTTGAGGGGCGGACTGAAGCAGCTTCCGCAGTCGCAATCAACGCTTTTGAAATGTCAAACTCTTGAAGAGAGAGATTTTTTGTGTCGATGAAATTCTGTAAAGTTTTCTTGAACTCATCGGTATCAAGTTTGATGGTAGGTATCTCATCATCAGAATCTAGAAAGTAATCCTCAATGTCTCTAAGTTCGGGTGTCTCTGTAGATTCAGGCTCGGGGGACGCTGGAACTTCGATGATCGGTTCACAATTTTGAGCTCTATAACTTGAATCTGCGACGTTAATCTCAGAAGGGTTTAGCTCATCTGCATCTGAGATTTTAACCTCTGAAAGGGACAGTGTTGGTGGGGTAATGCATACAGAAGGATTTTGATCAGCTGCAGCTGACATGTTTGAAGTTGCAGCACTTTTATCCTTTGGCCCAGGAAGGGCAAACCTAGCTCTGCATTTACAATCTAAAATCAGTAATCCAATGTATAAAAAAAAATATATGAAAAAACAAGACATGCAGTTGTTCCGCATTTAATTAAGAATCACTAAAGAAAAAAAATGAACAAATTGGTTCCAGACTATCCCACACAACTCATGGTGACTTCTTACACTCCCTTCTTCCGAGATTAGAAAGAGAATTTTAAATAAAAATAAAAAAGAGAAGATTTTTAAGGATAACTTTGTGTTTCCAATTGTATCCCTAATATTATGAAGAATGTAGTTGTGGTGGCGTGATGGTTCCCAATAGAATTCGTAATAGACAAGTAATGGTAAAGTGGAAACGTTAAATGTATTTTTAATTTGGAACATGCGAGTATCATTGAAATAATCATGAAAACCTTCCGGTTTCTTCCTTTCTTTTTATATTTTTTTAATTATTTCAATCATCATAAAACCAAAAGAAATAGCTCTTTGTTTGCATATCTCGAATCCAAAACCAACCCTATTGAATTTGGGCATTAATGTTTTCAGATGGTAGGAGAGCTGTCACCCTCTTACAGTTCAATTTGTAAAAGTAATTAATTTAAAGGAGAAAATAGTCGGGAACTGAGGTTTACGCAAACTTATCAGGTTTGTGCAAACCTCAGGTGAGGTTTGTCCTAAATGAACTGGTTATATAAACTGCTGGAGAAGATTTTGGAGCATTAAAACTATAGTAATAGATTACCATTAAAACTAAGAGATTATAAAGTAAACAAGGGCAAGTGCATTCTTTTTGTAAATTATAGTTCAATATAATTAGTAGTATAATTACTTAATTAAAAGTTATGAAGGTTTTGTCATTCTACACGCGCAATGTTTTCCATCACTAATGAGAACTTTAAGACTATATTTAATCAACTTAGGTACGAAGGTAGGTGTGAATATTTTCAAAGTGTCTTGTTTGATTCCCCAAACTCAATGACAGCATCATAACAGAAAATATTAGAGCAAAATGCAAAAAACCACATTTGAGTTGCACCAATTTCCAATTTCCAGGTAACCACCTCGTTCGAAACTATTATTTTACCATTTGTGGTTTCACATTTATTTTCAAGTTACCTCATTTCCATCCATTTTGACGGCAAGTAGACTCGACTCACGAAAAATGAGTGAAGTGTTGTCCAACAATAATAGTAAGTACTCAAATGACACGAATAGCCTCAAGTCTCCCTCAAATTTAACAAAGCATACCCCTCATTCATACATCCACCATTTTTCATGTTTCCTAAGCAATTTTGGTGACTAATGAGCCATAATCATCAAAACCCAAATCAATAATAGCATTCTTTCACCACCTTTATCTTCATGCTTAAAAAATTGGGAAATCAAAACCAAGGTGGATTGATGGATAAAATTGACCACCGACAACAGTAATGAAGTTCATTCTTCTAATTACAGGATTTCCTTATCCAATCATATCAAAATCATGCTTTGAACCTTCTCTGTCTCCGTCTATATATGCTTTTTGCATATAGGACTACCAGAAAATAAAACCAGGGTGGATTTATTCAAAAAGTTGACTAATTTGTTATGATCATCAAAACCTCTCTCTCTCTCTTTCTATATATATATAGAGTGGGGGGGGGAGAGAAACGCACAATCTTACCATCAAAATTTGTGTGGTTGAGTCTTCATCGCCAGACAATGGCTGGGTTTTGGGTTGTTACGAATTCACTCGTAAAGAAGCCCTAATAATTCTTAGACGTATTGTAAAGTAAACGATGAAATGACGGTAAAGGAAATTTTTTTTACTGGAATTTCAAACTAAGACTTTTCCACATTGACTGCGGAGAAGATTTAAGATAAATGCAGATGGTGATGGTCAAGAGTTGCAGACAATATCAAATGACAAAGAAACAACTCATCAGATGATGTTGGTCATGTTACAAATTACAATAAAACTAATAAATTTAATTTTAATACATTTTAGTTTAGTTTACTAACTTCTACTTTCAATACTATTTAACTTTACTTTAAGTAGAGTGTTAATATAATTTAATTTTAATGCAATTTAGATTTAATTTAGTTTAGTTTGATATTAATTTGTTTTCATTATTTTATTTTTATTTATTTATTTCTTATACATGTTTTAATAGAATTTAACTTTAATTTAATCTTAATACATTTAGTTCAAATGCTATGCAGCAATTAATAATTTTCTTTTTTTTAAGACGAGTGAGATGTTGAAGAAGAAAAAAAATAAAGACAGTGTTGGTAGGAAAATAAAATATGAAGGGTAGAATAGTCTTTAACGACAAAAATTAACATTGTTAGGTAAAAATAGTTAACAGGCGTCGTTGTGGAAATGAATGTCAAACCACGTGCGGTGAAAAAATAGTTTCCAAACCACAGATGGTGACTCAAAAATGCCACAAGTGGTTTTTTGCATTATACCCAAAATATTAGTATCTTTAAATAGTTTTATTTATGTAAAAATAGTTCTTAGTAACTGACTGTTGGAGCAGAGGAACATATGTAGTACAATTCGGTATTAAAATTGACATATCCATTTGCCCAAGTACGATGTAAAGAGATAATGTAACTGATGTTTTGAAACCTAGAGCCTCCTTCATTGAGCTTAACTAACTTTACTGCCATGTATTATTTGCACTAGCTGCTATTTACTTATTTGCTAGGAGTTGAGCATATATCAAATAAGTGCAGAGAATGCGATACAAACCTTGCAAATGCACTTGCATAATGCTTGCACTCTCCTCTCAAAGGACATGCATTGCAGTTTGGATTTCTCTTTGTGCAGAATACCTACAAAGATTTGAAGCATTGTTTACTGGGGAAAAAGCAAATAGAAAATATGATCTAAGAGCATAGTGCAAATAACACTATAACATACCTTTCCAAATGTAATCAATAGATAATGCAATTCGTACCTGCATGAAATGAAATGTCAATCAGTAAAAGTTCTCCTTGAATTCACAGCAACAATCCAAATTATAGTAATACAAGTAATGCTAGCAATTGAAATTTTATCCCACAACATTATGTCCATGGTGGTGGTACCTTTGGTTGATTCCTCCATCTACATCAGCTTGTGCACCCAATAAATTCCACTTTATTCATAAGGGGTGCAACTGGTAATAAATATCTAGATTGCATGCACCTATAAAAGATTATTTGAGAAAGAGGGAAGATAGAAATTACAATGTTTTTTCATCAAGGGTGCAGAGTCGCGGATAAAGATACATCTGAATCTTGTCGAGCATAGGGTACCTAAACTGAAAAAACGTCAGAATCTCATCTTTGATGGGGAGTCTCCAATGTATCAATCTGTTAGTACATTGTACTTGTATTGATGCTATTGGCACTCTACAAAAATGATAAAAAACACTCCTCCAAACACTATTCTATAAATAAGATGCAACAGTCAGGAAAAATCACTCTCCTCCAAACACTAGTCTATAAACAAGAATGCAATAGTTTGGGATTTTATATTACATTATACTATCTCCGCTCCAAATTATATGGCAATTATCGACTCAATTTGAAACATTCTTTAACTCAAAATTGAGACGATTCATCAAATATTATGAAACAATAAATCTTACAATGAGTAGTAATTTTTAGACAGTTTACAAATTTCATCATTTTATTGACTAACATTAAAGGAATTCATGTCAATTTTGAGTTTAAAAATGTCTTAAGTTGATTTTAAAAAGTCAATAATGATCTTATATTTTGGAACTGATGGAGCACTAGTGTCTTATGTTTGGTTTTTCCAAAAGTGGTTACATGACAGCTATAGTTAGTTAGTGGGAGCTGAATAGCTGATGGATGATGGCACAATATGTTAGAGTAGTTAGCTAATAAATTTGTTATATCTTGTTGAGGAGGTTATGTCGAAAGTTGTTGAACCTCATTTCTCTAGCTAATAGTAATAGTTTATGCTCTTTTTCCTTCAAAATTCTGCCTAGTTTCTATTTGGATCCCTCTCAATACCTTTCCCTTCTCTCTTCCAACTCATTTCACCTAATTCTAATTAGTTAGTAATTTTGGATAACAGTTTTTGATTCTGACAGAGTAAGGAGGTGTTTGATAAAAATTGAATGAATCTGAATCAGAATTTGAATCTTAATGAACTAAATCTGAATCTGAATAAAAAAAATTGTTTGATAATTGATATAACAGATTTTTATTATTTTACCCCTCTAAAAAAATTCAAAATTGTTATAAATTTATTTAATATTACTTAATATAATAGTTAGTATTGTAGTTTTAAAAAAAAACATTCATTCAGCCCAAAAAAATGACACTAAACCATTCAGCCCAAAATCGTCTAAATGGCTGATCGATTCAGCCATTCAGACGATTTTTTTTCAAAACAAACGCACTTAATGGCTGACCGATTCAGCCATTCAGTCCTAAACAAACAGCCCCTAAGACTTGGATTTGGTTAAACTTACGAGTTTAGAAGATGTAATTGAACTTCTTCAGGAAGTGGCTGCAGTGGAACCCACCCTAGACGCACTGCTACACGGCCAACATTTGTGTCAACCTGTATGAAGAAAATGATCCATGTTATTTTGAAATTGTGATCTGCCTCTGGTTAGATGAAAACTGGTAAATACAAAATACTTAAAATATTACCGGAAAAGCATTATGATGTAGCGTCAAAAGTCGTATGCACTCCACACTTTTCAACCCAAGTCCGTCTATGCTCAGCAGGAACTCCCTACAAGTATAGATGATTAAAAATTTGCTTTATCAAGTCACTGAAAACCACAAAGATATAACAGTTTCACTTACTTTGCTTTGTCTGGTGGAACATCTCTTAACCATTCAAGGTCAATTTTTCCATGGTCCTTAACCATTCGTTCAAGAAAGTCCTGTAAAAAATTAAATAATGAAAGCTAATTATTAGCAAAACTTCACACCTCAGCCGATGCCTTCTGAAGTTAATACTTTCAGCCAACAATAAAAGTTTATACAAAATAATGTACCTTGATTCGTGCTGCAAGCACATTATTCATTCCTCGTTGAGCTATAGTTTGAGCAATCTCTTCAACTGTTGCATTCCTGACTGCCTCCCAATCAACAGAATCCATGGCATTGTCATCCTTTTCTCTTTCTTTACTACAATAAGTTCTCCTCAATTCATCCCAGTCAATTGTAGTTTCTTGCTTAGTCTCAACCTTGCTTGCCTTTTTTCTTGGGGTTGATTTTTTCCTGCCAAGGTGATTTATGTTTTGTTCTGTTGTGACTTTTGATTGTAGGCTAACTGGATCAACTGTAATTTGCTCTTGCACTCCCGGTGTTGCCTTCTGCTGAGTTGTGGTTTCACGCACTGATAGCTTCAATGGTTCATTAATTTCATCTTTACTCTCTACACCCTCCATGTCTCTTTCACTAGAGAATCCAAAACGGTCAAATAAATCCACATTCAGTTCAAATGGAGCAGTAGAAATTTTACTGAAAGGTTCGTGATTGCCTGATGTCTGTTCAATAGACCCTGATTTCTGATTTCCACTTTCTTTCCTGTTTGACTCTAAGACCATGTTCTCGTTAGATGATAATCTATCTTTCTCGGCACTACAAAATTGCTGGAGAAAATCAATTTCTTCTAAGTCTATAATCTCTCTAAACGAAGTTGAACTTTCACTATTACAATGATTATCAGTGCTTGTCAGATTTTCGTTATATAAGGAGCCCTCTATATTTTGAGCTGGAAATGGATCTGAAATTACTTGTTCAAACTTGGGTCCTTGAGTCTCATTTATGATATCTGCACATTGATTACTCATATTTTGAGAATCTGCTCCTATGTTACTTCCTACTGATTCTTGGCTACATGCAATTTCCCCATCATTTATAATTCCATTGCTTTTAGGCTTGACTGGAAATCTCGCACAGAAAGTTATGTAGGTGGAGCTGTAGAAAATGATCAACAACATTGTTAATGAAATTGTGAAGCAACATACATATACATATGTGTGTGTACTTATTTGTAGTTGCACGAATCAGTATATCCTCAAGCTTACCTGGAAAGAAGGTCCGTCACATTTTGAGTTAGAAAAACTCCAATTATAGAGGCCACTACAGAACTTTTCCATTCTGAGAAGCGTCTATTACCTGTGAAGGACGAGTTTTTCTAGTCAGCTAAGTTACAATATGCTCTTACAGTGGAGGAAGAGTGAACAAAAAGTTAAAATTTCAAGCCAGATTCATCATTGTAAATGTTTTTACAAGTAGTCTTCAAACAACTTATCGAAAGGGCAAAAAGAAAGTCTTCAAAAAAGGTCATGGCTACCGTTAGCAGAAAGATGACTGCCTTCTACTTAAACATTTTCTAAAGAAAGAGAGAAGAATAGAGAATATATCATTTTTTGTGTGCCCAGATATGTTATAAGAATTTGCCTTGCAAGTTATCTTGATATAATTTTGCAAGTTTTATGTTTGTTTGTTTGTGTAAATTTATCCACATAAACAAGTACAGATTCCAGACTTAAACTAATAAAAAAATGAAAAAACAATAATAATTGAGTCCAGCCATCACTGTAATCATGTGGAAAAAATGAAATGGAAAAATGTCAGTATTTTCTAAGACTGATAATAGATCATTACTACGAGTGATGAGGTAAGATAAAATCTAACCTAGAAGAAGAGTCAACTTGGACATGGCAGACTTTATTAGTGCAAGAAAAGATTCTCCCTCTTTTTTCACCCATTCGTCCAATTCCTTGTCTGACTTTATTGATTCACTTCCATCATTCTCCATTAGAAGTTTCCAGGCCCTCAAAGTCATTGGGTCATTATCCACCTTAGGAATTACTTTCCGCTTTTTTGGAGGACCAAACACTACTAGTTCCCCCCCACGGGCCTTCTCATTTCGCACCACAAGTTGCTTCCATTCATCATTGATGTTTAGACACTCCAATCTTAGAATAAGATCCATCAATCCTGTACCGAATTCACAGTAAAAGTAGAAATTAGTGACCCAATTGACTACATTTAAAATAAATAGATAAAATTTGATAGGTAATTTTCATCCTAAATATTGGGATTGGAATATTTTGAAAAAAAATAAAAATAAAAAATTTAATTAATATGTAAAGATGGAATTTGTTTCTTTACTTTCATTAGTAAGCAAAATATCTTTCTGTTGTGGTGGGTAATTTTCATCTTCATACGCAGCAACCTCAAGACAGTTATGCTCTGGTAGAAGCTTCCTCTTAATTTCATTGTCATAAGCTATTGCATCATCAAGAAAGAAGTTCACTGTATTTATGGTTTTACAATTTTCACTTTCTGTAAGTTGAACTTCTTCAAGCGTTTGAGTCTCTCTTGGTAGCTGACCCTTCATTTCACTGTCATAAGCCACAGCCTCATCAAGAAAGAATCCCATTGTATTTTCTTTCCAATTTGTATAATATTCACTTTCTGTACGTGGAACCTCTTCAAGAGTTTGAGGTTCACAAACCTCAGTTCGAGGTTCATAAACCTCGCTACCATACCTTTCACTGCCAATATCTTTTAGAAAAGAATGTGGTGGTGATTGGACAAAATTAAAATTCATAGTTGAGGAATTGAAGATGCTCCTGGGAATGAACCGCTTCCTTTTCCCTCTAGATATTGCAACCGGGTTCAAGCTTAGGACACACTTGAAAGATTCCGGATCATCCATTGCTGCCTGAGTTTGTTCTTCAGTGGGCAAAATCATTTGCAGAAATCTTTTTTCTATGTGAAAATCACAACCCAAAATTAGGGGGTTATGATAGTTGGATTTCTTGAACCCATTTTGCACTCTTTTACGGTTCAATTTCTCAGCCAATGTTCTCCTGGTATCTTGTTCACACCTACCATATGCTCTTTTCACCTTTCTCCCCGCGTCTTCTGCTTCTATCAGGGACCACATAGTTGCAAATGTGGTTGCCTTTTGTCTCCTCGACCTACTTTTCTTCCATATCTTCGGAAAATTTGGTCCAATTTTTCTACTATTCTGTCGACATTGGTTAACAAGAAATTTCCTCTGATAAAATTGCAGGCAGACATTTTTATGTGTACTACAGAGATTGTTTGAATCACTAACAGCCTCTCTTTCTATTTCATGGGGATTTTCAACCGTCAGCTCCTTTCCTCTGTTAGAGGCTGAAATTGTGCACTCCTCAACTCCCATATTTAAGCCAAAGTTTGCTTTCATTGAGGACCTTTCCACACTTTTCTTTCGACGATGATATTGATAAAAAAATCTCCTGGCACAATTTTCACCTCTTTCTCGGCTTTCTATGTTCAAATCAGGATGTAGCTCAATGATATGCTTATCCAAATTTTCTGAGGCTCCGTGACTATTATTTTTAATATATATCCTCTTTTTACGAGCACCTCTCTTGGAAGTAGCAACTTTCCATAAAAAGTCGCATTTTTCTTGGTTGTCCAAATTGAAGTCCAGAGGCCCGCTACATGATTTTGCCAAATCATCACGATGGTCAATTTCTTGAATGTCAAAGTTTAGGGAACGCTTGCATGAAACTGCAACACATGTGGGACTTGCAAAAACGGCCTCTGCATTAACACTTTCTGAAGTAATAGCTGTGCCTTTGAGGTCACTCTTATTTGCAGAATATATCTTTGCCCGTAGATTAGCACATTTAGGAGTTTTAGGTTTTGGGGTTGGCCTTGGAGTTTGAGCTTTTGGAGCCTTTCTTGGTTGTCCATGAATATGATCAATTGCTACTTTAGGTCTATGCCTTTTCATTTTAAATCTTTGCTTGGGCTTCTTATTCAAATCTATGCCATTGTTGGGCATCTTTTTGATGTTCTGTTTCTCTGATGGAGAGGGAGTTGCAACTGAAGGAGAAGCTAAGCCAGGGCTACTCTGTGAGTTTTCAGAACAATGGAGCTTTGTACCCACATTATCAGACTTGGGCACTTTCTCCGTCTCTTTTTCTGTATATTGTTTGTCACCTGCTCAAAATTTACAATTTCAGAATATATACGAGTACTTTCTTATGAAGTAGTAACATTATTAAATTCATTCACAAGCAAACATCTCATGTGGTTCAGATTTCTCGTTGAGCTGAGAGCATCTTCTTCTAATCCTCATCAATCAAGGTAGCAGAAAGCATTTGAAAAAAGACAACTAAAGTATGTGTCTCATCATTCTTATCCTTTAACTCTCTTTTTTTCCGACTGCTTTCATTAATTAGAATGTAAGCAATTAAGAAATAAATCTTTTAAGAGCAGCTCTCATCCAGGATTAATTCTTCAGCAGGGCAGCTGCACATCATCATCTATAGTTCTATACAACCCTCCAATATGAGTGCATAGCATTATTTTGCAATTAATAGTTTATATTGTTGCAAGTGACAGTAGCCACAATAGCTATTGTTAGCAACTACCGGCGGTTAACATTACAAACACTAGTAACAAGTTTACCAAAGTATTGCAAGTAAGAATATGTAATATTGCTTTAATTGAAAATGACCATAACTAGTGTTGTAGGCACTAATAAATAGTATTGCAAGAGTGACCATAAATAGTGTTACAAGTACTACTAAACAGTGTTGGAAATGGAAATAAAGTAGTTGTATTACAATGAAAATTTAGCCTTTTAGAAGGTATTGTAACTGAAAAATTACATACAATATTATTCGTATGCGGGATTCCCTATTAAACACGCTATGGGCTCTTACAATATTATCCACAGAAGATGTTGTGCAGCTTCCGTGCCAAAGAATCTTCCTCATCCAGCCATTAAATATGCTTGCATTTGCACAAACTCTTCTCAGGAAATCTATGTGCTATATGAGGGCATAAATATTGGTTTTCTTAAAATTTACTCTCTCTGTTCCACAAAAAGAGTCTCATTTGCAAAATTATTTTGTTCCAAAAAAAGTCTTATTTGTTTCGGTAGTAGTATAAAATCGCACAATGTCCTCAAGGTTACCATCAAAATTTCATTATTGTGCCATCTAAACATCCAACAAATTTAGGGGTAAACATGGAACAAAAGTATAATATTAAACTTTGTAAACTTTGCAAATTAGACTTTTTTTTGTGGAACGGAGGGATATTATTTGATTGCTTGATGTACTCAAAGCAGTCACCGCACAAACATACAAAACGGCACTTCTTTTAGGCATTAACACAAACTTATTTCAAAGGCAGAGTAAGACTACTTACATGGTTCAACCCCAAATCTTATTCCACTCCCATCAGTAAAAGTAAATGCCGCCTCGCCATTACATAAACCTCCATCTTTATCTACTGAATTCATCGAGTTGGAATGTATAGAATTTTTCAAGTTCCTTTCTCTGGTGATGGATTCTGACCCTGGCTTTTTAGGGGTCAGAGGTACCCAAATACCCGCTCTCGGCAAGCCCTTTTCCATGGCATTGCCTGATTCCATCGTTTATGTTTATGCTTCCTGCAAGTAAATTAAAATCCCATAAAGAAAGTCCCAAGGAAACACACAGCCAAGTCAAGTGAAACATCTTTTTTTCATAAACCGGAAATATGAAGGAAAAATAAGCTCAATTTCCAAAAAAAAATAAAATAATAATAATAATAAGATTGATTACAGAGTTTAATTAGCTGGAAAATTCAAATTCGACTGTAGCTAAAACCAAAAATTATCAGAAAAGAAAAAAAAATTCAAAGCCAAACACTACTAGTACCAAATTAAACAAGTTATCAGCAGCCGCGTTCACTAAAACACCTCTTGCCGTCAAAATTAGTAACTGCATTAATAAAAACTAACACTGAAATCAAATTTGTTGTGCGAAATCTCTCATGGGTATACATATTTTGTTCCGTAAGAATCAATAGCAAGAAATACACCCCAAAATAAAAATTAAAAAATATATGTAAACATACATAAATAGACAACAACATGCAAACTATGTAAACATAAATTAACACTAAAATGGACATACCTGCTAGAAATTCTTACGGAGAAGAAGAGAATAACGCCATTATTTTTTGAGTTTATTCCTAAATAGGGCAGTGGCCGTACTCAGTAAGTAGGTTAAAAGAATAGGAGTTTTGTTTATAATGTTATACCAAGTACGTAAAGAAAAAGAGTTTGGTTTAGAATATAATTCCAACCGTTAGGTGAAAAGTAATCCAGTACTCTTCCAATGGGGTTGTACCCTTCCATGGGACCGAGTACGGGGATGACGATGTTGTACTCTTTCATGGATGACGATGAGTGCATCGTCATCCTCGATTTATATATTTTATTTTTATCAAACAAATATATTCAAATGTGTATTTTTGTCAATTTCACTTGGTTTTAAAACTTAAATCGGACCGGTAAAAAGTGGAATCGATTTGCTTTGTAGTTCGATTTGGACCAATAATTTAGTTTTGATCAAAATTCAAGTTGGTTTGTTGATGATCGATCTAATCGGTCGATTATTTGACCCAATTGACCCGATTTTTAATTTATTTATTTTTTTATCAAAAAAATTTAATATTAAACTTTATTACTTTTATTAATAAACTCATCTTTAATATATTTTAATTTATAAAAAGCGAGATTTTTATTAATTACTAATATATATATATATATATATATATATATATATATATTATATTAATGATCATTGGGTCAATAACAATTCGATCACTAATTGGACCAATGACTCATCCATCGTATCTTTTCCGGTTCGATGAACGGTTCAATTCTGAAAATCTTAATTTTATTTACAATCTTGTTTTATTTAGAGTCATATATGGTGGATGGTTAACTAGTTATATGTTCTAACAAATTTTTTATTAGATTCTTTTGTTAGGTGGTGTTTGATAAAATTGAGTAATTAAGATCTGAATGATTAGTATATCTTAATAAATTATATCATCCGATTGAAATAACATCAAAATTTTAAAAATTATTTGGTAACTAAAAAGTATAAAACATCTAAATGACTTTTAAATTTAAAAATATTAATTCTAAATTTAAAATATCTCAAAATGACTTTTTAAAAATCAATAATAATAATCTTAAAATTTGGAATGAAGGGAGTACAATATTTATAGAAGCTCCATAGATATAAATTTTTTATTAACAAACCACTCTTAATGTAAGACCCCAACTTTTTATGAATAAATATTTAATCGATCAGCATTGTACGCTGTATTGCACAATATTGAACCACTGAGTGACTTCTTAACAACCGATATTGCACAGTATCTCTGATTATTGATCCTTATGTAATAAGTTACTCGGTATTTTATTCAATAATTGCTACAGTAGAAATCACATAGTATCTCATATTATTGACATCTGTACAATATTTTATATTATTAGTTGTCATGACATGACATAGTAACTCATATTATTGAAATTATATTATTGATTAGCATTATCGACAATGTTTAAAAAGTTCTGTCGATGAAAGGGTTATGTTATTTAATTACGCGCCAGTAAGAAGAAATTCTTATTGAAAAACCCCCTTTTTTCTGGGAACGATCTCATTGTCAGTATTGTAAATCTAAAATATTAATGATGAATAATTATTGAATAATTAAAAATGTGTTGATTGAATATAAATGATTTGTGATATATATTTATTTAATTTTTTGGTATAAATAGAGAGATTTGTCATGAGACTTTTGTTGTAAGTTTAGCTTATTATTCCATAGGTAAATGTGCTAATTTTTCAAACATTCGACAAAAAATTATTTCAATTTTCATTTTATTATTATTATAATAGTAATAAAACAATTTTTTTTATATAAAACAGAATTTTTTTTATAATATATGTAAAGCTATTTGTTTTATTAGAATATATTATATTATATATAAAGTTATTTATTTTATTAGAATAATTTAGATGAATAGTAAAATCAGACAAAATTTTAGAAAATTCACTATTTAGTCCGTGATTATTTTAAATAGTGTCATGTCATTTTCCTTTAAATAGGTTGCTTAGTTAAGAAATGAAAATCACACCAAAATCAGAGAATTCTTTTTCTATAATATTGTGCGTATTTCTTTTGAGTATAAGGATACTTTAAGTGTAGCAAATAGTGCAAGATTTTTTCCAGATAATCTCCGTTATACCAGTCAGATCTAGTCTACTATTAAGGTAAAGGATGTTATTTTATTCATACTCATAAGGGTTGTCATTCTATTCTTTATTAATCTGTGGGAATAACCTGTTTACGCGGATTACCGCATACTTGGCGAATAACTCTTCGTATTCATTCTTTATTAAGTTATGAAAATGATCTGTCTACGCGGATTAACGCATGACGGTTGAAAATCTATTTACAGTTTCGTATATTCTTTCATACTCGTATGAGATATCATTTCTGTTGTACTCATCAAAGAATATCATTTTCTTTCATATTTCTCCATTTATGGTACAAAATTATTGTTTGTTTCCATAACCTTATTATTAAATGATGAAAATCCCTGAAATTAGTAGAATATCATTAATAGTTTGCGATTCATCTAATATCATTTCACTGGAATATTGGTCTGAACTTTTATATTAAATTTTAATCTATTCATTCAGGATACTATTCATGTCAGAGTACTATTCATCCTGGATACTATTCATGTCGGGGTATTATTCATGCCGGATTACTATTCACGACGGAATTTAGTTTCTTTTATTTGTCCAAATTATCCTTGAAATTTGAATATTAAATATCATTTTTAAATTTTACTCCACATCATGTTGACAATTTTGACATTCTTCAACTCTAGATAAATTAAATTATAAATATCTAATATTTATACTTGATCTCACTTGATTCATTATTTATATCATTGTCATAATCTTCATGCTTATATTGTGGTGAAAGTCATCTATGACTCGTAGTGCAAAAATGGATTGTTGATTAGTATGATTATGACTAGGAATTGTGTATTGGTATAATTATGACCTTTAATGTTACAGATAAAGGCTTGTGGTGAAAGTCATCTTTGGCTCGTCGTGCATAGATGGACAGGTGTTTGTCATGATCATGATCATTGAAAATACAAATGAATATCTTTGGACCGTAGTGCAAAGATAAAATGTTGATTTGCATAATTATTGATTGGTGTTACATGGATAAAATATTGATGATGTACCCTTAAATCATAGAAAATAGTAGACAGCATTCTTTACTTGACTCTTCTAATGGATTGTTTGTTCCGCTGCAGTTGTTGATATAAAACTTGTTGTCCATTATATTTTATCTGATTTATCATTGTGGAAGGCTAAAGTCAATTTATTCCTCATTATCTTAGTCATAATATTTTTTACTGGGCTATTTGAGCTCACCCTTTTCCTTTTTATTCTATTGTTCTTCTCAGGAAATGAAAGTGTACCTGGGACTAGTCGAGGAGTGGATTAATGGTCCGAGATAGTTACTATAGAAGTCTTCACCATGTTGTGAAATAGTGTGATAATAACTGTAATGAGTACTTAATTTGAGTTTGAATATTGTCGTATTATGTACGGTGTGTAATATTTGTATTCAAACCCACAACTTATATGTTGTCGTATTTTGCACGATAGTTTAATCGTTGTAAATAGGAAAATTTGAATTTGAATTCTGTAGTATGTATTTGGCGACTCAAAATGGGTTGTGTAGACCTATTTTGGGGGCATCATACTTAATGATTTAGATTTATATCTATATGAGATGTAACCTATGAATACTCTGATAAATAACTATATTACGGGGGTGTTTAGCATGAAGCTAACTTTAGTCAATTGACCAAAACAGTATAGACACGCATAGAAAGTGATCTCTTTCTTTGTTTGTCAGCACTATATTCATCATTTGACTAACTTACTATGAAGTTAACCGGATCCTTATATTACATTGATTTATTGAGTAACAATGCATGATAATAAATGATGTGACAAAAAATTAACACTTAATAGTAATAAATAACCTAAACAGGAGAAAAGACAGCAGATATGATTGAAGATTTGGATTTAGACAAATAAAAAAATAATAAGATTTGAAAATATAAAAAATATGTATATTGAGTTACACTCTAATTCTATGATTGATTTTTTTTACAAATATGTAAATTATTCAATATATTAACTAATGTTAAAAAATGCATTTTAAAATAATTTTTATATAAAAAAAAAATTAGACCCCAATTATAGACACTAAATTACTTCATCAAGTGAAGTTGATTTTTTATTTAAAATTGATTGTTATCACAAAAGAAGAAAAGTATGGGAAATTTGGAGGGAAGCCCCCTTCTCCCTTATATTTTCAGTCGTGAAATTTTATAAACTCAATAAAATAAATAAATTGTGACACAAAAAATAATAGAAAAATAAGAATCTTAACTTTAGAACAAGGTACTCATAAAAAATATGAGGCAAAAAATTATATTTTTATTTTTTGTACCCTAATCAAGACAATGAGATTGTTTGGGGACTTATTGTATTTTATGTAATTTGAACAATAGAAAAGCATTGGGCTTATATTTTTATTGCTAACAAGCCACCAATCTCATGCGAAGTATGGATGATATGAATAATGGTTTAGTATATATATATTAATTATTAGGGTTCTTTTCACTACTATACAACAATTAGAAAGTAATTACAAGATTAGTGCATCCACAAAATAATTACAAAAACAGTGCAACACAATAACCACGTCAGATCATTCAGTTTCACATAAATAAGAAAACGCTGAAATCAAGGAAAAGTTATTGCTATATGCTGCAGTTACTAATTCTTTGCAAAGGTTCTATGATCGAGCAACCTAAACAAATCGATCATCCAAATCGAAGAGAGACTAAGAATCCAGTCACGAAATTGATCAGTCTATTCAAAATCACGAAAAAAGAAGAACCCAGAGTAGCTGAATTTCGCAAAGAGGAAATCCAAAATCGGCATTCACGAAAAAATCGAAAGATTTGGAAGCCGACATTTTGCAGATACTGAATTTTTTTTAAGACTATTTGGTTACCCACAAAAACTAAAATGGTTACCTTTGTATGAAGATTTGGCTACCAACTGCACCATATTCAAAATAATTTTATTTTTAAAAGGTTATTTATAAGTAACTAGTAGCTACATAAATGAGAACTCTTACATGGCATGTCGGATACCATATGCACCTTCTGTTAAAATAAATAAATTTATCATACATATATTACCATCACTATAAAATTGGTCATTCAGGATACCTCAATTAGATTTATTGGTCACTACATATTGGAAATTTGGATGCATGTTTATTGTGATGTCTAATTGGGGTATATTATACATTGGAATTTTGATATACCATGATTGGATACTTTCAAATTAAAATTCAGAAAACATTATAAATTAGTTAAGTAATAATGAAATTCCTCAATGTGTTAAAATAATCAAAAGGTAAATAGTAACCAACATGATAAATTTCTATCACTCACTAATACACATTTAGTTACCTCTAAACGAAAGAGTCCAAAAAAACCAATATAACAAACAAACAATGTCAAACTACTGGTAATAGAATCAAAGATCAATCATCAGTATCCAAATATATAAGCACTAGTAACCAAAACATAATCAGCAAGTTTCTAAAACCAATTTAATCAACCTCCATATTATCAAAAAGTATTTAGTAACCAAATCAGAATATAACAGTAACCAAACAAAGCAGCGACGACGACCACAAATAAACCAAACGAAGCAGCGGCGTCTGGAAACTTAGAAACAAAGCGGCGACACACTGAACTCGAAAATTGAGCGACAGAAACATGCAAAAGAATGTACCGACGGCGAGTGCAGATGAGTGTCGACAAAGAAAGAGCGAACAGTGGAGGCAACGACAGATCAACGCCGACAGGAACGAAAAGAACGCCGACAAAAATCAAAAAGAGAAGAAGAGAAATTGGTTTCCAAGTTCTCAAATTAGAAAATAAGGGTTTCCAACTAAAGAAGCCTTCAATAAAAAAGAGAGAGAAATGACAAAGGAGAAAGGCATACAACAGATTAGGCAACCAACCGGGAATAGTTACCATTACAAAACTGATTTGTCACATCAGCAACCCATTAAAACACCTAATTAAATTAAAGGGATGCCAAATGCACTAATTTTGTAAATAAAATATTAAAAATATATTAATTCTATAAATATTTTCTGAATACACTTTTGTTGTAATTTTTTCTAAAAATGTACTAGAAAGTGTAAATAAACCTAATTATTAAGGTAATCGATTGAATGTAGGATAAGTATTTAATTAAGATTTCGAAAAAAAAGTTATAGTTATTAAATTATTACATATTTATTTAAATTATAAATTATTAAATTATATATTTTAGGTTCTTTTGATTGATTATTAAGTTAAACATTTGAATGGAGATTAGATTTATTTATTTATGATTATAAGAAAACAATTATTTTTTATTTTTATTTAAGTTTGTAATAGAATTCTATGTTAGTGCTTATATTGACAAAATTGCTTAAAATTCTAATGCGAATAGAACTATGAAACTCAAGTTTTAATAAATTTTAATTTAGTGATAGTAATTTGATAGTAATGAATTTAATTTAGTTATAATACTAATTTTAATAAAATTCACAACTAGTATTAATAAAACTAAATCATGTGATATGTTAAGATTTTTTTTTGATATCGATCTTAATATCTTTGTGAAATTGTGATAATAAAACTACATTACATAAAATTGTAACACATTTTTTTTCTAGCAGGTTGGAGTTCCTTTTTAATACTTTTATAAATTTAATTAGTATTTAATTTTACAAAATTTAATAGTACTTATGCTAATTTAAATTATAAGGAAATAAGCTAAAATAAATATTTATGAAACTAAGTTTCTGCCTTTAATTATAAGTTGATGAACTGCCAATTGAATTTACTGTTAATACTCCATCCATTCCGAATTATAAAATTACTATTGACTTTTTAAAAATTAATTTAAAATATTTTTAAATTAAAATTTTTAAAATAATAAATATTATAACTGTAAGACCCCGAATTTTATGAAATAAAAGTATTCAATTTTTCTTATAATTACTATTCAGTAAATGGTTAAATTGATAAATGTTAAAGTTAAGGGTGATATATGAATTTTTTTTTCAAAATACACAAGTGGTTATAAAATATTCATTGTTGTCGGGGAATATTCGTTTGGTAGTGGAATATTCTTTCTGTCGGAGAATATTCGTACGACGGCGCAGCCATTTGTGGGCCCCATAACAGAATAAATGTCGGGTAAAGAAAACGATAAATTTGAGTTTTTACAAATAACGGCGTAGTTGTTACCGTTAACACTGTTGAAATTCCCGATGGTTAAAATACAATAATACGCGTTATTGCACAGAAGCACACGGTATTGCATAGTATTTTTGAAATTATTGATTATTACGTAAGAAGGCACTACTCAATAATTGTTACAGTAATTACTGTTCAATATTTTATTTTATTGATTCAATAATTGCTACGTTGAAATTTTATATTATTGTTGTTCAATAATTATCATTGCACAGTATTTCCCATTATCAGATCAATAATTCATATTATTTGAATAATATTATTAGATAATATTATTAGCAATGTCTAGAAAGTTCTGTCCAAGGAGAGGTTTGGTCACCTAATTGCGCGCCAGTAAGGAAAAAATTCTTATTGGAAAGTCCCCTCTTTCCTGGGAACGACCTGGTTGTCATAAATGTGATTCTGTAATATTATTTGTGAATAATTAATTATTGATTCATATGATAAGGAAATATTTATTTTATGTGGATATAAATGAGGGATATATTTTTGTGGTTAAAAATGAAGGAGTTAATATTGAGGTGTTTTATCTGTATTTTTGTCAGAACGGAGGTATTGAAAATCAAATTAGGGTTTTTAAGATATTTTGCGAGGGTTATAATTTTTAATCCGACCGTTGGATCGTGGTAATATTTGGATATGTTATACATATATAAGTTGAGTATATGTCCACAAATTTTGAACCGTTAAAAATAAACGTATGATTTATTATGAATTTTACGAGATTACTGGTTCAGAAAGTGTTGAATTTTCGGAGTTAATCATTTTGGTGGAAAATTCTAGAATTAGTGGGCTCCACTCTTGGTTGGTGAATACTGAAATTTTTATTCAAATATGGTGGGTGAGAATAGTAGCAGGTAAAGCCATCAGGTTGCAGGTTAAGTCTGCTTCGGCGTGCTAACATTTTCCTATAAATAGAGGGCTAAGTTAGAATTGAAAATCACACCAGAAACATAAGCTTTCTCTCTTTCTCTCTCTATATTATGAAGCATATTTTGTGAGTATTTAGATACTGTAAGAGTTGCTATTCAGTGCAAGTTTCCTTCGGCTTTGCATTCCAGTCAGAAATACTGCACTTTTGAGGTAAGGGACAGCAAGGGATTTTAAGGGTTGTTATGTTTTTCAGTTTTGTAATTTTTCTGACCTTCAAAAATTCTAGAAAAATTTGAAATGATATTTTGATGAGTTTTCTTGATTGTGTCCAAAAATGGTGATTTTTGGATGCATAGATTAAGAGTTATGAATTTTATAAGAAAAGACTATTTTAAAAGTAACCGCTTATAACTTCTTGTGGTTAACTCCAAAATTGATGAAATTTTTATTGGGAGTACATGTATATGATAGGAGTATACTCTGTAAATTTCAAAATTTTTGGACAAAAGTATAATTTATGATAAGTGTCTAAATATTCGGCGGTTTTGGCCATATGAAAAATAGTAAATGAGTTTTAAAAATTTTGAAAAAAATATATGTTTAATATGGAACTATATTCTGCTAAATTCCAGAAAAGAAATATTTTTAGAACTGATTTGGTATTTTTCATAAAAATGGACTAGTTATGAGTAAATGAATTAAATATGTTTTGTGAAGAAAGAAAATTAGAAAATAGGATTTTATGGCTTGAGAATCCTATATGAGGTATATGCAGATTTTTGATGAGGGTTTTTGGTTATTGGTGATGAAATCTTATGAGTTTGACATTTTAGGATGATTAAATGCATTATTTAGTAAAGTGTAAACAATTAAAATAAATTATTTATAAATTTAAGAAATGTTATTCTTTCAATATCATTATACCGAAAATATTGGTATGAATTTTATTGTGAAATTTCTACCTTTTTGTGTCGAGATTACTATTCACGAGTTACTATTCACGACAAAATTGGTTTCTTTTTCTAACCAAATTATAGTTGAGTTATGAATATTACTCTTGAGATTAAAACTATGTATTGATTATATTGTTTTTATTATCATATATAATATTTTTATAACCATGATGTTGAAATTCTCTTTCACTGGAGTGTAAAGATGGGTAGATTATTGGTATGATCATGACTAGGGTTCTCTTTGGCCTGTAGTGCAAAGTTGAATTGTGACTAGTATGATCATGACCATTAAATTTACAATTGAATATCTTTAGCTTAAGTGTAAAGATGAATTGATTAACATGGTTATAATTATTGTTTATATAAATTCTGAAATGATTATATATTTCTTTGAGATATGAATATATTTGGCCAGTAGTGCAAATATGAACTGTTGAGGAATATCTTTGGCCCGTAGTGCAAAGATGAATTGTAGATGAATATCTTTGGCCCGTAGTGTAAAGATGACATGTTGTTGAATATCTTTGACCTGTAGTGCAAAGATGAAATATTGATGAATATCTTTGGCCTGTAGTGCAAAGATGAATTATTGATGAATATCTTTGGCCCGTAGTGCAAAGATGACATGTTGTTGAATATCTTTGGCCAGTAGTGCAAAGATGAGCAGATGTTGAGATGAACATGACCAACTGGTGATACAAATGAATATCTTTGGCCGTAGTGCAAAGATGAAGTTATTAGTATGATTATGAACAGAAAATATGATTTGGTGTAACTATGATCTTTGATGTTTCAGGTAAAGATAGGTGATGAAAATTATCTTCGTCCTGGATGAGAAGAGGAATTTAGAATTACAGTTATGATTATAAGTTATTCATATAATTGTGGACCAGAATTATTGATTGATGTTACAGGGATAAAACATTGTTGGTGGATTTTTAACATGGAGAAGATAATAGACTTTATAGTCTATTTGACTCTTCTAATGGATTGATCGTTCTGCTGCAACTATGGTTAAAATTTTTATCATTTACCATATGTTCTAAATCTCTGATTTATTATTGATGAAGGCTATTGATAATTTAATTATCTTTAGTCATGATATTCTTTACTGAGCTAGTTGTGCTCACCCTTTTGCTTCACAATTCCTTTCAGGTAATAAGAGTGTAGCTGGGTCGAGCGAGGGTAACGGGGAAATAGAACGGTGGTCTTTAGCTGTGGATGTTCTCCCGAAGCAGTATAGAAAAGTTTATTTAGTAGTTTTATTTGGTGAATCCAATAGGGTAAGGTGTACCCAACATTGGAAGGGTGGTTTGCCACTATCATACAAGATGTCTAACGACATACAACCTCGTGTCATCATAAGACAAGGATGTGCTCATCCACTTACTGAGTATATATACGAGCACTACCTATATAATCTTGGTGTTTGTTTGAAGTATAATTCTCAATTAGAGATAGTAGAGATAATGATATGTCAAGAGAAAACTCACCATTAGGAAGAATATGATAGTAATCTTCTCATTTTTCTTTGGGGTCTATTGGGTCAACCAAGGATAATTCTGTGGCCATATGATATCTATCATAACCTAGACGCATGGCCTCCCATGTACGAAGGTTTCCTTGAGCACTTCCCAAATATTCTAATTTCTAAAATAGTTTTTGACTATACCTTTATGTAAGGTGTCATTGTGAGGTGGTGTCCACGGTTGGAACATGAGTCACATTTGGTATATATTTGTATCCAAACTCACAGTATATGTGTTGTTGTATTTTGCACGACAATAGTTGTAATAAAGTTGTAGTTGTTTTCTGTACCATGTATTTGGCGACTCAGAATAGGTTGGATGGAATGGACCTATTTTGAGGTTGTCACAATAACTAATTACAATAATTTTACCAACGCAAAAACATGAATAAGTATGTGTTGTGACCAAAAGACTACAAGGGCGGGCCAGTGCACAAGGGAGTATGTGTTGTACACAAGAATGGACATGTATTTATCGACATGTATATCATTTTTCATCACATATATAAGATATTTATAATTATAATTGTAAGACCCCGAGTTTTAATAAATAGAATTTATTTTTTCTTATAATTATTATTTTAAACAGTAAGGAATATATTGGGGAATATTCGTTTTGTCGGAGAATATTAGGTAAAGTACGACGACGCCGAAACAACCAATCATTGGTGGGCCCCACATTGAAAGAATTGTCGGATGCAGAAAATGACATAAATAACCTTTTTAATATAAAAAAATTCAACGGACTTATCACTTTCAACTGTTAAAATATTCGGTAATAAAGAAATTGTTAGAGTCTATATATGTGATTTGATGATGAATATGATTAATGTATATTTGTATAAGTAACTTTTGAAAAGTTCTTAATGATGTTATGACTGTACAATAACTTAGAATAGAAAGATCAAATTTGTTAGTTTGATCTTATTGAGTTGATCTAACTAATTATTAATATGTGATTTGTTAATTAATGTATATTTGTACCAGTAAGTTTTGTAATGTCCTTAATAATTTCATAATTATATAATGACTTAGAATAAAAAGATCAAAGTTATTAGGTCGATCTTATTGAATTGTTAGAGTCTGATGATGAATATGATTAATGTATATGTGTACCTATAAGTTTTGTAAAGTCCTTATCTGAGAAACATTTGTATATGAACTTAGAATAAAAAGATCAAAAATTTTAGGTTGATCTTATTGAGGCTTTCGGATGTATAGTTTATAGGTTCCAATTGATTGTAGAGTTACTCTTCCTATTTGTAGTGTCATCATAAATAGTAGAATTAACTCATTCTTTGCAGTGCATCACATGATCGATCAAGGAGCTCTCTCTCATTAGGTATGAAGTTAAGTTGAAAATCGAATAAGTAAAGACTGAACTTAGAGTATACTCTGAAGATGATGAGTATAGTCCAAATCATAAAAAATCTCAAGAATAGTTCAGTAAAGACTAATTCGTAGAGTTACTCTGCCTGTTCATAAATGATACGTCAGTTCAGAGAGTAACTTAGACATTCGTAGAGCAACAATTGAGTAATCATGAAGCCACAAAGAGACGGCAAAGTTCACAAAGCTATTTTCGAAATCATAGTATTGTTGTCGCAAAACAAGCTGACACAACGACTCAAAATGTCAACATCAAGGATCCCAAAGTATCTGATCATTAAATGCACCAAAGGACGCTTTGCAACGGGAATTCTCTCTTGAAGACTATAAGAGACTTCAAGGATTCAAAACAAAGAGAGTTGGTGAAAAGTAGAGAGAGAAGCAAGTAGAGTCAATGAGAAAATAGAGAAAATATCAAAAAATAAAAACTTTGCCAAAGTCGAAGAACTCACTCTACGAATCTGAACATCGTGTTCAAACTGCTAAGTACCTTAGAAGAAGAAACTTAATTGTCATCTTAGCAGCACATCAAACAACTATCATGCATCCAACAAGAAATTGATTATCTTTATGACTTTCATCCAAGTTTAAGTGACTTGTAGAGGTTTAAGTAACCTAGTCTGTGTGTACTTGTCGAGATTAAGTGACTCGAAGGAACCTGAGTGGTTCAGTTCTAATAGATCGGTGTGATCTGGTCTTAGTGACCTCATCCTTAGTGGATATCCTACTTGTTAAAGTAGAAGAGTGGACTAGGAGTTATTCAGTCTCTGAACCACTTAAAATTTACTTGTGTCATTTACTATTCAGTATTTTCTTTCTGTCATATTATTTATCATGTTTATGTGATTGAAAATCACAAGATTAAATTTAGAATTGAGATTTTCCTTAATTTTTAAGGAGGTCTTTCAAAGTATATTTCGTTGTGCATAATCAATCATGATTGACTAATTATCTAGTAATACATCTGTTGTCCGATCTATATAATGACAAATACGCGCAAGTATACACGGTCAATCAAGTAATAAAGAAGTAAGGAGAGTGTCGAACCCACAAAGAACGGATACTAATAATTAATCTAATTACCAAGTTTCTACCAATTTAATTCCACTTAAACAATCACCTTAATTGATTTATGAAAAGTTATTTAATTTAAGTGATTAAGAACTAATTAACTGACAAAGATTGATTATCAGATGATTAAGACACATGAATACAATTTCCCCAATTGCTTCACAATAATCCCCTTACCTTATTCCCACTTGATTTTATCCAATGAATTGATAACTAAGAATACCTATCAATCTACTAATATCTTTCAATGATTAATAGATAGATCTATTCTAGTTATTTTGCTACTTTCGTGCAAGACACTTAAAACAGACTCATTAAGCACAAACTCCTAACAAAGTTACACATGACATACAAGTACTTTCGTCTCATACACTATTATGCTATTCTAGAAAGAATCAAAAAAGTCATGTATTATTATATCCAGACCTAATATAAGATTTCCTATGTAAATTCAATCAAAGATATAAAGTCAATTGTTGGCCAAACAATTATTTAATCATGCTCGAAATATAATAATCAACTCAAAGGAGTTGTGACGCCACCAAAATAGGTATACATCACCCACCTTGAGCCGCCAAATACATGGTACTGAATACAAATACAAACTTAAATATACAACATGAGCTGAGAGTTTTTACACGAATATTGTCTCATAGACAATATCTAAACTCAAATTCAATCTTCATTACATTTATTATCACACTAAATAGTGAGGACTACTACAACAATCATCTCGAACCATCACTCCATTCCCTGACTAGTTCCGGCTACGCTCTCATTTCCTGAAGAGAATAATGAAAGCAAAAGGGTGAGCTCAACTAACCCAGTAAGAAATATTATGACTAAGATAATGCAGAATAAATTATCGTTAGCCTTCGACAATGTTAAACAGATAAAATATCATAAACATCAAATTTAACTGCAGCGAAACAAGCAATCCATTAGAAGAGTCAAGTAGAGCATGATATCTACTATCTTCTATGATTTAAAAAGTTTATCATCAATTTTATCGCTGAGACACGACTTAATAAATAAACCACATCATCGAATAATCCCTGCACTACAGACCAAGAATATTCATTAGTATCACGACCACGAATTGTCCATGCACTACGGGCCAGGGATATTTGTGTTTTCACCAATGGTTAAGATCATGTCAACAAATGTCCATCAATGCACTACGGGCCAATGAGGATTTTTACCACATCATTTGTAATATTACATGTCATAATTATACTGAATGATCCCTGGTCATAATCATACCGATCAACAGTTCATCTATGCACTACAAGCCAAAGATGACTTTCATAATAATATAATCATGAGGATGATGACAATGATATAAGAATTCAATTAAATGAAAGCACGTGATAAATTTTTAAAGATTTATAATTTAATTTATCCAGAATTCAAAAACGTCTAAATTGTCAACATGATACTGCTTTGTGGAGTAAAATTTAAGAATAATATTATATCAAAAATAATTTGGACCGAAAAAAATCAATTTTTATCCTGAATAGTACCCCGGGTAAATAGTAATCGAGTGAATAGTACCCCGTGAATAGTACTTTGAGAATAGTACCCCGTGAATAGTACTCCGGCATGAAAAAATTAAAACGTATCAAGAATGCTCAGAATAATATTTTTATGAAAAGATACTGAATGAAGCGCAAATTTCAAGGATATTCTACTAATTTCATGGAATATAGAAGCCAAAACTTTAACAAAATGAGTATAGAATTCAGAATCTGAAACGAAATAATATTTACTCATACTATAGAGTATGGAAGAAAATATTATTTCTTACAAGTATTGAACAAAAATAATAACCCTTACCTTAAAAAGAAGAGTTCCGATTGGTAGGACGGGGATATTCTTGAAAAAAACTTGAACTGTTTACTACGCTCAAAGTTTCCTTAAACTCTAAAGAAATACGCTCAAGATTATAGAAGAAGAATTCTCTTATTCTGGTGTGATTTTTAATTCTAACTAAGCATCTAATTTATAGGAAAATGGAAAGGATACTATTTGAAAAATCTAATCACGGACGTACAGAACGAATTCACGGGCGAATTCGTTCGGCTGAAACGTTTGAAAATTTTGATTTACTATGCAGCACTATACAATAAAATATTATAATAAAACGAAAACTTTAAATAAAATATAATATATTTTATTTATAATCAAATAAAACAAAACTCATATAATAATAATAATACTACGCCCTCCACTCCCGGGCAGTACTTCTCCCCCCCCCCCACTTTCAATTATCATTTATTAAATATATATATTATATATATATAATATTATATTATATATATATATATATATTCCCACCATTACAATGCAATCCTTTTTTTTTCTTTCAACCCGTGATACCCAACCCCCCCACTAAAACATGTCATTTTCAACATATATATATATAT
The DNA here is from genome assembly GCA_016801055.1 of Panax notoginseng. Lineage (NCBI taxonomy): Eukaryota > Viridiplantae > Streptophyta > Magnoliopsida > Apiales > Araliaceae > Panax > Panax notoginseng. The sequence continues at coordinate 254,593,122 of CM029013.1, forward strand.
ATATATATATATATATATATATATATATAATATTATCATACTCATAACACACATTATTTTGAAAAATGGGTAAATGAGGGTCCAAATAATAAGTAAATTTACAACAAATACTTCATAAAAATTTCTTTAATATTTTTAACAACATTTATTCATCATTATTATTGTTTGTAATATTTAACAACCAGATCATTCCCAAGAAAGAGGGAGCTTTCCGATAAGAATTTCTCCTTATTGGCGCGCAATTAGGTGACCAAACCCCTTTCCTCGACAGAACTTTTTAGACATTATTAATTATTCAGATAATAATATGAATAACTTGTCATCTCAATTATTGATTTAATAATATAAAATATTAACAATAATTGAATCAAATAACGTGAGATACTATGCAGCAATTACTGTATCAATAATTGAATATAACTGAGTGACTTCTCACGTAAGCATCAATAATCAATACTGTGTGCTACTATGCAACCACGCGATTACTGTACTTTTAACATCGGTTATTTCAACAGTTTAACGGTAAAACTTTCGCCGTTATTTTTATAAAAAGATAATTTTGTCGTTTTCTAAGTATAACAATAATTTCGTTGTGGGATCCACCAATGATTGTGCCTTCGTACGAATATTCCCTGTTAAAACGAATATTCCCCGACCAATCGAATATTTTATAACAACTTGTTTACTTTACAAAATTTATAAATATTACCCACAACTATACAATTATATCAAATTCACACCATAATATTCAAAAATATATTTCGAGAATTATTCTTTATTTATAAAAATTGGGGTCTTATAACCTCCCCTTCTTATGAAATTTCGTCTTCGAAATTAGGATACGTACTTGGTATGTCGAAGAGGTGAGGATACCTTGATTTCATTTCAGATTCTAACTCCCAGGTCATTTTCTCAACATTGTGGTTTCTCCGCAAAACTTTAACTTGAGGTATAACCTTGGAGCGTAGAATATGTTCCTTCTTATCCAAGATTTTAATAGATACCTCTTCATACGTTAAATCTTCCGCTATCTCGTCCGGTTCTAATTCAATAATGTGGTTCGGGTCTTCCACATATTTACGTAACATAGATATGTGAAAAACGTTATGCACACGAGACATGCTTGGCAGTAAAGCGAGTCTATAAGCCACAGTTCCTACTCGATCGAGAATTTCAAATGGGCCAATGAATCGAGGATTAAGCTTTCCTCTCTTTTCAAATCTTGTAACTCCTTTCCATGGTGCTACACGTAACAACATATGCTCTCTAACATTGAATTCCACGTCCTTTCGATGAAGATCAGCATAACTCTTTTGTCGATCTTGTGAGATTTTTATACATTGCCGGATCATTTGAATCTTTTCCGTAGTCATACGTACCAACTCCAGTACCAACAACGTTGCTTCACACACCTCATCCAAACATACTAGAGAACGACACTTGCGTCCATACAACGCCTCGAATGGAGCCATGTCAATACTTGCTTGATAACTGTTGTTGTAGAAAAATTTCACCAATGGCAAAAACTTGTCCCAACTTCCTTTGAAGTCAAGGACACAGAATCTTAATAGATCTTCAAGAGTTTGAATAGTCCTCTCCGACTACCCATCCGTTTGAGGATGATATGCCGAACTAAATCGCAAATCCGTACCCATAGCTTTTTGTAAACTAACCCAAAATCGTGAAGTGAATCTTGGGTCTTGATCAGAAACTAAGGATATTGGCATACCATGAAGTCTAATAATCTCATTTATGTAAATACGAGCAAGACGTTCAAGTGAATAAGTTTCTCGTATATGTAAGGAATGAGCAGATTTGATCAATCTATCGACAATGACCCAAATTGCATCTATGCCTTGAGAAACCTTGGGAAAACCAATAATGAAATCCATGGTAATGTGCTCCCATTTCCATTCTGGAATTTCAAGTGATTGCAATGGACCTTTTGGCACTTGATGCTTCGCCTTGACACGTTGACACGTTAAACACCTTGAGATAAACTCTGCTATCTCTCTCTTCATATTGATCCACCAAAATGTATGTCGAAGATCACGATACATTTTGGTACTTCCAGGATGGATTTCAAATGGTGTGTTGTGCGCCTCTATCATGATCTTATACTTTAAATCAGGATCGTTAGGAACACAAAGTCTGAAGTTAACTCTAAGTATTCTTTTTCCATCGATTCTTGCTTCCGGAATAACACCTTCTTGCACTTTTTTCTTCATATGTATCAGCTCCAGGTTCGTAGCTTGAGCAGCTTTTACTTTACCAATTAAAGTCGGTTCTACTCGTATATTTAACATCATCACGTGGGTTCTTGGAGTCTTTATCTCTATCTCTATCCTTTGTAAGTCATAACAAATGGGTCTTTGCATTGACAATATCGCACTCGTACCCGCATATGATCTTCTACTCAATGCGTCAGCTACCACATTCTCTTTTTCAGGATGGTATTGAATAGTATGATCATAATCTTTCAACAGTTCGTGCCAACGTCGTTGCCGCATGTTGAGTTCCTTTTGGGTGAAGAAATATTTGAGGCTTTTATGATCCGTATAGATCTCCACTTTCTCCCCATACAGGTAATGCCTCCAGATCTTTAGTATGAAAATGACTGCTGCCAACTGTAGATCATGAGTAGGATAATTCCTCTCATATTCTTTGAGTTGTCGTGAGGCATAGTCTATGACTTTCCCATATTGTATGATAATGCATCCTAACCCTCTGCCCGAAGCATCGCTGTAGATGACAAATCCCTCCGAACCAGATGGTATTGTCAGAACAGGTGCTGAAATGAGTCTTCTCATGAGTTCTTGAAAACTCTTCTCACGTTCCTCGCTCCAACCGAATTTTGTATCTTTTCCAGTTAGCTGAGTTAATGGAGTAGCGATTCGAGAAAATCTTTCCACGAATATCCGATAATAACCAGCTAAGCCGAGAAGCTACGTACTTCGGTCACTGACTTAGGTTGCTCCCAGCTTTGTATTGCTTCAATCTTCGCTGGGTCAATAGATATTCCATGATTCGATATCACATGCCCAAGAAATGCTACTTCCTCAAGCCAGAACTCACATTTCTTCAACTTGGCATATAGCTTATTTTCACAAAGCTTTTGGAGTATCAGCCTCAAGTGTTACTCATGGTCTTCACGACTTTTGGAGTAAATGAGGATGTCATCAATAAAGACGACTACAAAATTATCCAAATATTCCTTGAATACTCGGTTCATCATATCCACGAAGGCAGCAGGAGCATTAGTTAATCCAAAAGACATGACTAGAAATTCATAATGCCCGTACCGAGTTCTAAAAGCAGTCTTTGAAATGTCATCGGTTTTAATCTTTAACTGATGATATTTGAAACGAAGATCGATCTTTAAAAAGAATTTGGCTCCTTGCAACTGGTTAAGCAGGTCATCAATACGAGGTAACAGTTACCTATTTTTGATGGTGACATGGTTCAACTTCTGATAATCAATATAAAGTCGCATACTCCCATCTTTCTTCTTCACGAATAGAACAGGAGCACATCAAGGAGACGCACTAGGACGAATGAAATCGATGTTTAACAATTCCTGCAGTTGGGTCTTTAACTCCTGAAGTTCAATAGAAGTCATTCGATATGGGGCTTTGGAAATGGGTTTTGTACCGGGTTCAAGGTCGATACAAAATTTAATTTCACGCTCCGGGGGTAGGCCATGAAGTTCTTCAGGGAATACATCAGGAAATTTATTAACAATAGAAATATCATTCAAAACTGACGTATTTTTGTTTAAATCTGTGACACGAGCTAAGAAAGCTTGACATTCATTTTTCAATAAACGAATAACTTTATGGCTTGATATGACACTGATCGACTTTAGTGATTTGGTTGCTTAAATTCGCATAATAGGTTGGTTAGGAATATGAAAGCTAACAACCTTACAAAAATAGTCAATTTTTGCATGATGAGTGGTTAACCAATCAATTCCTAAAATCACATCGAATGCAAGTATTTTTAAGGAAATAAGATCGACAGGTAATGTGGGGCTATCAATTTGAACCAAATAAGACTTATAAACAGTGGGTGTAATGAAGGTTTCTCCCAACGGAGTTTCAACAGATAATTCAAAGTCTAATTTCTTCGGAGTTAAATTTAAACGTTGAGCGCAAGTAGGAGAAATAAAAGAATGTGTAGAACCGGTATCAAATAAGGTATATACTTCGCAAGAGTTTACGATTAGCTTACCCGTGATGACCTCGTTCGGGTTCCTCGCTTTTTGGGAGGTTACGACAAACGCTCTCCCTTGAACTACCGACTTTGACTTATCTGGGACGACATTTGGTGTCACCATCCCAACTGAATTTGGCTTCACTGCACGATAAAATCGAGCTAGGTGACCTTCTCTTCCATAATTGTAACACGTTTTGGACTGCTGCGTGCAGTTTGGACTGATGTGTCCCTCCCCTCCGTATTTGAAGCATATGATAGGTGGTCGTTCTCCTTCCTTAACAACGGGTGCTGGTGCTGACGTTTTTCCATCATTGTTGAATCTCCTCTTCTTGAAATTTTCACTCCTATTGTCTTGGCCATGATTACCACCGAAGTGATTACCATTTTTGGCATGTTGATTCCCTCCACGTTTGTTGTCACCGCTTCGATGACTGCTACCACTAGTATTATCAATTTGTCGGCTGCTCTCTCTTGGTTGGGTTGACTCATTATCGCTCTCCAATAACTGAGCCATATTTACAACATCTGAATACAAACACAGTTTGTGAGAAATTAGGTATTGACGTATCTCGGGTTTCAAACCTCTTAGAAACATCCGCGTTATTCTCTCCTCATTATCAACCAAGTGGGACGCAAACCGGGACAACTCGGTAAACTTTGCTTTGTACTGCAACACGGTCATATTATTTTGCTTCAGCTTGATGAACTCTACCTCCTTCATGTGACGAATACTTTCGAAAAAGTACTTGTCGTTGAACAGTTCTTGGAACTTCTCCCAAGACATCTTCAGTGCGACAGGTTGAGTACGCTTTACAGATTCCCACCAGTAATTTGCCACTCCTCGCAACATGAAGGTGGTAAAGGGAACCTTTTACTCTTCGGAGCATCCCAAGACATCAAATATCTTGGTGATCTTGTGACGCCCCCAAAATAGGTTCATTCCATCCAACCTATTCTGAGTCGCCAAATACATGGTACAGAAAATAACTACAACTTTATTACGATAATTGTCGTGCAAAATACAACAACACATATGCTGTGAGTTTGAATACAAATATATACCAACTGTGACTCATGTCCCAACCTTGAATAGCACGTCACAATGACACCTTACATAAAGGTATAGTCAAAAATTGTTTTAAAAATTAGAATATTTGGGAAGTGTTCAAGAAAACCTTTGTACATGGGAGGTCATGCTTCTAGGTTGTGATAGATATCATATGGCCACAGAATTATTCTTGGTTGACCCAATATACCCCAAAGAAAAACGAGAAGATTACTATCATATTCTTCCCAATGGTGAGTCTTCTCTTGACTTATCATTATCTCCATTGTCTCTAATTGAGAATTATACTTTAACCAAACTCCAAGATCATATAGGTAGTGCTTGCAGATATACTCAGCAAGTGGATATGCACAACCATGTCTTATGATGACACGAGGTTGTGTGTCGTTAGACATCTTGTATGATAGTGGCAAAACACCCTTCCAACGTTGGGTTCGCCTCACCCTAGTTGATTCACCAAATATAACTACTAAATGATGACCACCGTTCTATTCCCCTGTTACCCCCGCTCGACCCAGCTACACTCTTATTACCTGAAAGGAATTGTGAAACAGAAGGGTGAGCACAACTAGCCCAGTAAAGAATATCATGACTAAAGATAAATAAGTTATCAATAGCCTTCAACAGAATTAAATCAGAGATTTAGAACATATGGTAGATGATAAAACTTTTCAACCATAGTTGCAGTGGAACGAGCAATCCATTAGAAGAGTCAAATAGACTATAAAGTCTATTATCTTCTCTATGTTAAAAGTCCACCAACAATGTTTTATCCCTGTAACATCAATCAATAATTTCTGTCCACAATCACATGTATAACTCATAATCATAATTGTAGTTCTAAATTCATCTTCTCATCCAGAACAAAGATAATTTTCATCACTTGTCTTTACCTGAAACATCAAAGATCATGGTTATACCAAATCACAGTTCCTGTTCATAATCATACTAATAATTTCATCTTTGCACTATGGGCCAAAGATATTCATCAACAACTCATCTTTGCACTACAGGCCAAAGATATTCTTCAACAGTTCATATTTGCACTACAGGCCAAATATATTATTATCTCAAAGAAATATATAATCATTTCAGAATTTATATAACCAATAATTATAACCATGTTGATCATTTCACCTTTGCACTTAAGCTAAAGATATTCAATTATAAATTTAATGGTCATGATCATACCAGTCAACAATTCAACTTTGCACTACTGGCCAAAGAGAACCCATAGTCATGATCGTACCAAAAATCTACCCATCTTTACACTCAAGTCAAAGAGAAATATCATCATTAGGGTTATAAAAATATTATATATGATAATAAAAAATAATATGATCAACATATAATTTTAATCTCAAGAGTAATATTCATAAATCAACTATAATTTGGTTAGAAAAAGAAACCAATTTTGTCATGAATAGTAACTCGTAACCCATGAATAGTAACTCGTGAATAGTAACTCGTGAATAGTAGCACGTGAATAGTAATTCATGAATAGTAACTCATGAATAGTAACTCGTGAATACTAGCTCGTGAATAGTAACTCATGAATAGTAACCCCGACATGAAAAGATAAGAATTTTACAAGAAAATTTTTACCAATATTCCGGTATAATGATATTGAAAGAAATAATATCATTGATAAAAAAAATAACATCCCTTACTATCCCTTACCTCAAAAGAGCAGTACTCCTGACTGGAATAACGCTGAACGAACTTGCATCGTATAGCAACACTCAAGATATCAAAATACTCATAAGAATACACTCGATAATATAGAGAGATAAATAGAGAGAAAACTTCAGTTTCTGGTGTGATTTTCAATTCTAACCTAAGCACCCTATTTATAGGAAATTGCTTAAAACACCAAAGCAGAAAATTTAATATAATATTAATATATTTATCAAATTTTCCTTAGCCCACCTCTAGACATCTGATCTCAGCCCATTTATATCACATGTTAGCCCACTTAAATGCCAAAAAATGTTTTTCTTCAAAATAATAAATAAAACTTCCAAAAATTAATTATTTCGGAACTTCAGAACTTCAATAATTTATAATAAATAGTCCTTTTATTAGAAAATTCGAATCTCACGAGTTTTTATAGGAAATTCAATTCTCTACAACTTTATAGAAGAAAGTTTTTCCAAATTCCAAACAGAAATTGACCGAAATCCACAAACGGACGATTTTACAGTCAATAATAAATTTTTGATTAAGAATTGTGTCCACCAACACACAAAACATGTGTTAATCATTTAATGCCACAAAAATACTCTTCCTCCTCATATACTCATATATCTCACATTCATTGTAAAAATATCACCATCAATATATTATTAAAATAATATATTTAAATGAATTATTTTATCAAAAAAAGATAAAATATTAATTTTTAACAATTGTCACATTAAAAATTTTCTCTATCAATATTCACATAAAATCAATATTTTCCTCATAATGTAAATCAATAATTAATTATACACAAATAATATTACAGAATCACAGTACTGGCAACCAGACCGTTCTCAGGAAAGAGTGGGCTTTCCAATAAGGATCTCTTCCTTACTGGCGCGCAATTAGATGACCAAACCTCTCCTTAGACAGAACTTTCTAGACATTGCCAATTATATTATCTAATAATATTATTCAGATAATATAAATTATTGCTCCGATAATAGAAAATACTGTGTAGTGACAATTATTAAAACAACAGTAATATAAAATATCAACGCAGCAATTATTGAATCAATAAAATAAAATACTGAACAGTAATTACTGTAACAATTATTGAGTAATGCCTTCTTACGTAAAAATCAATAATTTCAAAAATACTGTGCAATACCGTGTGCTACTGTGAAATAACGCGTATTACTGTATTTTAACCATCTGGTATTCCAACAGTGTTAACGGTAACAACTGCGTCGTTATTTATAAAAACTCAAATTTGTCGTTTTCTTCATCCGACAGTTATTCTGTTATGGGGCCCACAAATGGCTGCGCCGTCGTACGAATATTTCACGACCAAACGAATATTTCCCGACAATAATGAATATTTTATAACCACTTGCGTATTTTGAAAAAAAATTCATATATCACCCTTAACTTTAACATTTATCAATTTAACCATTTACTGAATAGTAATTATAAGAAAATTGAATACTTTTATTTCATAAAATTCGGGGTCTTATAGATCTGCTTTATCCACGTCTCCGCCTTAAGTGGTTTTGGCTCTCCCAAAAACTCCGGTGGTCCCAACTCCTTGAACTGCTTAGCGATGACCATCCGAGAGTTGCCAGTGTTTACACCTGCATTTTGAACAAGAGTCGTTCTTGCCTGATGTTGCATGAAATGCATAAAGTTTCTGAACATCCCATCGTTCATCATTTGGTTAGTGTTTTTGTTTTCCTGAGGATTATTTCCTTTTTGATGCACATTATCCTGGGTATTGATCGTTGGTGACTCAACGGTCTCATGTGCTCCATTACTTATCTCAACATTCTCGGATGTCATTTTCAAACACTGCCACAAAACAAGGGTTAATTGACATGCCACATATTATCCCTATATTCTGACCGACCAATTAAATAACAAATAAACTTAGGTAGGTTATGCTAGCAAAGAATTTCCCCGTCTCTCCCCCTAGTTCTAGTCTCACATCTTAGCCAGGGATCATATCCCTAAGCTTTGATACCAATTGTGACGCCCCCAAAATAGGTATATATCACCCATCTTGATTTGCCAAATACATGGTACTGAATACAAATACAAACTTAATTATACAACATGAGCTGAGAGTTTTTACACGAATATTATCTCATAGACAATATCCAAACTCAACTTCAATTCTCATTATATTTATTATCACACTAAATAGTGAGGACTACTACAACAATCATCTCGGACCATCACTCCGTTCCCCGACTAGTCCCAACTACGTTCTCATTTCTTGAAGAGAACAATGAAAGCAAAAGGGTGAGCTTAACTAGCCTAGTAAGAAATATTATGACTAAGATAATGCAGAATAAATTATCGTTAGCCTTCGACAATGTTAAATTGATAAAATATCATAAACATCAAGTTTAACTGCAGCGGAACAAGCAATCCATTAGAAAAGTCAAGTTGAGCATGATATCTACTATCTTCTATGATTTAAAATATTTATCATCAATTTTATCGCTGAGACTCAACTTAATAAATAAATCACATCATCGAATCATCCTTGCACTACAGGTCAAGAAAATTCATTAGTATCACGACCACGGATTATCCATGCACTACGGGCCAAGGATATTCGTATTTTTACCAATGGTCATGATCATGCCAACAACTGTCCATCAATGCACTACGGGCTAATGAGGACTTTTATCACATTATTTGTAACATTACAGGTCATAATTATACCGAATGATCCCTGGTCATAATCATACCGATTAACAGTCCATCTATGCACTACGGGCTAAAGATGACTTTCATAACAATATAAGCATGAGGATGATGACAATGATATAAGAATTCAATTAAATGAAAGCAAAGGATAAATTTTTAAAGATTTATAATTTAATTTATCCAGAATTCAAAAACGTCTAAATTGTCAACATGATACTGCTTTGTGGAGTAAAATTTAAGAATAATATTGTATCAAAAATGAGTTGGACCGAAAAGAAATTAATTTTTATCCTGAATAGTACCCCGGGTGAATAGTAATCGAGTGAATAGTATCCATGAATAGTACTTTGGGAATAGTACCCTGTGAATAGTACTCCGACATGAAAAAGTAAAAACATATCAAGAATGCTCAGAATAATATTTTCATAAAAAGATACTGGATGAAGCGCAAATTTCAAGGATATTCTACTAATTTCATGGAGTATATAAGCCAAAACTTTAACAAAATGAGTATAGAATTCGAAATCTGAAACAAAATAATATTACTCACATACTATAGAGTATGGAAGAAAATATTATTTCTTACGAGTATTGAACAAAAATAATAACCCTTACCTTAAAAAGAAGAGTATTACGATATTCTTGAAGAAAGCTTGAACTGTTTACTACGCTCAAAACTTCCTTAAACTCTAAAGAAATACGCTCAAGATTATAGAAGAAGAATTCTCTGATTCTGGAGTGATTTTCAATTCTAACTAAGCATCCTATTTATAGGAGAATGGAAAGGATACTATTTGAAAAAGTTTAATCACGAACGTACAGAACGAATTCACGGGCGAATTCGTTCAGCTGAAACGTTTAAAAATTTTGATTTACTATGCAGCTCTATGCAATAAAATATTCTAATAAAACGAAAACTTTAAATAAAATATAATATATTCTATTTATAATCAAATAAAACAAAACTCATATAATAATAATAATAATAATAATAATAATAATAATAATAATACGCCCTCCACTCCCGCGTAAGGGTGTAAACGAACCGAGTCGAGCCGAGTATTGAGTTGCTCATATTTGGTTCACAAAATTTATCGAGTATAAAATAAGGTTTGATTGAGGCTCATTTAACTACCGAGTCGATCACGATTTCGAAGCGAGCCCGAGCAATTTGAACTTTTTGAATGAATATGATCCGAGTATCAATAGAAAATTATAATTTGAGAAGGTTTGAGTAATTTATCTAACTTTAAAATTTGCTCATATTTGACTCATTTATATTTCGAGTCGAGCTCGAATCGAACTTTTAGTCGAGCGAGTACGAATCGAGCCCGAACCGTTTGCTCATTTTACAGCCTTACTCCCGGGCAATAAAATTTGCTCATTTTATATATATATATATATATATATATATATATATATATATATATATATATATATTACCACCATTACAATGTCATCCTTTTTTTTCTTACAACCCGTGATACCCCCCCAAACCAAAACATGTCATTTTCAACACACACACAAACACACACACACACACACACACACACACACACACACACACACACACATATATATATATATATATATATATATATATATATATATATATATTATCATACTCATAACACATTATTTTGAAAAATAGGTAAATGGGGGTCCAAATAATAAGTAAATTTATAACAAATACTTCATAAAAATCTCCTCAATATTTTTAACAACATTTATTCATCATTATTATTATTCGCAATATTTAACAACCAGATCATTCCCAAAAAAGAGGGGGCTTTTCGATAAAGATTTCTTTCTATTGGTGCGCAATTAGGTGACCAAACCCCTTTTCTCGACAAACTTTCTAGACATTGTTAATTATGCAGATAATAATATGAATAACTTGTCATCTCAATTATTGATTTAATAATATAAATTATTAACAATAATTGAATCAAATAACGTGAGATACTATGCAATAATTATTGTAGAAATAATTGAATATAACTAAGTGATTTCTCACGTAAGCATCAATAATCAATATTGTGTGCTACTATGCAACCACGCGTATTACTGTACTTTTAACACATAGTATTTCAACAATTTAACGGTAAAAATTTCGCCGTTATTTTTATAAAAAGATAATTCTGTCGTTTTTTAACTACGACAATAATTTTGTTGTGGGGTCCACCAATGATTGTGCCTTCGTACGAATATTCCCTGTTAAAACGAATATTCCCCAACCAATCGAATATTTTATAGCAACTTGCTTACTTTGCAAAATTTATAAATACTACCCACAACTATACCATTATATCAAATTCACACCATAATATTCAAAAATATATTTCGAGAAAATTAATTTTTATTTATGAAAATTAGAGTCTTACAGGAGTCATCAAGTAAAAATAATAGGTAATTGAATTAAAGCTTTGCAAAAGGTTCCATTGTATTCTTAATTAAGAAATTAGTTCATCATCAAAATTGAAACCAAGAGATAATAATTAAATAACATCTCGAGTACAAAAATTAAATTAAGAGGAAGAAGAAAACTCTGTCAAAGATCATTAATATATGTTCTTCAATATCTGTCTCGTTATGTCTTCAATTCGATCTCTCAAGCCTCCAAGAATAGTCCCCAATGTATATCAGTCAAAAGTTGTTTTAAACCTTGCTAAAAAACCAATAGTTATAATACTAACAAAACTCTATTACATACGGTAAGTCTCAATCCTATCATTAACCAACTTTAGAATTAAGGAAATAAAATATGCATCAAATCTTCCCGTCCGGCGTGCCCCGCGCCCGATATGCTCTCCAAGTGACGCCCCCCGCACCATCAGTCCATAGTTTTAGTTCAATCGGCGTGCCCCACTCTAGTATCCTTGTGTAGGAAGCGTGTCCCGTGCTAGTATGCCATATTTTTCAAAAAGGCTTCCTTTTTTACAGCTGCTCCTATTCATACCCTGTTCCTGCAAATTAACACAAAACACATGAAAAGTATACGCAATACTCAAAAGATAACAATATATTAAGCTAGAAAATACTGGATCCGTAGGTTTTTAACCCACTCATCAACATCATTAAATAACGCAAAAAGTTTTAAAGATCTATTCAACCCCCTTTCTAGATCTCTAATGTACCTCTGGAAACAACAAAAATGGTAGCACACGTTATTCCACAGTAGCACATGACATTCCACAATACCACATGGTATTGAACATTATTTCGTATTATTGTCACAATAATTATTGCATAGTATCATATTATTGACTCAATAATTGCTACAGTAGTAACTATTTAACTTTTTTTGTACAAAAAAAATAAATAAAATAAAGATCGGTTCACTGGATCAATTAACCGGTTTTACCGGTTGAACCATCGGTTGGACGGGTGGTCAACCGAGTCAACTAATTTTTGACTAAATCAATAAAATCGGGCTGAATCGGACCAGATAGCAAACCGATTCTGATTTTTATCTGTTGGATCGACGGGCCGGTCCAGGTTTAATAATATTGTACTGGACTATTCGTGCTCACCATTTAGTTTCATAATTCTTTTCAAGAAATAGGAGTGTAATTGAGTTTAGCGGAGAGAACATAGAAATAGAGTGATGGTCCGAGTTAGTAACTGTAGTAGTCCTCAATACATTATAAAAAAGTGTGAAAATAATTATACTGAGAACTTAAAGTATGTGTGTTGCCGTATTTTCACGGCGTTGTAATAATTGATTTTGGCAATTAAAATTGGATAGTGTAGACTCGAATTTGGGGGCGTAACAATAATTATAAGAGTGGTCGGTATCTACATTATCATTAGAAAATATTATTTCAATTTAGTTTGGAACAATGAATTTAGTTTTAGTACTATCAATCTCATCAGTGAAAGTATTGGTAGCCATAACTAGGCCTGACAAAATATAATTATGGGTTGATTTTAGTTTTTAAAATATGGTTATGGTTCCATTTAAGAACTAAAATCATATTAACCATTTTTAATATGGGTTATGTGGGTTGGAACCATATGGTTATGGTTAAAAACCATATTTTATGTGGGTTGGAACCATATGGTTATGGTTAAAAACCATATTAACCATTTTTAAGATGTTTTGACTTTTAAACAAAAGTTTTATATGAACTTTTAATATGGATGGGGTGGCGTGGCGTGGCGTGGCGTGGGTGGTGTATACATATTTTTTTTTGTGTGGGAATGAGGTAGGGTGGGGGGGTAAGAGGTGTATACATAATCACATAATATTAAAAAAAAATTGGTGGAGGGTGAGGGGGTGGAGGGGTGGGGGTGGGGGGTAAGGAATGTATACGTAATCACAATATTATTTTTTGAGGGGGAGCTATGGTGGGGGTGGCGTGGATGGGGTGGGTGGGGGGTAGGGTGTGGGGGTGGGTGAGGTGAGTTGTTTATACATAATCGCTTAATATTATTTTTTTTTGGGAGGGAGTGTTGGGTGGGTGGGTGGGGGTGGGGGTGGGGGTGGGAGTGGGTAGGTAAGTGGGGTAGGTGTGGGTGGAATAAAATAAAATATGTGCCGAAAAATGATTAACCGAGTTGAAACTATATTTATTTTTAAAATATGGTTCCAAACTTTAACCAACCCAAATAAATAAAAATAATTAACCAACCCATTTGGTTCCAATTAATATGGGTTGACCTGACAGTTAACCAACTATATTGTCAGGTCTAGCCATAACCACAACAGATGCAGCTAAAGATAAAAGAATAAATATCCTCAACATACCCCATAATTTCCTGCCTCTTCCTTGATACATATTTTTTTTGCCAAAGTTTCCTTAATACATTTTCATGGCTAAATCAATATCTCAATAATCTGTGCGCTTAGTTGCTCAATCAACAACACGCTTTGGAAAAACCGCCCCATAACTCTTTTTTTCTTTAAAGTTTTGTTTAGATTTATACACACTTAATTAGTTAATTATTGGTAAATCCACAACTATTTTGACAACAAAACCGTCGCTATACATCCTATAGCTATAGCCACGGTTTTCACATATCTAACTTTAATATTTATTTATTTATTTTTTGAACATCCAAATAAGGAAAGTTATCATCCACATTAACTTGGGCATCAACAGAATCTAAAAAGTTCATCAGATCACTTCAACTGACTACACTTTTAATTTCCAGAAATGGAGAAAAACAATTTTCTAGTCTACTTGGGGAGATATACAACATAACAAATCACAATGTCAAACATTAAGCATAAATAACTGATTAAATTCAAAGTTCAAAGAGGCAAAAATGTTAGAATTTTTACATCATCCATCCCTGTACATACATAATAAGCAAATCACGACGAGGTACTAGGTTCTTATATAAATTTTCCAGCTGCACAAACCTTATAACGCATTGTGTCAGAAGCCCGGAAACAAAGAAAGAAGCCATTGTCAGCAGATTTGAAATTTGAAAACTCGATATTTGCTAAAAATTACTTAAAAGGAAGTAACCAGAAATTAACCAAATTCATGTTTATGTTCATATAAAAAAAATGGCAGATAGCAGAAAAGAGAATTCAGGGATAAATAAGCAAAGCTATGAAGGATAGGATAGGATAGGATAGATACTACAATGAGATTAAGAATATTAACATAATTAGCCGGAATACTTGACAATTAAATTAAAAAGTAATATGGATGTCATAAATGGTTTTCAGAAAATAATACACAAAATGGGTGGGAAAGACGTAGACAGAAAAGTTTGGTGGTTACAGTTTTGAGAACCTATTGTGTGAAAATATGTTTGTTAAATGGGGAATAGAACTCAAAATATACATGGTATATAACTAATAATTATTTTCTCATATTATTATGTAGCAAGTGGAAGCAACTCAATATTTTATAACCCTAGTACAAAATTCCCAAGGTTTCATAGATGGCGTCTATAGAATGTTTCGCTCACCACTAGTAGAACCAAGAATGCACCAAGTCAAGTGGCAGCAATAGTGTAATTAATTCTCTTCTAGGAGTCGTCATAAGTGGAAAGGCTCCTCCTAAATGCCATTCAAAAGTATACTTTTCCTCAACTGGTGTAAGAACTCTCTAGAACTGAGATCTTTTAATAGATCAAAATTTCTAAATCTGTTATATACAAAGAAATGGGCACCAGTTCTTATTATTCATTAGAATTACTCAAAATGAGAGAAGATTGTCGAGAATAAACATGAAAGTAAGATTATAGTGATCTATGATTAGCTGAAGAAATAGAAAATCATGCAATGATAGAAAGGGTAAAGACTTGGCAGGAATCACATGTAATGACAAAAATACCTTTACTATCATTGCAGCTCAAGAACCAACTAAGGCTTCATCTTACTTATGTAAGAAATACAAACTTTGGAAGACTGATCAGCTGATATCAGATGATAACTTATATGTTCTTTGGATTCGGATCTGAATCAGGAAATTTTCAGTATAAGAAACCATTCCAGATAGCTGAAATTAGATGCAAAACTTGATTTCATAGATTCAAGGACTAGCAACATCAGCCCTCAATTGTTATCAGATAGCTAGGCCTACCTCAAAAGTAAAACTTGATCATGATTCTACAATACAAAATACATAAGATCATGGTCATAATGACAAATATACCTGTGCAATTGCATAAATTGCTCGCAGGACTCTAGCATAATCAGTTCCAAGCATCTGAATAACAACATCTGCCAAAAGAGTACCCCACAGCCTGTAAACGAATAAATGAAAGCAAATTGGTCAGAAATCAATAGGTATCAGATCATGATAATGTTGAAAGTAGAAAGATACTGAAAGCTACAAAATCAAGGACTCGTCTGAAGGAATTAACATAGATTAACATTGTAGGATTATAGTGATACATGGACAATAAGTGAGGCTCTGGATGAAGAGAGATGTGACACACTCCAGTAGCAAATTCTCCCAGAAGATTACAGTTTAGAAAGGGAGTGCAAGTCAAACCTTCAGAAAGAGAGAAGAAAGGGCCAGGAGAAGGCTTTAATGAGTGTGATAGAGAACTGCACGAAACATGAGAGTTGATGAACTTTAGGAAAGAACAGTTCAGTAAGTTCTCTTTTACCATACGGGAATAATGTACATGCTCTGATCTAAGAACCGCTTTTACGAAGGTAACAGCCCAATATTATAGTAGTGGGTTGAGAGTCAAGAACCTAACTGGTATGTGAGAATAATCCTCTATGATAATTAAGGTCTACTACTTCCATTTGTAAGCACACACGTGAAACGTGCTGATGTGCATTCCACTTGGGTGATAATTTTGTATTCATGTTCATGAACATCTGACATGTGGCCAGTCAGGATCTCACATGATTCTCTCTCTAAATATCATGACCTAATCCAC
The DNA here is from genome assembly GCA_016801055.1 of Panax notoginseng. Lineage (NCBI taxonomy): Eukaryota > Viridiplantae > Streptophyta > Magnoliopsida > Apiales > Araliaceae > Panax > Panax notoginseng. Next base: position 254,610,157 of record CM029013.1, read on the forward strand.
ACATGAGGAGCATATATGCCAGATCCTTAACTTTAGACACCAAACAAGAATACCCTAAGAAGTCGTAAGGGAAACCACAATGAATTCAAGGTCACAGCACCAAGCTCTTAGGAGCATCTGCATTCTGCTCAAACTAAAGCAAAAGCTTGCGAGTAGGGGGTACAATCACTACAAGTCTACAAGTGCTAATCATTCTCCACCGCCCCCTTTGCATGAATGGCGTTTGGCCCATGTGCATAGCTCGTTTGACACAATTAGGATGAACTGGTCCACATAATGATTAAGCTTATTAGTCCTATTACATTTTCCCTTTAAGCATGGGTTGTCATGTAGCAAACATACACATGCATTTCAATGTCATCTTTTTGCCTAGTGCCAGAACTGCGGCACTTGGATTTCAATTTTAAACAGGTATGATGAAAGAATTATTAAACCTATGAATAAGGACATCTTCCACCTTTGAGAGATTTTCTTTTCGAAAAATATGAGTCGACTTTCTACGGCTAAAATCTCATTACTAGTAAGTTCAGGAAAGGAGTTCATCCTGAAATTCATCCTGAAAAGGAGTTCAGGAAAGCACCTTACCAAACTAGCTATAAGTTCTGATGATTTTATGAAAGGGGGAGATAGTTAATGTGGAATACCGGTAATACCTCAAGAGACTCAGAAAGAAGAAATTTTCCTTTGATCTCGACTTAGTTGATGGATATATTCCGTTTAGACCATGGGATCCCAGTCATTACACTGTGACGTGCAACTGTGCAAGTAAAGCTCCGCTAAACTGATCTCTAAGTCTAGGACAAGGCATATAGACATCCTTTAGAAAGGCTCATGTCCTTGAAGTTGTGCTTATTTTTAGGAGTTTCTCAATGACATCGAGCAATCAGGCTTTGACTCGTAGTAAACTTCAGACACAAAAACTTGTTGAGCAGTTTACATGCTGCTTTTATTTGGCTGGGTGGGGAAGGACTGGAAGGAGTGTGTCGCCACTTAGGTGGGAGTTTAGGTTTAGGGAATCTGGTCTCCCAGAACCAATTTTTACTGAGTAAGTCGTCGTAGCAATTTCTTCAAGAACCTACTTCTCTCTGACATAAGGTTATAAAGAGCATGTCTGCTCTCCATTGGTACAGGTAGGATGCTAATCCGTGTCCCTCTTCTATTACACACCCAAGTCCTTGATAGTTTATCTCTAAGGGATATCTTACTTTTCTTCCTTTAATTCAAGATAGAGTTGGAGACGGGAATTCTGCAAGTTTTGGGAGGATGTTTAGATGGGGGTTACTTTTTCTTTTTAAAACATTACTACGATGACAGAACAAAGTTTCTTTTTGTTTCCAACACATACACTAAAAGCCATAGTTTCAAACATGGCTTTGCAACACTAAGGAACCACTCTTTGCTGACAAGAACATATTCTAGATAACAGGGTGTAAAAATAACCCATCTGGATGTATAGTACAACCCAAAGTAGGAGAAGAGAGTAACAACTTTCATGAAAAATAAACTGCATAAAGAAAGTGCTGCAAAAAAGAACAATACATTGGGCCAAACAACTGCATCATGCTCCTAAGCCCAAGATACCTTGACGCAGCACCTGCTACACCCTGTCGAGGATGAACAGTATGAGAAATGCTGACAGAAACACTGCAATATGTCGTATATATATTTAGTTGTTTCCAAAAATAAACCTCCAAATTTGTGCAAATATTCTACGACATTGTATTCCCTAAGAAGAGACTAGAATTATGCTTTAGTCTAAGATTTATCCCATGGGCCAAAATGATTAATCCTAGCAGTAAATACAGTAATAGACATAAGACATCCATATATATTTAGTTGTGGTACACTGTTTACATCCAAAGTCACACACATTCAACCTGGGTTCCCCAACCCAGATATGCTAAACAAGGTTCTAGTTCAACAATGTAATCTAATTTCTAAATTCAATACAAAAACTTTTACCACAAAAATGCTGACAATATTATTCAGTTCAATCAAAGCTTAACCATTCAGAGAAGAAAAAAATCATTTCAAAATCTCATCTTGGACATCATTTTGACTTTTAGAGTAGCATAAACATGATATATCAACTAATTCATATTACTATCCACGTGTCACAGCAGATTATTTGTTTGACAAGGTAACCGCAGAAACAATTTTTTCCCCTGGTAACCCATACTATTGATTCTACAGGAGACCGCAATCTTTAAGGGTATCTAAAATTGTAAAGAATGACACAATAGAACACCTATCATTGTATATTCGTTATTTTACTGTAAGAAGCTCATTCATCAATCACCCAAAAGCCAATTACAATGAATGGACTTACCCATATGGTTTATATATTAAACCGCAAGGTTGAGGGTCATTGGTCGTGGCAACCATTGTTTAGGTGAAATTTTCATGATTGGAAATTAGACGGGTAGCAGGCTTGTTGTCTGCTCTGGAGGGGAGTGTGTTATCTAGTGAACAGGAGGACATTGTCAGATGGAGGAAGCATAATAGCAGGTGCTACTCGATCCATTCCTATTGGCAAGTGTTGCAGGGTGGAGTTGGGCCCCCAGTTCCTTGAAGATCCATATGGAGAGTTGGGGCACCTTTTAATTTTTTGCTCAAAATAATCTCTGAAGAGAGGGCTTTTGTCTTGCTAATAGAAGTGTTATCAGTTATGTTGCGTGTGGTAGAAACGGTAGATCATCTGGCGGCTAGGAGTCAGTGGACTGTCGTTTTTTCGGTATGTTGAGTTTCATGGGTGATGCCAAGGTCTGTTTGTGAGATGCTTCATGTATGGAGAGGGGTGAAGGTTCCAAAGGAATGGAGGAGACAAGGGGACTTGGTGCAGCTGCAACATAGTATTTTGTGGACACTTTGGAAAGACAGGATAATTGCTATTTTGAAGGCAGAGAGAAACCTTTTACTCAGATTCGGTTTCTTTTCTCAAGCATCCTTTTCTTTTGGCTACAAGAGGTGTATCCAAGTTCGATAGTGAATTTTGTAGATTTTTGGGTGGAATTTGCTTTAAGAGCTTAGAGTTGATAAGATTGATCATTGATGTGTATAGGGAGGGACACTGTTTTTCGTTGGCCGAGTGCCTTTTTCCCCTCCTATGTTTTGTATACTACGCGTGTACATGGGGGTTCTCGCCCCTTTTGGTGCTTACAGTGAATTATATTCCCTATCAAAAAAATATATCTAAATCGCAAGGTAAACCTATAAGGCTTAAGTTACTAGAAGTAAAATATTATATTTTTAATATTGTCCCTCACATGTGGCTAAAAGCTAAAAATATGGGAAAAAAATATTTTGGGTAACATGGTGAACATTAGACATGAGCGAAATGCGAAGATGAACGATATTTGTCAAACTAAAATTCATAGCAAGTGATGAATTCCACCTTATTGATGTACAACAAGGCTTAACTTGTTTGATATGAGAAGTTACATTTTACAAAACCTATTAATGATATACTAATATTATTTCCTCATGGGTGTACACATTGTAAAATCTAAAATGAATAATCAAAGTTTTAACTATTAGAAGTAATACACCTGTTTTGCTGCTAGCAAGGCTGCTCTAGACTCCAGGTTAATCGCTGCTAAGTGTCCGCCCTAAAACACAAATGATTACATGCGACATGTCATATGTCCTGAAACAGGTGGAGACTACTTGATGATCAAAAGAAAACAATGAAGGACAATAGTTAACAGAGCTAGAGAATAGAGAGAAGCATATTAATCCACCCAAAGAACCCGAGGCAGCAGCAGCAAAGATGAACATGGAGACCCGAAAGACAGGTTTACATACACAAGTCCCAACATAACTTTCAACCTGAATGAAGAACCTCAATCTCTCATATGGTTATCAGTAAAAGTTGTCGTTTGCCTCAGTTTCACTTTTTTAATATAGATAAAAGCAGATTTTTTTAGAAGAAGAGAAAGCAGACAGGTGAACTAGAAATCCACAAAAGAAAACAAAAAACAAGACGTAGAGAAGTATACAAATCCTTAGAAAAAGGATAGCCAGAAAATCTCTACTGGAAATCTAAATAGCTAATATGGCCATGTCCCAAGATAAGCCAGATAAGATACCCTATCCCAGAAGAGATGCAAAGGAAGAGAGTTGTCTCCAAATTATCTGGAATACCTTTCGTCCAAAGACTCCATATTTAAAAAACATGCACATGAGCACAAGATTCTACAAATCCCCCCACCACTGAAACCTTTAAATGTTGTTACCACTTACCAATGGCATATACAAAGAAGAAAGAAGAAAAAATTTATCATCATGCAACACAAACCCAGTCAATTTAATCTTAGACTGAGGATGTTAAACACATGAAAATTGGATTGCGGGATAGGCAAGGAACATAACAAGTGAGAATAACAGATTGCATCCTAACATATCAACAAAAGACGCATGATTTAATTATCAGTAGTTAAAGGCTATTATGTACCTTCTTGATAACTTCCTTTTTAATCTGATAGTTGGCAGCCTCCAAAAACATCCTCCCAGATAACCCCCTTGCTAACTAGCACCGCAGAGAAATTAGCTTACCATTACAATAATGCACCAAAATGAAACCAACTCAAGTAAGTATTCGCTTACCAACTCATATAGTTTACCCAATGTGATAATCCCGCCACCCTGGAAAATCAAGTCCAGTAAAACAAAGAGAATGACCGGAGAACCACTGAAAGGAAAAGGGCAAATAGCCACAAACTAAAACTAACAAGACCTTCAAAATCATTGAACGAAGCTCCAGTGCCGCAACCCTGAAAGCAGAAACAGCTTGTATTTTCTGCTGGTTGAGACCAAGTTCTAGACTACCATGACCATCAGGTGTCTTTGAGCTAGATAATCTTCCTGCTTCTTCACTGCATCAGTGGTAACATGATTAAACTATCAGAATATATCACAAAAAAACTAGTAATAAGCATTATAAGAAATGATGCAGTATATGAGACATCCCAATCTTACAGCAGCTGCAGAAAACATATCAAACTCTTCCATTTGTAAGAAAATAAATAAAAGTGAAAAGAGAGCAGGAGGAGGAGGAGGGGGAGAGAGAGATTCACTTATAAGAAATAGCATCTTTTGGACTCTATTAATTGTAGTAAGTAGTGAATTAAACTATTTCATAGACTGATAAAGAAATGATTCGTGCCTCTTGTAACAACCTAGAACAATCCAGTACTATATTGAAATAGCTAATAAATTAAGTGGAATCATTCTTCTTGTTCAAGATGTTTCTATATCTACAAGAGAATATGGCATATTTTTTCAAGTGTTTTTTTAATCCTCTATAATTTGACATTTTTAAAAGTAACTCAATTCCAAGTCAAAATAGTGAAGGTCTGCGACTCCCTTTCTTTAGCTAACAGATTCCAGCTCTTATGACCTCAATAATTTGACATTTTTAAAAGTAACAAAATTCCATGTTAAAATAATGAAACAGCAAAAAGACAGCAGCAGGCCCAGATTATACCCATGCCCACATATATACATAAATGCACAAAAGAAGTCCAACCCAGGACACACAGTCATTAGTAAAAAGCAGAGAAAACAAAAAATGTAAGGTAGAACATATGAATTGGATATATTTAGTTTGATGAATTGTGAGTTTTCGGGTATTTTCCGTTCCTTTTTATGTGTTTAATTGATCTTGTGTAGGAAAAGGGAAAATAGAACAAATATATGAAAAATAAATCTACTTGGCTAAAGCTGTGTCAAAGTGGAGCTAAGCGGTTCGAGCTAGGCACGATGAACACGTAAGCGTTGACCCGACATTGGCATGAAGATGAAAGGAAAGACTGTTCGGACATCTTTTGTAGTAAAAGATACAAGCAAGGAAGATGAAATGGATCAAAGTATGGAGTTGCCATGTTTGAATTTTCAGCTTGCCATTTGAAGCACAATTTCGACCTTGATCCAGCCAGTAACTCTCAATTCTCAAAGAATGAAAGTTGTAGATCTATTTCTTAGCTTTCCGGAATATTTTGAATCGTCTCAATCGGAGTTCGTATGAGAGAGTTATGATACTATTGCTTCTTTGTCACTTCTTGGAAATCACGAAGAGGATTTTTGGACTGGACTGAGCGGGAAAGGGGGACCTCCGTCCCCAAAACAAAAAAGAGGAGCAGGAACAAGAGGTTATCCTCTCCCGGCTCGGTAGTTCCGCAACACGTAAACACAGTTATAGGTTTAGAAGTTATAAGATCGTCCTGTGACTCCCTTTTCAGTCTTCGGGTAGGGCATCGGGCTAAGGTATCCTGATGAGCAGTACCAGATACGAGATAGATTTTCCAAAAAACAAGGCGGTTTTCAAATAAGCTAATTCATTTGGGACCCTGCAGATCCCCTCTCTAAGTAAAGGTCAGATTCTTAGCCCTTTTACTAAAGGGCGTCACAGAAGAAAATTGCCAAGCGCGGAAGCGCCATTTCCCAGTTCATTTCTGGTACGGCAACGCTATAACACTAGAGAACTCAGCACTGCAGCGCCAGAAAAGGCGTTGCAGTGCCCGACGTCAGGCCAGATCAAGCGGGGACTCGTTTTTACATGTTTTTTACTCTAAATTGGATTGGGTTTCCTCCTAAGCTTGGGATTTGACTTGTAACCTATAATTTCCCATCAAGACACATGATTTGGAGACTTATATACTAGAGAATAACACAATCTAGGATTAGAGTAGGAGTAGAAATAGAATTGGAAGTAAGACTTTCATCAGATTTGAAGAAGAATTCAAAGGAAAGTTGCAAGGGTTGAAGGCTAAAGTGAAAATCGCGCATATATACAGATTCTTATCTCTTCTCTTTTCCTTTTATTTTTGTATTCTGAACATGATGGATTATCTTATTAATTTGATTTCTTTTTCAGTTATGAACTAAACTTTTTATTAAGATTGCAATGGAACTTGATAAGTAGTTTTAATTAATTTTGCTTACTTGTTGATTATTATTGACTATAATTGAATTGTCTATCATATCTTGTGCTTTAAAGTTTAATTTCTTGGGCAGTAATTAGTGTGGTAATCTATATGAAATTGAGAGATGGATTATAGATTTAGACCTAAGTATGTTAGCATATGATTGTGAATTTTACTTGAATTAGGATTCATGATTTGTGTATAGGATAGAGATATACATATATGCCGTATGTAATCTAAAGAGAACATGTGCTTGAAATCCTTTTTAATTGTAATTCACATAGAGATATAGTGAATTAGTTATCTAGGGTGTTCTTTTCAATTTTATCTTTTGTGGATTTAGATAGATTGGTTCATAAGATCATCGAGAGGTGTTTATGAATACTGATGAATTCTTGATTAACAATTTATTATAATTGATATAACTTAATAGGAAGTGAAAAGGTTGAAACGAAACATTGGAGGAAGTTGTAATCTTAAGTATTTTTAATCTGATTTTAATCCTTGTCTTTATAGTATAGTTAGTTGTTAATTTTAATTAGATTTTATCTTACAGTTTAAGTCAAATGTTTAAATAAAATTAATTTGGTTAAGAGTTAGTACTTGGTAATTATTATTAAATAATTCTGTGTGGGAACGATATTCTTCTTGCCATTATATTGCTAGTCGATCGCGTATACTTGTTGTATTTGCTAATAATAAATTAGACAAACAAGTGCAGAAGAAACAGTTCATATTTTTCTTCTTTGGGAGGCTTATCGAAATACATCTATAGTGTTTCACCTCCAACTGTAAAATACTATCTAGTTTTTTCTTTTTCTTTTTTGGAAGAGTAAGTTTGGCGCTAAGTGCGTTGAGGATTAGAACCAGCAACCTTGAGGTTATTCTTTGAGGCCTCTGCCACCCACCCAACAATAGTTGCCATGGCGTCGCCTAGGCGACGACTAGGCGTCCGGCGCAAGAGAAGGGAAAGGCAATACCTTGGACGCCGAGCTGCCAAGGCTCACGCCTCTGTAACTAGCCCAAGTTACGTGATTAAGTTATTTTGTACCCATGACTCATCATAACCATGTATTTGCTATGTAGTGTAATTTTATTACTTATTAGACTTGTAATGTGTAATGGGTGTTGACTTGGTTGATTTTTTATTTTTTACATAGTGTGTTTGTTGACTTGTTCTACTAGTTTTTAATGTCAATTGTTTTATTTTTGAATTTGTGAAGTATTCATATAATTGTGTTTTTAATAGTGTTAGTTATAATGTCTTGAGTTTGAATGTATATATAAAGTTTATTGTTCAATATACTTTTTGAAGTAAAATAAACAAATGTAAAAATTACACATTGTTAACGACTTGTCACCGTATGGACGCCTTGGCGGCGCCTTATCGCCTAAGCGTCTTGGCGGTCAACTATCGCCGCATCTCGCCTGGTGCCGTGACAACTTCAGTGGTTTACTAACTGGTTATTGGTTCTTTCTTCTTTTCATTTTCAACTAGAGAGTGAGAAAAGAAACCATCTAAAAAATTTACTGGATTCCTCTAAATTTAATAGTTTTAAGGATATGAAATTACAACACCTCAACTACCGTCAATCAGTTTCTTCCAAAAACACATTATATCTAGTTGAATCCCTTGGTGTGAGCAATTCATCATGTCAAGCATATATATATATCTTCATGCTTATATGGAAATTATCAAGCAAATATAAATTTAAGCTCCCCTCTTGCTTTCTTAATTACTACATGCAAAATGGAGTGCTTACCATCAGGGATACTCTTTCACTCAATTATAAATCCATTGTGTCAACTAAAGAGGTACATTCTTTCAGTAAGAACCCTTTACTGTTAACAGTGATTAGTTCCCAAATCATGATTTTAAAAGTGGAAAGTTTAATGTGAAATGACATAATTTTTTGTTATTATAGCTGTAATTATTATATAGCAAACAAAAGCATCTGCTTATACATGGTCAGAGGAAATATATTGTGCATTCAAGAGGTTCCATAGGCGAGCAAATAATTGAGAACTTCATGGTTATGGGTTAGGAAGACAGTTTGGAAGGGGTAAGACCATCGCAGTGCTGGCTGATAGGTATTCTTGGCCGAAGACATACACAGATTGTCTCGAAGAAATCAAATCAAAGCTGGATGTCGGTTGTCAGACAGGGCGACCTAATGAAGTAATGGTTATTGCACCCCTTTCCCAGCCCATGAAGTCCTGAACTTCATCTCAACATGGAATTGTAGCAACCCAAGCCAGAAACAAAGCTCAATCCATTGTTCCAAGAGAACATAGGCCATTTTAGCCAACTAATGGGGCAAGTATGGTTCTCATTGTGGTTCACCTTCATATTTTTAGTGGTCCATATCATGTGAGTTATAGCAGTCCTAGGGAATTTGTTCAGACTAAAACGTACTGAGACAACATGGTAACAAGGCTTCCAGTGAGAGATTCTCAAGTCACCATTTTTAACCAAAAAAAAGTTGTAAACATAATAGTATTTATTTATTCAGAGAAGAAGAAAAAATTATTAAAGAAGAGAGAAGAAATTACAAAGCATAAGGAATCCCAAAAGAAAGTGAATAAAAGGAGAGGAAAACATTGGGGCATTAATAAAGCACCGCTAGCATATTCTATGAAGATCGGAAAAAAAAAATTCTCAAAACCAACACATGAGCCAAAGAGAAGGGAAAGAAGTACACTATCCCAAAGATCAATATTCATTGCCCAACCTTAAAAATTCTAACATTCCTCTCGATCCAAAATCCTCACAAAATGGCAAAACAAGCATATCACAAAAGAATCCCCTATCCTTCCCACAGCCAAAACCTCTCAATCTGCATAAGAGATAATCTTCCACCGTAGAGCGAAAAATTCAACATTCACACAATGTGCCATCCAGAAAAACAACACAACCACCAAGTCATTGGACAATGAACATAAAGGTAAGTAAAAGACTCACTTTCGTGCATCATATAACACACATCTGAAGATTTAAAAGGTTTACGCCTTAGACACATGTCATTCGTATAAGCCGATTAACAGTAAAAGAAAAGTCCTGATTTTCTAGGGAACCTTTATCTCCAAATATAAAAAGTTAGGTAAAAAACACAGTAGAAGATAAACCAATAAATAAGTGAAAATAGATGATAAGATAATATTCCGTGAGTGTCAAAATACCAAACACAGATATCCAAGGACTAAGATATATAGGCTGAATTAAGAAGTTGATATAAAGAAAATACTTCTGCCTTCATATCATTTCAATTACAGAACAACAGAATTCTAAAAAACTGTCTTACGTTCCCAAATATTAAAGTTAGAAATGGGAGAATTGTGACCGGATGAGATGTAATAAAGTGAAGAAAAGCTAAAGAGCGAAGAGCATCCCATCTTATATATCCTCCAAAGATTAAAAATGCATGTTATTACCAACTCAAAGCCAAACAAGGAACTGAAACCTTAAAACTAAGCTTCCAAGCCTGGAATGAGTAACAAAGAAGGTAATGAATTTGCATCCTACCATTATGTTGAAGTTAATACTTGCTTCTAGACACCTGATGCCAAAGGAGTCAGATTCCAAAAGATAGCGCCATATTTACCCACAAGAGATGGGTTTTTGATACTAAATTTCCAAGGCTTAAACCCCCGTGGTTACCAGAAATGCTAATCGATTGGGTATGTGGAACGAAATCGGGTACGAGAAACACTACCTATGTTGAATGCAAAAGGCATCTGAGTTCTCATACCACGATTTGAAATTATAGTACCTAAAATAAGAGCTCCCTGGTAACCCTATAAATCCAACTTCCTCCCTATGACAAAACACAAAATTCTAATCCACCTAATGCTCCTTCAAATCCTCATTATCCTTGGTCCACAAAAAACTTAACCATTATGTGCTCAAGTGACTAAGCCACTCCATAAGAATCCTAAACTATTAAATTGTTATGTTCAATGTTCTAAAAGGCGCTAGGCGAGAGGCGGGCGGCCGAGGGGAGCCTAGCGCCTAGGGGGCCTAAGCGGGGCCTAGGCGGGATTTTTTATTTTATGTCAATTTTAATATTTTATCTTACATTTATCCAAACAAAATAATAATATAAAGCAAAACAATCTATAATAAAGATAATAAAAGCTTTTGCTTAAAGTTCAAACACATATCCATATTACTAATGTCAAAGTTCAAACACAAACATGCAATTGTTCAAAGTTCAAACATATTTTTAACGTATTAGTTTTATTCATAAACAAGATTGCTATTAAATAATAAAATTTAAAATTTCAAGAATTTAATTCAATATTAAAACTTAAGAAACTAAACATAAATTTAAGAATTATATTGAATTAAACTAAATATTACAAATGTATCATCATTTATATAATTTGAAGTTGGTACAAGTTCAAAAAATTACAACTATAATAAAATTATCCATTTTGACTTGATATTGTTAATTTTTTGTTGTAATTTGATATGCTACACCATGTATTATGAATATGGTAAATCATTAGAAAAATAAATATATTAAGATCTGGTTTGGGTAGTTATTAAAATAAAAAAAACCTCTCCGTCTAGACCCCACCTAATTTTCTAGAAGAATTTTTTTGCCGCCTTGGGCCTAGGTGAGGCATCAGGGGGCCTAGTGCAATGGCGAGGCACCAAGGGGGGGCCTAGCGCCTAGGCGGGGCGCCAAAGGAGGGCCTAGCGCCTAGGCGGGAATTTTTAGAACACTGGTTATGTTACCATCTCATCTAACAACCACCCCCCACACATTGAGGAAAACATTGAGGCATTAATGAAGCACCGCTAACATATTCTATGAAGATCGGACAAAAAAACATTCTCGAAAAGCTACTAACACATGAGCCAAAAAGAAGGGAAAGAAGTGCACTCTATCCCAAAGATCAATATTCATTTCCCAACCACAAAAATTCTATCATTCCTCTCGATCCAAAATCTTCACAAAATGGCAAAACAAGCATATCACAAAAGAATCCCCTATCCTTCCCACATCCAAAACCTCTCAATCTGCATAAGAGATAATCTTCCACCGTGGAGCGACAAATTCAACAATCACACAATGTGCCATCCAGAAAAACAACACAACAACAAAGTCATTAGACAGTGAACATAAAGGTAAGTAAAAGACTCACTTTCGTGCATCATATAACACACATCTGAAGATTTAAAAGGTTTATGCCTTAGACACATGTCATTCGTATAAGCCAATTAACGGTAAAAGAAAAGTCTTGATTTTCTAGGGAACCTTTACCTCCAAATATAAAAAGTTAGGTAAAAAACACAGTAGAAGATAAACCAATAAATAAGTGAAAATAGATGATAAAATAATATTCCGTGAGTGTCCAAATACCAAACACAGATATCCAAGGACTGAGAAATAGAGGCTGAATTAAGAAGTTGATATAAAGAAAATACTTCTGCCTTCATATAATTTCAATTACAGAACAACGGGATTCTAAAAAAACTCTTACATTCCCAAATATAAAAGTTAGAGATGGGGGAATTGTGATTGGGATGAGATGTGATCAAGATGAAGAAAAGTTAAAGAGCGAAGAGCATCACATCTTATATATCCTCCAAAGATTAAAAATGCATGTTATTACCAACTTAAAGCCAAACAAGGAACTGTAACGTTGGAACTAAACTTCCAAGCCTGGAATGAGTAAAAGAGAAGGTAATGAATCCATTTTGTTGAAGTTAATATTTGCTTCTAGACACCTGATGCCAAAGGAGTCAGATTCCAAAAGATAGCGCCATATTTACCCCACCAGAGATAGGTTCTTAGATACTAAGTTCCCAAGGTCTAAACCCCCGTGGTTACCAGAAACACTAATTGATTGGGTATGTGGAATGAAATCGGGTATGAGAAACACTACCTGTGTTGAATGCATAAGGCATCTGAATTCTCGTACCACGATTTGAAATGATAGTACCTAAAATAAGAGCTCCCTGGTAACCCTATTAATCCAACTTCCTCTCTATGACAAAACACAAAATTCCAATCCACCAAATGCTCCTTCAAATCCTCATTATCCTTAGTCTACAAAAACTTAACCATTATGTGCTCAAGTGACTAAGCCACTCCATAGGAATCCTAAACTATTAAATTGTTATGTTACCATCTCATCTAACAACCACCCCGCACACCCACCCCTCACACTCATCCCCACCCCAACCCCAACCCCCAACCCCACTCCTCTCCCCTCACGTGAATCATAAATATCAAGGGTAGCGTGCACTGTGCAGTGGAAAGGTTTGAATCCAAGACCTTGCACACTCAGAGCTATGATACTATGTTAAGTTACCATCTAATCTAAAAACTTAAGTTGTTAGAGAGAAATCTCAACAATGTATATTGAGCTAACAGAATGATAATAAAGAGGGATAATCGAGTATTTAGCAAGACTTTGTATAATATAGGAACGTCAACTTCAAGAGGTAGAGGATGAAAATTATTGACAGACTTAGTTAAACTATATGGCCACCACTGAACATTTTGATTCGCTGAAATTAGTTAATATAATTTAGCTACAGCTTTGCATAACATACTGAATAATTACAATAATGATAAAGACATTCCAAAACTTCTAATAAGATTAATTTGGTCTTGTCCCTCTTTTGTAATTTGATCTAGTAATTTACCTTTCCATGTTGCACATTTCCCATAATTGAATGTCCAGAAATAAATTCACTAAAGCAATGTAAGAGAAATTGGCACCTTATCAAGACAGATCCTCATTTTAATTGCTGAAGGTACCAGGTAGCTGCAATTACAAATAGTTGTTTATGAATTTTATCTTTTAAGGGCATAGATTGACATAATGTGCATTATATAAAATCTTTAGACCGAGTCATTATACTAGGACCACTTCTCATGTTCATATCATTCCGCATAAACACGGAGTCCATTTGGATTCTGTTGCAATGTAACAACTTTAACCAGGACTGTCGCATTAGCAATGAACTCATAGTTCCCGTGGAACACCACCCATTCATATCACCAAATTTTCAATGCAAGTCAGTAAATCACCATTCACCAAGAGAAGGGGGCTTACCTTACAGATAGAGAAGATTCTAACTGTAATTGACTAATGTACAATATATTTAGATAAACATCAGAGCCTCATTTCCGCTGTTTCAAAAAATAAAAGGTCTCATTTCTGCTCAGATCACGGATGCAACTGCTGAACAGATAACATTCAGTACCATATACATCTCTTTTTTCTTTTAAATTGGTAACTTAGCACCGATGTGAATAGTATTATGATAATTTTTCGTAAGTAATGTATTACTCCAGAAGCTCTTAACACTTCTTCCTCAGACCTAAATTATATGGGCAACTTCTACTACAAAACTCTGCCTCCTTTGGAATGACCAGACCAATTATCATGACCATAAGAAATAAATTTAAAAAAAAACGAACAATAAAAAACAGATAAATTTTGAAGTCAATGACTAATAAAATACATTACCTAGAGAAATCCTGTATCAGGTGAAGGAAAATCTCTACTTCAAGATCTTCAGTTGTCAGTTTGGTTGAACAAGGTACATTCATTTTTTTCCGTACACCAAGCAATACATTTCTATATGACGGCCTCCAACCCCTACAAGGAATACCAAATAAACTCAATAAGAGAAAGGAAAAATTAATGAGTTGCTAGAAATCATAAGAATGATACTCCCTCTGTCCCAATTTAAGTAAGCTCCTTTCTTTTTTGGGATGTCCCAATTCCCAAAATAGGAGAGTTCATTCTATTCTAGGCATTCATCTCGTTATCTAATGTTATTGTAAATTTGCAATCAGTCTTTCCAATGATAGTAAGATAAACTAAAACACTCACTACACCTCTCCTAAAATTACATGTCCAGTAAACCAATTTACTTAAATTGGGATAGAGAAGTACTAAACAACTACTTACAATTTAATCAAACACAAATTTGAACTTTTTTGTTATTAGTATTGGTACCATAAACAACTGCTCTCACATTCTACAAAAAAGCAATTCACTTAAATTAGCACGGGAGAGTAATAAACAACTATAATTTAATCAAACACAGATGTGAACTCTTCCTTTTATCAGAGTATTGGTACCATATACAACTGCAAGCTGACATGCTAAAAAAAAAACAAATAGTAGATGGTGATTGTGATTCATACTCCCTCCATCTCGAATAGATTCTCCCTTTTGAAAAACACTTAAATTAAGAATATAACTACCAAACGTGTATGCTACATATTGCTAAACTAAAATTACCCCTTTTAATAAATTCAAAAATTCATCTTCGTAATTTATCCTTAAAAGGTAAAGGCAGTTTTTTAAACTTTAGTAGTAAAAGTAATTTTAAAGATATTTGACGAGCATTTCAGGACATCCACAAAATTAAAATTCTGACAACCATTTCTCTAAACCTAGTACCTAGTCATTACAACAAACTAGGCCACTGTTATTAACAGAGTAGATCAATAACCTCAATGTAGATCGTGCATCAGCAGCAAGGAAAAAAAATCTCGATTCTAGCATCACTATAAAATCCTCCCTCTCTTCTGGGTCTTCTTCAATCATGACATAGTCAATATCCGCAGGTTTTGTGATTGACTTCAACAAAGGACTGAAGTAACTGAAAGTAGCCAAATTCAATAAATTAATATTCTAGTGACTAATGCTATGGTTAAAGCTCGGAAAGTGCAAATAAAAAATAGAAAGGAACGGAAAGGAAGGAAAGGAAACCAAACACCAAGAAAGTACTAAAAATAAACTAACTGCCCTTCACATTTAATTTTAGCATTAACCTGGCAACTTTGAAAGTATATATAGTTTGACTTGTACTCATTAAGAGTTTTCTTACCAACTTCTACTAATTTTTTGACTTTCTTCTTCCGTGCACTTTTCAAAGTTTTGGATTAGATTTTGTAAGAGAGAATGTACTTCAAATGAAACTCATAGACAAAAGGCTGTCCAACTATGTTAGATACTGCCAAAAGAATATAGAAAAGGAAAGGAAACGACTTAAAAATTTTGACAATTGTTTTTCCTTTTATTAGTTTTCTCCTATTCTCCACAAGAATCAAACAACAGAATACTGATTCACTCATATTTTCCTTTACTTTGTTGGCACATTGACAAAGCAAAACAAACCAGGAGTGAACATATACATAAATACATCTCCATATATATATATAACCTCTGTTTCAAAATATAAGATCAAATTTGACTTTTAAAGTCTATATGAGATATGTTCAAACTCAAAATCGATGTGATTCATTTAATTTTTGAATACACCAAATCTTATATTTAGTAGTACTTTTTAAGTAGTCTATAATTTTCATAATTGCGTCGACTAATTTGATTTTAAAAAGTCAATATTGATCCTAACAGAGGGAATATATTACACTCACTTGTCCCAAATTGAGAGTTCAACTTTGCTCTTGGAATATCGCATAATTAGAGTCCACTTTTACGAGCGATACCAAATTTTGTCATAGCCGAGTAAGTTTTGATATTGGCAGTAGATTATTTTGAAATCGAACTTGCTGTAATAACTTTTTGACTTTGAAAAGTGCACTCTCGCTGTGCCATGGACATGGTAATATTGTAGACTTTAGAACCTCACCTTGGACCATAAAGAATCTGCTGGATCTCATATAATTCAGAACCTGTTGCGAGCTGAAGCACAGAGTGCAGCTCTGGATCAAATGGACCTGAACATTAATAGATAAAGCCCTGAGTAGTGCCAAGATAAAATGTTTAATAAGTCCTTTCAAAACCCAATTAGAAAAACCTTATTGGTCATTATAAATCATAAAAGACTAAAATGAGTGGAAAAAAGGAACTGAAAGCATTAATGTGTAGTTGTATACAAACAATAGATAGACCTCGGGCTTCAATTGGTAGTGAAGGGACTGGTAACTATAAAGGATTGACATTATAATACCAAAGAAATGAGGTGGGTAACACTCATAATATCTTCTATAAATGAGAGTAAGGTATTGAAAAACAGGCATTTAATAATAGTAATTTCCCAATTAACTTCCTAACTCTATTTGAATAACAATGTTTTATTAAATGAAAACTAGATTAAACTACTTCACATTAAGCATAAATTCAGTATATTAAGCCTCATTTTGCCTGTTCGGGAATAACTTATACCAACTTATAAGTCATTTGTTTCTATTCACTTATTTGGGAATGACTTAAAATAAGTTACTAGTTTGCCCCTCTTTTTATTAATATCATTTTTAGTAATCTTTATGTTTATTTTAACTTATAAGTCATTATGAATCGAATAACTTCATAACTTGTTTTAACTTAATTTTTGACTTATAAGTCAAATTGATGCCAAACGCTTTTACTTATAAACCACAACTTATAAGTCAACTTATATTTTAATTTATAAGTCATTTAAAATAAGTCATTCTCGAACAGGCTAGTATATTTTTTGAGAGTGAACTTTAATTTTGGGATGCCTAAAAACTGGGACTCAAACTTTGGGACAGTGGGAGTAATACATATTAGTTTGCTTTTTGTTAGAATTTAAGAACGAATAATATTGCAATCACACATATATTATATGAAAGATAGAAAAGTAAAAACACACGATATACCCATGTTCATCAATTTGGCTAGTCACGCACACACTCTACAATGATCCACACACCAAACAATATTTGTATAGTAACTAAAAAACCCTAAGAGCATCTCCAGCAGGCCGGAGATGCTCAAATCCTAGACTAAATTTAGTCTAAACCTCAGAATTTGCTCCAGCAGGCAGACTAAATATAGTCTACGGTATTTTCCGGCAAAACAAAGAGACTATGGTTGTGTTTGATAAATCTGAGAATTAAGATCTGAATGATTATGATGTCTTAATAAATTAGATCATCTGAATGGTTATGAGGTCTGAATCTAAAAAATTATTTGATAACAAAAAAGTAAGTTGTCTCTTAATGACACTATTTTACCATTTTAAAGGGTAAAATTTTATTTAATAATTTTAAATATTCAATTTAATAAAAATGAGTGCATAATATTGTTGAATATATTTATATAAAAAAAATTATCAAAAAAATTTCATTAAGAAGTACCTCTTAATTATTAAGATTTCATTTTCTGTCTTACCGATTAAGAGGCATTCAGAGGTAACAAAAAACAAAACAAACAGCATCATGCCTCTAAGCGAATAAGAGGCAGTCCATTAAGAGGCAATCAGATGTAAACAAACAACACCTATATCTAGGAACTTGGTTTGCTGGACTATAAATTTTTAATATATTTAAATGGGAGTGCGGAAGAATAATTGATAGATAATAATTCATTAAAATAATATAATCTTTTAATATTATAGTCCATGAGATAGTCCATCTGCTGAAAGGGTTGAAACACTATATAGTCCATGATATAGTCCATCGGAGATGCTCTAACCTCGTTAGTCATGAAGACCAATACATTAGTTAAACCCAAGACCGGGCTACTAATAAATCCTCAAGCCCAACACTTTCCAAATTTCTGTCATTTATCTTGTTACAATCTATGTCTAAGCTACTTCATCAAAAAAATAATAACTTATGCTCTCTAAGAAAAAATATTAAATACATTCATTTCAACAACTATAGAATTTATTGCCATTTTGGTGCTTAAAATCATAATTAGAGAAAGAGAGGGAAAGAATATTATAAATGGGTGATAAAAATACCTTGAACTTCTCTTGAAATTGAAGCATGAGGACAACACAGAAGCACAATTTGATTATGATGCAAAGGGGACCTGAAAATCTGCAAAATTACCAAAACTCAAAATTTAAATCCAAAGTCGCCTATAAACTGAAGAAATCGTAGAGACATGATGCAATAGTTTCAGTACCGAAAATTGGCTGAATTTGGTGGCAGAGGAAAAGGGAGAGAAGGAAATTTGATGGTGGAATTTGGGGTTGAAGGAGGAGAGAGAATGAAAGGGGGGTGCGGTGGAATTTGTAGCTGTAGCGTACATTTTGGGCTCAAACAACCTTCATGTACCACTGCAGACTGCAGTTCTCCCAGGCTTAGACAGAGCCGACTCTGGCCATGCTTTTAAAATCCTTATCATTTGGCCATTTGGCCGAGTGACCGACTCTGACCAAAGTTAGGTGGATTATTTTGAAGAGAAAAAAGTATTTAAAAAATTATAAATAAAAGAAAAAAAGAGGTAGAAATATATTTTTTTCAATTTGTTATGTGACTTTGTAAGTAGAGTAATTTATTTGGATCCGGTTATCATTAAGTTAAATAAGTTAATCAATTGACTAATATAGTACTGACACACAGATAGATCACCTCCTGGCCTGCGTATCAACACTATATTGGTCAATTGACCAAAATTAACTTCATGTTAACCACTCCCAATTTATTTTGTTACCTGTCATTAAGTATGGAATAAGAAAAGAAAATTATAGAACACTATTTTTACTTATGTTTTTTAATATTTCCACATGTTTCCTTCTTGCACGAAAGTAGGCCCCACTATATGTTCATGTGATAGAGGAACATGTAAAAATATTAAAAATATTCACTTTTGATACAACTTTTCACATGAATGAACGTGGGTGTTATTCATTATTTGTATGAAATAATATTCAGATCAAAATTAACAGCATGACGTCTATATGACAAAATAATAATGATTTAATGATAATAAAGTACAAAAGAATCGATTAAGAATCGTTGATTAAAATTAGAAATTGATTGTAATTAGGGTTTGTGTGCTCGGATGATCAATCATCACAATTTCAATCAGTAATGCTACGCGGATAGGCGAATGATAGGAAAATTGGACAGGTTTTTCAAAAAAATTTTATCGTGACTTTCAAAAAATGTATAGTATTTATTCCGACAGGAATTTTTATAAAATATAATGTTTTATACAGGGTTATACAGTCATAAACCCTGTATTTGTATATATATACAAATTACACCTAAAACATTATATTTTGTAAAAATTCCTGTTAGAATAAATAGTATATATTTTTTGAAAGTCACAATAAAAAAATAAAAAAAAAATTGGACCGATCCAATTTTTCTGTCCCAATTTCTTGTCCAGCTAGACTTATTCAATTTCAATCATTGGAGTTCTGATTTGGTGGAGTGGACTTCGTGGATGAATTTGGAATAATGGGATTAGAGTTGACATTTTAAGCCTAAAATGACGAAAAATACTTCAATCGTCATTTGATCTAAGAAGTCAAACTTAGTAAGCATCGACTACAAATTTAAAGAGTTGCATATATCTCAAAATCATTGTATATACTTTGTAATACATGCATGTATATTATTGGAATAATACAACAAATGATATGAAAATTTTGGTATAATTATGAATATGACATATATTGTATCAGAAAAGATAATGAACTCAAGATCAACTTGATATTAACTCGGGTCTAACTCAATATTAATTGATTGACCAACTAAAATAAATCAATTACTTAGAATAAAATTAAATTGTTTTGTTATATATAGTAATATATTGTACCGAGTTAATTCATATTTAAGTGAGTAAAATCGAGTTGGGTTAGCAAATGGTTCATTTAATTAGTTTGCATTTTGTATCCATAAAGACTAGAGTATGAAACGACTGAGCGTGCAGTTGTCCCCATTGTCCTTCTTAGTTTTGTCTCTGCTTAATTATGAGTACGAGTTGGAGCTCTTGAGTTCATTACTGGCGCTACTTCTATTGAATCATCTCTTTGAAGGAAAAATGTCACATCAGTAAGAGAAGTGGGCAAAAAAGCTGCTCTCCTAATCGGGTTGGTACATGTTGTATCGGACTAACGATCGGTACAATATATTTTTTTTTAAAAAAAATTTAACCATAATTATCAGAATAAAAAATAAAAAATAATAGAATAAATTTGAACAAAAAACTGTAAAAAAATATATTTTTTATTGAAAAAATAAAATAAACAGTTTACAGTATTTTTTCAATAAAAAAATATTTTTTTATAGTTTTTTGTTCAAACTTGCTCTATTATTTTTATTTATTACTCTGATAATTATGCTTAAAAAAATTAAAAAAAAAATTTAATATTGTACCAGTCGTTAGTCCGGTACAGCACCCCCCAATTACTCCTATTCGGTACCCGTGGTGGTCGATTTCATTTCAGGAGAAGGAGAGGCCTAAGTGTCCCAAACAGATTCATTAAATTAAAGGGTGTGGGTGTATGAATTGAAATTGAGATACTGATGCAACATTTCACTTGGGTACGATCTAAAACGATTCCACGTTCAAGAAAGAACCAGATCATGGAGGAGGTGAGAGGCGCACAAAAGGAGGTAGACCTTCGAGAACAAATATTGGACTGGAAAGAAAAAAAGGAGGAAAAAGTATAGTCAAAGAAGGATCAGGGAATCAGTCAAAGTCTTTATTATTTATTTGTGCGTTCGTCTCTTCATCTAAGAAATGGGCTATTCCACAAAAGATACTTGAAGAGAATCTTTGTTAAAGGGATATTTTTCCTAGACAAGTTTGAAGTGCACCAATTGCCAATTCGCCAAGAGTAAAGGGCAAGACCACTCTCTTGAGGGGCAGTGTTAGCCCCTTAGTGGGTTAACACGCACTTGGCATGCGGGACGCTCGGATAGCATGCCAAGCCAAGCCTTGACATTCAGCAAGGCACTCCTGAGCAGCAGTGTGCTACAGCGTGCGGCACCACTCGGCAGTGTGGGGCAGTGTGCGGCACCACTCGGCAGTGTGCGGCAGTGTGCGGCATCACTCGGCAGCGTGCGGCACCACTCGGAAGTGCGCGGCAGCCAAGGGCGCTGTGCGTGCTTAACCAGCAAAATAGTTTGACACTCGGCCATTTGGGCCAATGGGCAATCATTGTGCAGCAAATGGGCTATGTCAGAAAACTAGCAAATCTAGAAGGTTTGCATTATGCTTCCTCAGACAGGTCTGATGTCTAGTGCTGACAGTTTGGAAATTTTCATAAGTGCTACTATAGGGGAGGGGTACTCCGTGAAGGTTACCCGGGACCATGGGCAGATGCCATGGGCGGTCAGTGCTGGACGTTGGGACATTGTTGGGCTCCCCTACAACAATGTCTAACATCGGATTGGGAAGTTTGGATCGAATCAAAGGCTTGTGCATGGGCTGGGCATGAACAAGCAAGAACGTTGCTGAGCGTGGCATCGGTTGGGCATAGCATAGGCGTACGCCTAACATGTCAATGCATGGCATGGGCATACGCCTAGCATACATCAAAGCTAATGCATGTGGACAGACGTATGGGCTGGACGTGCACAACAAACTTGGACAGCACCTTAGGCAAGTGCTGGGCTAGTTGGAAATTCGTGGACCAAATGGACAGCATGATTGGGCAACATGTTTGGGCGACATGACTGGACAACTTGGGCTGAGACAACAACAATGTGGGCTGACAATAGTGGGTGAAGGACATCAGGAAGGTGGGCTGACACTATGGGCAGTTTTGGATTGGATGACTGAAGCTTGACCCAACTGACTGACAGTTGAGGGCAATTGCTGGCAGTAACCTCCATGCACATGACTGGCATGTCTCCAACCAGTTGCACATCATGGGGCGCCCCACACCTGCTGGTGGGCGGTTGAGGAGCAGTTGCACATCATGGGGCGCACATAGCTGCTAATGGGCAGTTGAGAAGCGGTTGATGAGCAGTTTGCACATCATGGGACGCACACATCTGCTAGTGGGCAGTTGGCAGGCAGTTGCTGATTCAAAATGCTGGTTTCCTATTGGTTCTGAATGACCTAGCAGTTGGGGGTGTCAACTGCAGCCTAATGTGTATATATATGTGTAGCCAAGGGCTTGGGAAGGCATGTGAGATCACTGAGCAAGTGTAGCCTGCGAGCCCTAGTCATATATTGTATTCCTTGTTATTGAGTGAGCAATAAAAGGTTGGGACGTTGTCCTGTAAATCTTGTTGGCTTGTGTGTGTGTGGCTTGTTTATACAGACTGTGCTTGTGTGACTGACAGGTTGCTGACTGGTTAGGCGAACCAGTGCATCACAAGGAGGACAAAGACGCGAAAAATTTAGTGTCAGATTGTGCACCCTGTGACAATTGGTATCAAAGCTTCGTTAGCGAACGATGGCAAACAATACTACTCGGATCAATGAACTGCAAGAGAAGTTGCAGGCGCTGGAAACTTATGTGGGCACTCGATTGGTTGGTGAAGAAGGTTCGTTGGTGGACCAGTTCAGAGCCTCAAATGCTCTACTGGAGAACCTTCGTGCTGAAGTTGCTGAGCATGTCGTGGAGTTCAACAAGAAGTTGGACGACATGGCTCATGATGTGTTGGCTGCTACAAATCGGACCCTCGAAGTTTCTGAACGATTCGAAAGAATATCTGAAGATATGGCACTAGTCAAACGTGCTGTGGCTGGTGGTCCAGTGAGCGATGGACACCACTCAAAGCTGCGAGTCCCTGAACCCAAATCCTTTGGGGGCAGTCGGAATGCCAAAGAATTGGAGAATTTCTTATGGGACATGGAGCAGTACTTTGTGGCTGCCCATATCCTAGACCGAGAGAAGGTCACAATTACAAGCATGTACCTGACGGAGGATGCTAAGCTTTGGTGGCGAACTCGGACTGAGGATGATGTTAGTGCGGGCAGGCCAAAGATTGAGACGTGGGCAGTTCTCAAGAAGGAATTGAAGGATCAGTTCCTACCTCTTAATACTTCGTGGCTGGCAAGAGATACCTTGAAGCACTTGAAACAGACAGGATCTGTTCGGGAGTATGTGAAGGAGTTTAGTTCTTTGATGTTGGACATCAAGAACATGTCTGAGGAAGACAAATTGTTCAATTTCATGTCGGGTTTACAACAATGGGCACAGACTGAGTTGCGTAGACAAGGTGTCAAAGACCTGCCTACAGCAATTGCAGCGGCTGATAGTCTGGTGGACTACAAATATTCTGGTCCCAATGCTGCCGATGGAAAGAAGAAGCAGATGGGTAAGAAAGAAAAGGGCGGTTCTAAAGATGGCAAGAAGGACAAGAAATTCAAGAAAGGTGCTGACAAACCGTCAAAGCCTAAAAGTGATGGACAGTCCAAGGACAACAAGAGCAAAGGTTGCTTCATATGTGGAGGTCCCCATCGGATGAGAGAATGCCCAAAGAAAGAGAAAGTTAATGCCCTAGTTGCAGATGACTCGAATGAAGGAACATCAGATGGTCCAAGAATGAGCCCCTTGCAACTGTTGGGTGCTTTGCAGACTCAAAAGGCAAAGACGCCCACTCCACGAGGACTGATGTATGTGTCAGTGGTTGTTAATGGCCAGGAAGTGTTGGCTATGGTAGACACTGGTGCTACCAACAACTTTGTTGCAGAAAGGGAAGTGGACAAACTGAAGTTGAACTTGCAGGAGAACGCAAGTAAAATTAAGGCTGTGAATTCTGAGGCCAGACCAATTCGTGGCACGGCGGTGGCAGATTTGAAGGTTGGCCCGTGGGAAGGAAAGTGCAGCTTGATGGCCGTTCCTTTGGATGATTTTGATCTCATCCTAGGAATGGAGTTTCTGATGTCGGCTAAATGTATGGTGATGCCTCATCTTGGTGGATTGATAATCACAGATGAGAAGATGTCAGGATTTGTGAGTACTATATACCCAAATTTGGAGAAGAAGGAAGGCAAACGGAAGGCTAGTTTGCTGTCTGCGGTGCAGCTCGAGTCTGGGCTTAAAAGAGGCGAAGAAACCTACTTGTGTGCTTTGATTGAGATCAAGCCTGGTGTAGCCCAAGAAGTGCCAGATATTGTCGCTAAGGTGCTGGATGATTTCAAGGATGTGATGCCTCCAGAATTACCAAAGACCCTTCCTCCAAGGCGTGCGGTTGATCATAAGATTGAGTTGGAGCCGGGTGCAAGACCCCCTGCTCAAGCTCCTTACCGGATGGGCCCTGCTGAGTTAGTTGAACTGAGGAAACAATTGGCAGATTTGTTAGAGTCTGGTTTCCTTCGACCCTCAAAAGCTCCTTATGGTGCCCCAGTACTGTTTCAAAAGAAGCAAGATGGCTCTATGAGGATGTGTGTCGACTATCGGGCATTGAATAAGGTTACTATTAAAAATAAGTACCCTATTCCGAACGTTGCTGACTTGTTCGACAGATTATCTCGAGCTAAGTACTTCACAAAGCTGGACTTGAGAGCAGGCTATTGGCAAGTAAGGATTGCCGCTGGTGATGAAGCTAAGACTGCATGTGTAACGAGGTACGGTTCATATGAATTTCTCGTAATGCCGTTTGGCTTAACAAATGCTCCAGCAACTTTTTGTAATCTTATGAGCGATGTATTCTATGAATATTTAGATAGATTTGTGGTAGTCTATCTAGATGATATTGTGGTGTATAGCGAAACACTAGATGGTCATGTGGAACATCTAAGATTGATATTTCAAAAGCTTAGGGAATATCAATTATATGTCAAAAAGGAGAAGTGCGAGTTTTGTAGGGCAGAAGTGATGTTCCTTGGGCATTGGATTAGCCAAGGACGAGTCAGAATGGACGAGCGAAAAGTCCAAGCCATTGTTGATTGGACTGCTCCTACGAAAGTTGCTGAATTGAGATCATTTTTAGGACTGGCGAACTACTATAGAAAGTTCATTAAGGGCTACTCGAAGAAGGTGGCTCCTTTAACTGATTTGCTGAAGAAGGATTGCAAGTGGGATTGGTCAGTGGGGTGTCAAGAGGCATTTGACAATTTGAAAGTGGCAGTGTCGTCTGAGCCGGTGCTGAGACTCCCAGACTTCGAAATTCCTTTTGAGGTACACACTGATGCATCAGACAGAGCTATTGGCGGGGTATTAGTACAAGATGGTCACCCAGTCGCCTATGAGAGTCGGAAACTGAAAGATGCTGAGCAGCGGTACAGTACTCATGAGAAAGAAATGACTGCAGTGGTGCATTGTTTGGAAACATGGAAGCATTATCTGTTGGGTACGAAGTTTGTGGTGGTGACCGACAATGTTGCCAACACCTACTTCAAAACTCAGAAAAAGCTGACTCCAAAGCAGGCACGTTGGCAGGAGTTCTTGGCAGAATTTGATTTTGTGTGGGTACATAAGCCGGGCTTACAAAATTCGGTGGCGGATGCATTAAGTCGGAAAGTTGTCCAGGAGTTCGTTAATGCTCTCACGGTGGTTGAAGCTGAGTACCTGGACAAGATCAAAGAACAGTCCCTAAATGATACAGTTTACCAAAAACTTCGGATGCAGGTACAAGAAGGCTTGGTTCGAAGATATTGGATTGAAGATGATTTGCTATATGCAAAGGGCAGTAGGTTGTATGTCCCTAGTGGAGGGGGTTTGAGGAGACAGATCATGCATGAGACGCATGATACAAAATGGGCTGGTCACCCAGGCATTGAAAGAATGTTGGCATTGCTGTCTCGCTCATACTACTGGCCCAAAATGGAGAACGACGTGGAGGCGTATGTCAAGTCTTGTCTTGTGTGTCAAGTAGACAAACTTGAGAAAAAGAGTGAAGCAGGTTTGTTACAACCTCTTCCCATTCCTGACAGACCTTGGCAATCAGTGTCAATGGACTTTATTTCTGGCTTGCCGAAGGTTGATGGAATGAGATCAATTTTTGTTGTGGTTGATCGGTTTTCCAAGTATGCGGTGTTCATCCCAGCACCCCATGCTTGTACAGCAGATGTGGCTGCTGGGTTGTTTTTTAGAAATGTTGTGAAATACTTTGGGTTGCCAGAAGATATCATAAGTGATCGAGATACGCGATTTACGGGCAGATTTTGGACGACTCTGTTTGGCTTAGTCGGGTCTGAGTTGAAGTTCAGCACGGCAAATCATCCCCAAACAGACGGACAGACTGAAAGGATGAATCAGCTGCTTGAGGAGTATCTGCGACATTATGTGACTGCAAGTCAGAAAAATTGGTTAGAGTTGCTCGAACCAGCACAGTTCTGCTACAACTTGCATCAATCTTCTGCAACGGGTATGAGTCCCTTTGAGCTGAGCATGGGTTTTCAGCCAAGGACTCCAAATGATGTGGCTGTGCAGCGTACGGGAGGAAATTGTCCTGCTGCCTATCGCTACGCAAGGGCTAGAACAGAGTTGCTTGAGGAGGCACGAGACAGCCTAAGCAAGGCAGTGAGAAGGATGAAAAAGTATGCGGATGCACATCGAAGGCCATTGGCGTTTAAAGTGGGAGACATGGTGTTACTGAAGCTAACACCTCAGATTTGGAAGAAAATCAGTAGTAAGGCAGTGCATAGAGGATTGGTTCCCAAGTATGACGGCCCATTTGAAGTACTAAAGAAAGTTGGGGCTGTGGCCTACAGACTGAAGCTTCCAGACAGATTGAAGGTACATCCGACTTTCCACGTGAGTTACCTTAAGCCATTCCAGCAGGAATTGCTTGATGCTGGTAGAAAGCAAGCCAAAAGGGCTCCGCCAGTAATCAGAAAGCAGTTTGACAAGGATGTTGAGAAGATTTTGGCTCATAAAACCGAAGGTATGAGCAAGAAAAATCGAAGGACAGACTACTTGGTTCATTGGAAAGGTGAAGATGAGGTAGACGCGAGTTGGGAAAGAGATGTGACTTTGTGGCAGTTTGAGAAACAGATTGCAGAGTATTGGGCACACCCGCCGACGAGGACGTCGGGCTCTTCTGGTGGGGGTGGTTTGTTAGCCCCTTAGTGGGTTAACACGCACTTGGCATGCGGGACGCTCGGATAGCATGCCAAGCCAAGCCTTGACATTCAGCAAGGCACTCCTGAGCAGCAGTGTGCTACAGCGTGCGGCACCACTCGGCAGTGTGGGGCAGTGTGCGGCACCACTCGGCAGTGTGCGGCAGTGTGCGGCATCACTCGGCAGCGTGCGGCACCACTCGGAAGTGCGCGGCAGCCAAGGGCGCTGTGCGTGCTTAACCAGCAAAATAGTTTGACACTCGGCCATTTGGGCCAATGGGCAATCATTGTGCAGCAAATGGGCTATGTCAGAAAACTAGCAAATCTAGAAGGTTTGCATTATGCTTCCTCAGACAGGTCTGATGTCTAGTGCTGACAGTTTGGAAATTTTCATAAGTGCTACTATAGGGGAGGGGTACTCCGTGAAGGTTACCCGGGACCATGGGCAGATGCCATGGGCGGTCAGTGCTGGACGTTGGGACATTGTTGGGCTCCCCTACAACAATGTCTAACATCGGATTGGGAAGTTTGGATCGAATCAAAGGCTTGTGCATGGGCTGGGCATGAACAAGCAAGAACGTTGCTGAGCGTGGCATCGGTTGGGCATAGCATAGGCGTACGCCTAACATGTCAATGCATGGCATGGGCATACGCCTAGCATACATCAAAGCTAATGCATGTGGACAGACGTATGGGCTGGACGTGCACAACAAACTTGGACAGCACCTTAGGCAAGTGCTGGGCTAGTTGGAAATTCGTGGACCAAATGGACAGCATGATTGGGCAACATGTTTGGGCGACATGACTGGACAACTTGGGCTGAGACAACAACAATGTGGGCTGACAATAGTGGGTGAAGGACATCAGGAAGGTGGGCTGACACTATGGGCAGTTTTGGATTGGATGACTGAAGCTTGACCCAACTGACTGACAGTTGAGGGCAATTGCTGGCAGTAACCTCCATGCACATGACTGGCATGTCTCCAACCAGTTGCACATCATGGGGCGCCCCACACCTGCTGGTGGGCGGTTGAGGAGCAGTTGCACATCATGGGGCGCACATAGCTGCTAATGGGCAGTTGAGAAGCGGTTGATGAGCAGTTTGCACATCATGGGACGCACACATCTGCTAGTGGGCAGTTGGCAGGCAGTTGCTGATTCAAAATGCTGGTTTCCTATTGGTTCTGAATGACCTAGCAGTTGGGGGTGTCAACTGCAGCCTAATGTGTATATATATGTGTAGCCAAGGGCTTGGGAAGGCATGTGAGATCACTGAGCAAGTGTAGCCTGCGAGCCCTAGTCATATATTGTATTCCTTGTTATTGAGTGAGCAATAAAAGGTTGGGACGTTGTCCTGTAAATCTTGTTGGCTTGTGTGTGTGTGGCTTGTTTATACAGACTGTGCTTGTGTGACTGACAGGTTGCTGACTGGTTAGGCGAACCAGTGCATCACAAGGAGGACAAAGACGCGAAAAATTTAGTGTCAGATTGTGCACCCTGTGACAGGCAGCAAGGTGGAAATCCCCTACTCCAGGCTTGGACTCGAGGGTTGATTTTAGCCCTTATAAAAAGAAAATTGATTCTTAAACCCCTTTCACGCTCATGTCACATCGAGGTACTGCAGAAGAAAAAGTTGCAAAATCCCCAACTGCAACCGAATGAGAAATTTTTCACGGGATTGCCGAATGAACCCACTTCCCATTTCCATTTCCCAGCCCCTGTAAAAAAAAGAGTGTCCTCGTTCTTATTGACGATCCCACCGCAGAGTTGATCGAGAGGGCGTCTCACTAACACTTTCAACTCACTACCAAAAGGGATTGATTCCCTGGAAGGCAAATGCTACCTTGACAGGAGATTTTACTAAACTTGTATAACCTTGAATGAAAAATAGAGATTTCGATATATCATTAAGCCACTAAGCCATACCTCCAAGTTATTAATCGGAACGGAATTTGATATGCCGGGTTTGGTTGTTTGCCCGAAGGGCTATCTGATTCGATCAATTTCGTAAGTTGTAGTACACTTGCGGGCGTACTCTTCCTCTATCCAAATCTGTGGATCTCCCTCTCGTTATTCCTAATACTAAGACTGTGTCTCCTACATACACTTACTAAAATGCAGATAATCCTTTTTCACTTGGAACAACTCCTGATTTATTAGAAAAAGCTTCCAGTCGATTGAAGCTGAAAAGACTCCCCTCACTAGAATACATTCCCCTCGGCGTTCTCCTCGAAGCCAAATCGTACTGGCGCTTTCCAAGTTTGTAAAATTAAAGGTTCACGTTTTTTGGCTAGCAAGCAAGTGTTGTAGTTAAGGTTGTTTCTATATATATCAGGATTCAAAGTGCTCTCCGAACAAAAACTTGCTTTATTTGTAGGATTTTACTATTGGGTAGGTAAAATATTTGGTCGAATATATCCTAAAACTTTAGGTCAAATCCATTTTTGGATTATTTTTTTTCCGGGGAGAATTCGGCCTTCCTTCCCATGCATTGCTTAGGGCCTGCTTTCGAGTATGCCGCATAAACGGACCAAAATGCCAGGTAGAGTCAAAAGAATTGCATGTTCTCTAATTATGACGGGGTCCCATCCTCTACTAATTCAAGGTTATGGCAAAATGAGGTAAGAATCCCACGCCAACATCTTCATTGTTAAGACTGATTCATCCGTGTCATAAGTTGCAAACATATTACTCAAGTACTTCACTCGCTATGGGATGTGATTCATTCATTTGCATTCTTGTTAGCACTACAGAAAGCTCCGGTCTTAACCCCTCTATTACTGTTCTGCAACCTTTCCTCAGGTTCGTAGAGTCGGGTTTCCGTTTACCCACAACAGAGGAGAGCCGCCCCCAGCAAAAAGGAAGAACCTTGCAAATCCTAACCTTGTTCATGCTGCCAAGCTCAGCTCTTGCAGAATAAAACTCCACCAAAGGTACGACCCAATGCACGTCGTTGCAAGGATTGATTGCTTTTTTTTTTAATTAACAAAAGAGTAAAAAAATTAAATTTATTGTCAGAGTAATAAATAATATTCAAAATATTACCTAACGTTAAAATAATCATAAATATTGTTAAATACATATTTGCACAGCATAAGCTTTAGCAAATATCAATTGCCAAAAATATATAACTAATTAATTAACAAATTGTAAATAATTGGTTCCATTTAGCCTCGTAAAGGAATCGACTTATCTGCGAGCTCGACCTGACTCGAGTTTGTCTCGAGCTCGAACATGATCTAAAATTTGTTTAGTTAAATGAGCAGATGTTCGACTCGAGCCTGACTTATTTTAACTTGTTTAAGCTCGACTCGAGATTGACTTAAACTCGGCTTATTTAAAATTTTACTTTACATATATAATACAAAAATAATAGTATAATTCAAGTAAAGTTGTTAGTTATGTTTGTGTATAATACTTAAGTTTCTAGTTGGTTTAATTTCCATTTGCATTCCTATAATTATAGGCGAATTTCGAGGTAGTTACGAAAAAATTGACTCGCGCGCGTGTGTGATGGTGACGTTCGAGTAGTTGAGAGCTTGTGATTAGGTACGGTTGATATTATGGGGTTATTTAGTGCTAAACAAATCATGGCCGTCTGATAGTTGAACTTTTTTTTGATGCTACACAGGTTTAAATCTTGTGGCTGAGATGTGTTTAGTATAAAAAATATATACTGTATATAAAGACTACTATTGCGTGCCGTTTTATTTTATGTTAAATCTACACTTGGCAGTTAGAGCTCGGAATGTTGTAGAAGAGGGTTTTCATGCAAATAAATATCATCAATCGTCCTTCCCTCCCACTTCAGTGTTCAAACTCATTTCACCGGTCTCTCTTTTTCTTTCTCTTGGTTTTCTCTCACTAAAAACAACAGAGTAAACCCTAGCTTTCTCTCTCTCTAATGGCGACTTCTCTGCAGCTCACAGTTATCTCCATTGTTATCGTCCTGGCTTCCTTTTGCTTCGGACGAGCAACCGCCATCGGAATCGGAGCTTCAGCTATCTCGCCTACTCCAGAAACGTCACAGTTTATGTCAAACGACATCACCAATCTGCTGGAGCCTATTCTGACGAATCTAGGCTTTCAGGAACTGGCGATGGCAGTTCCTACTCTCTCTGACACCGCCTTCACCACCTGGAACGGTCCGTCCACTCTCTTTGCTCCCAACGATGCGTCCATTCGAGCTTGTGGTGCTGCTTCCTGCTCCGTCACTCGTCTCCTCCGTGAACACATCGTTCCAGGTTTGTTCTCTCATGAATACCTCAAAAAACTCGCTTTCGGCACCAAAATCGAGACTATGGACCCCGGCCGCTGCATCACAATTACCTCCGCCGCCGATTATCAAAGCAACGCCACAAAAATCTTCATCGGCGGTGTTGAGATCACTCGTCCAGATCTCTTCAACAACGGCCTCCTGGTTATCCACGGCCTCCAAGGCTTTTTAGCTCCTCTGTCTCCGTTCTCTTGTAACGTCGAGAGGATGAATTCTCTCTCCTTTCCGTATCAGCCTCACCACTATCCATCATCCACTGTTCCGTTCTATCTGATGCGACTGATGATTCGAGACGCAATGCTGAGGCTTCGCAGTACTGGATTCAGCGTCCTGTCCCTAGCAATGAAGGTCAAATACGCAGAGCTCGTGAATCTGAACAACATGACGGTATTTGCCCTAGACGATCAGTCAATCTTCTCCGGTTCGCATACTTACGTCAGCAACGTCAAGTTCCACATAGTGCCGAACCGGTTGCTTCCAATTTCCGAGCTTGAGAAGATTCCGGTAGGGACAATGCTGCCGACGCTCGAGAAAGGACAGTCGCTAATGGTGACCGCAGCTGGCGGTGGAGCAGCGCCGATCAGGATCAATTTCGTGCGCATCAAGGTACCTGACGTCATTCGCAACCTGAAGATCGTGGTTCACAGTGTGTATCTGCCGTTCCCGCATCTCCACAACGGCATTGCTGCTGGTGCGACGTCGTACGAAGGATTCTCTGATCTGACGGCTGAGAATGTGACAGGATCGTGTGCGGCTGTGATGGAGGATCCTACTGGAGTTGGTTGTTCTGGTGACGTGGCACCTACTGCTCAGGTCCAGCCCTTGGTGGATATGGATGATCATCACGGCCTGTGATGATGTTGATGAAGTGTTTATTAGTCAACTACTACTGTGAGTCAAATGTGAGTGAACAAAAGTGAAAAATAGTTGCTACTTTTTCAGTAAAAACGGAGAAAAAGCATAGTTACTGTTTTCCAGGGAAAAAAGAGGGGAAGGTGAATAGTTACTTGTGTGTAACGTCATCATGTATCTAGCTTGCTGCTATTACTCTTTAGCATTTGCTTGTATCCAGTTTGCTTTGGATTTGCGTGAAAGGTGACATTGCTACTGTGTCTCTGCTTAAGATTGGATTGGATTGCATTTCTGTTTTCGATCTTTAATTCTTGCTACTATTAGTTTCTTTCTGTTTAGATGGTGCTTGTTGATTCAGATTTTTAAAAAAATAAAATAAAATTAGTTGATTTCCATGTAACAATTCATCAATAAAAAATCAAGGAGAGAAAATAACTTAATTTTCCAATTTTTCCTTCTTTCATACGAACATGTATTTCATATTTGGATGAAAAATGAAACACATCAAAAGCACAAGCCTGCCAACTTGACAATTTGTCGCTAATTATGACCTATAAGAATAATCACACATCATGTACAACAAAGATTGAAGATTTCCCCTTCCACCCGGACAGATCAAAAAACAGATTACCCTAAAAATACAGCTAATGTGCAAAGATTACACTCTTGGGGTACTGTAAATTAAATACAAAGGATTGAAAAACATCACTATTCAAACCAAACAGGCCGCGACCGACTGTGAAGGTAACGGAATGTTAAAACCCCAAGCAAGATCAATTTCAAATAGATATACAATTTTACTCCCGCAGCAATAGGGGTTCCTTCCCTCACACCTGAGCACCCATTCCGATGCCAAAAGGAACCATTCAGCAGGTCACAACCACCACAAAAATCCCTGTTAAGGTTCAAGAAGATATTGGCTCGTAAGGGTATGATAGCCATGGATGTTTTAAAGCTTCTGATGCAGAAGGGCGCTTCTTTGGGTTAACTTCAAGTAGATGATTAACAAAATCAATGAAACCTTGGTCTCCCATGGGCAAACGATGCCTTAGTGACGACTTTTTGGGAATTAGGTATTCCAACCTGTTGGAATCCTGAAGACAAAAAAACATGCATCACTTCAATAGAGGGTAAACAAAATCAAAAATAAAAATAAATTGAATAGTAGTAACTGGAGAAATTATTATTACTATTTCGCTTTAACATATACTTTGTCAACGCATTTGACCTATTGTATTAGTTAGTGATGGAAATACAAAAGGTGCAACAGCATATTCCCTAAGAAACTTCTATGACTTTAACAGCTTACTTATTTAAGTAGATTATACTTTTCCAATTAGAACTTTTAGAAGGAAATGAGGAGAAGGTATCGAAGTTGGATTCTACTAAAAGCTCTGTTACATGGACTCTTCACTTGAGGATGAAGTAACATGTCCACACGGAGTGGACATGGGTGTGGGTATGGGATCGGAGTCGGATGATTCATCTGTCAGTTGGACACTCAGAGTCACCAACAAATGATTGTGCACTCCATAAACTTTCTAGTATTTGAACTCGAACCCATAAACTTATAACTATTTCCACTATACCTGTAATATTTAAATCTTCACTTATATATACCCCGCTAGTTATCTATTATATTCAAATTAACCCCCAAATGATTGGCATTCTTCGACTAGATATCATATTGCATTACCTTATAAGAACAGTACTTCTTGTAACCATGCACCTTTATCTGAAATTTAGATCCTTTTATGCCATGTCTCCACAAAATAGACAAATCTTAACACCTACACCCCCAACACCTGATTCCCATACCCAAGTCCATGTGACAAAGATTGAAGGTACGCAATATCTTTTCAAGCAAAAGGACGGCATGTGGTTTATACCTATTCATCTAATATAATCTATAGATTTACTACTTTTGTTCTGATTTTGAAGAAAGACAACAAATACAGGGAATTATTATTTCCACAAGTGTTTTTAATAGTTTCACAAGCCCCTCTTTTTCGCATCACACTGTGAGAACCACTTACTATCCATGTGAGTGGGACCTTGTGAAACTCTCAAAAAGGCTAGTCTCCAAATACACCAAGTGACACCTTTGTATGACCCCAGCCCAGATTAAGGCATAATTTGATTACAATTGCCATGAGGCATTCATAGCTGAGCTAACTGGCAACTGCACTCAGAAAAACAAATTTACTATAAATTGGCTAGTTTGCTTCCTCTTAAAAACAGATAAAACCCAGTCTACTCAGAACCATGATATTTCCAGAAAATATAAGTTATATCATAATTACAACTAGGGCTGTAAATGGTAACCGAAAAATTCGTATTCGTCCGCATCCGTATTCGAAAAAAAACGGATATTATTCGCATTCGGAAAAAAATAGATATATCTGTATTCGGTTTAAAGGTATCCGTAAATAAACGGATACAAATACGGATATAAGCGTATTCGTATTTGATTAACATCCGTCCGTAAATATATCCGACGGATACGGATATCCGGAATCCGTATCCGAATAACTTATATATATATATATATATATATATATTAGTAACTTACATATACATTTATATATATAAGTTATTATATATATATATATATATATATATATATATATATATACACACACATATATATTAATGGTGTATGCATCAAGTTAAGTTTTAATTTTTAATTTTTATGATGATGTGTTTGACATTTTCCTCCCCTTATGATTAGGATGTTTAATTAATATGTATGGTTTAAATATTAAACTGTGTTTAATTAATATGTATAATTTAAACTTTAAATTTTTTTTTCGTAAATATTTTGAATGAATTTTATATTAGGTTACTGATAAACGAATTCGGATATTCGGATATCCGAATAATTTGTCTATTCGGATAAAATAAACGGTAACGGATATTATCCGTATTCGAATATTTTTCCGAATACCGGATACGGATAATATTTTTAAAATCCGCCGGATACCGGATACGGATAGCGAATTAGTTTTTCGGATACGGATAGCGTATTAGTTTTTCGGATACGGATACGGATACGGATATACCTGTATCCGTATCCGTATCCGTTTAATTCCGTTTACACCCCTAATTACAACAGTATGTAAGAACTTGTACACAACGGTTGATTAGAAGGAAAACGAACTCAAATGGTTTTCATAATAGAAAGACGACAAATGTTGGTCCATCTAACATCAGATGTTAGGACGGGTAGCTGGGTGCAGATCTTGCCAATTCACTGTTTTATACATTAAAACAGTCATTAAATAAAGAACAATATTGGCATTTCGCTTGTATTATCTTTTTGTTTTTTGACAAGTTCCATTATATATATATACTATTAGCACAACCGAAACAACCAAGAAAAAAGGATTCAAACTGAATCAAGTCACTAACATTAGCACCTGCAGCGATGTTAAAAATGCAAGCAGGCAACATTTATTGGAAATTATGTTACAAGAGAAACGGAAAATGGAGTTGATTAACATGCACACACAAATGCAATCACGTTAGCAGGACTCAACTACACAGCAAAAGATAAATTAGCAGATTTCCATTCCCAGATGATATCAATCTGTTAGAAGCATAAAAGTTTGTTGAAGAAGAAATGGACTATTAAAAAGAAAAGGGAAGATAACAAGAATGGATCTTTACCTGGTTGCGTTCATAAAGCATGTGATTCTTGGTGAAGTACTTATATGTATCTCGTCCTTTGGCAAGCATATCTTGGTCAATTTGTCCAATAATTCCAATAACCCGAGCAAGCAATGTAGCAGGTGAATCATTTTGAAATAGAACCTACAATTACATTTAGCATAACCAGGTCATATATTCAGGCTGCATATAAAATGATCAAATTATTTTGGTGTGATGATGTTATAATGCCATATATGGTACGCCAGTCAAGAGACAGACAAAAAGCCTGGGAATAAGCAGGAGAGAAAGGGGTGGAGTGTTAAAGTAATATTTAAATATGCATCATTCTAACATCACCGTTATCCAAAAATAAAATCACAGATATCAGGCAGAGGTACTAAATACCCGTTGATTTGTTTCCCCTCTTTTTAAAAACTATTTCTAAAGGTAAAATCATAAACAATAAATTTAACACAGACTTCATTTTCTCAAAGTCCCTCTCGGTCATACTCCAGAATCGTGTCCAAATTCAATAACAGTCGTTCAGTCATTATTGGTTGCAGTTTATAGAAATTTTCAAAAAAACATTTAAATGCCAAGTGGATACAAAACTTTAGACTCTAAATATAAGGCTAGGGCCTTGGGTAGCCATATAAACTTTTGCACTCGACACTAGCAAGTTATCAATTATTTTAGCAGCATGCTATCTTGGGGTTATCTCGTCTATGGCAGTAAGTCTCAGTGAATTGCTAGAGGGTGCGGCAAGGCATTGAGGAAAGCATGTGGCATAAAGAAGCAGGCAGTCCAAAGTTTCCTTCAACCTTCTGCACTACTTCACACATTCTTCAACAAAAGTTACAAAATAACAACAAAGTAAAATTGTTATTGGAGAAACTCACATTGCCAGTACAAAGTTCTGCTAAGATGCATCCAAGTGACCAGATATCAATCTTTTTATCATATGAAAGTCCTAAGATAACCTCTGGCGCTCGGTAGGATCTAGATTGAACATAGGAGCAAAGATGATCTGTTTCAAAACAACTACTTCCAAGATCAATGACCTTCACTTCACATCTACTGTAGCTTTTCACCAAAATGTTCTCCGGCTTCAAATCACAATGTATAAGGCCAAGACCATGTAAGAACTGAAGGGCCTCCAAACACTGGATAGTTATCGACTACACAAACAAATCCAGAAAAATATAATTAACCAACATATCAATGGATTAAAAATCCCTTAACAAAAATTCTGTTTTCCAAACCTGTAATCTTGGCATTGTAAAGTAAACCTCTCCTCCAGATTCTCTATTAAATTTATGAAACTCATACAAGTTTGCCTTGAGAAGTTCGCATACGATTAACAAATGCTCCTGAAAAGGTCAGGAACTAATTAAGTTGATATGCACTAGGTATTTGTCAAACTTTACATTGATAAACAAATATATCAGTAGGGGATTAGGTATGCACTAGCATAGAGAGCCATTGAAATGAATGCCCCATTAAGTTCTCTTCACAAGGAAATGTGCTTAGAACCCTGAAAATTTACATATTTAATACGAACAAGATAATGGATATTAAATTATTTTTTTCGCTGAAACAGGCACAAGTATGACTTCTACAAAAGTAACACAAGTAAAAACTCCATCAGAAACTAGGGATGGTCATCGATAAATACAGTCCCATATCAGACAGATTATGTACAAAATAGGATACCAAAGCCGGTAACAATTAAACCGGCGGTGAGCCGGTACGGTAACGGGACGGTACCGGTTACTCCTTGTAATATCTATGCATCCAAACAAAGCCTTATCTATTGATTCTATTCAACACCATGAACTGATGAACTAATGAATTAGATGATAATTCAGATCTCAGCAACCTTCTATTTGCAACCACAGCTAGCTTCAATAAAATTAAAACCCTAGCCACCAAAAAGTCACCCAAAGATAGAAAATCCCACATATTACAACCAGTTAGCTCCAATAAAATTAAAACCCTAGCCACCCAAAAGTCACCCAAAGGTAGAAATTTTCACATACAATAACAATTAATCGTTGTCAAAGCCCAATTACAAAGTATACATTCACTAGATCAACCTTAAATTGATTACAATAAACCCACAAAGATGAGACTTTTGAGAGTGGGAAAAAGAAAATCGGAAGCCAAAACAAAAATTGTACTTAGAAATATAAGATGGAGAGGCAAGATCTATGAGAGAGAGTCTGTTACTCTGTGATGTGGAGACGAGGAGAAGAGACAGAGCGATGAGAGAGAATGAGGGATTGTGTTAGTGAGTATATATCCTAACAGGCTAACATAATATATATAATATAAATACATAATAGTTAACCAGCTAATACTGGTCCGGTTCGGTACTTACCGAATTCTAAAATTTAAATACCGTACCTATACTGTTTACCGGTTTGAATCGGATTTTTTTACCGGTACCGAACCGGTTGACAAATTTACCGAACCGTCCGGTTCGATTTGCCCGGTTCCGGTAAAAAACTGCTTGTACTTTATGGATTTGCACACCCCTATCAGAAACTATGACAACTTCTAAGTTATCATTATTTCATATAATTATTTTATTAGATAGGTAAGTTTGGCCAGAAGTATGGCAATTGGAACCAGCGACCTTGAGGTCCTCATGGACTCTGCCATTTCTCACCCCTTGGGGTAAGCAATTTTGAATGGACATAGAATTCATGCTAGTGTTATGAAGGATAAATTAGGTCAGGAGGTGCAAATGTTTGAATTCGTGAGCACAGGCACTGTTTAGCGACGGTATTTTTTGTCTGGAAAAAAATAATGGGTCCCTACACTCAAAAATTAAGAATAAGATATTCTACGTTATGCAGTAGTACTAGTTAAAGTGGAAAGTTCCTAGCTGTGCTAACCGCTAGTGTTAATAAAAAGATCCATCTTTAGGAGAAAACCTTTCATCTAAAAAAAGTTATTTGATGACATTTTATTGTTGAATTTTTTAAATAAGCATAGAGCTTTGAGCGAGTTCACAAGAGATCGTTAGATAAAAAGGTGTAAATAAGATTAAATATTTAATTGGGAGAAATCATCTGGTAAAACGAAAGAAACGAACGAAGACTGTATAAACAAACGAGATTGTGTATTTAGACGAAGAGCAATGCTCGGGTTTTTAGTGGCCAATTCATGTACTCTCACTTCCTTTGGGACAGGATTATTTTCCTGACCTCTTTGTTTTCTTCAATGAGGAATTCTTTTGGAGGGATTTCATGTTCAGATTTACAGAGAAACTAGAGAGAATCCCTTTCAAAGAGCTTTGTAGTTTTTTCCTTGTTCTAATTTAGGAAGATTTCTCATCCTCCGCTTCTCACTTTGTATTCTCTCCCTTTTCTAATAAAATCTTCTTTTTCTATCACAAAAATAAAAACACAATGAAAAATAACCTAAATGGAAAAGACTCTAATGCCTATCATTTTTCCAACAAAACTTGTGATATAGAGAATTCTGTACGAGTTCTTATGCAAAAGTGAATTTCGGCAACAAGAGAACAGGCTTTTAGGAGCTGGTCTTGCTGGGATTTGTGGCTAAAAATTGACAAAGATATCGACCGTTATGCTTTCTTAAAAAACTAAAGATGCCAGAAGAGTTAGAATTCAAGTCTTAAATTGGAGAAAATAAGTGATGCCAGGGTCCGGTCTGGGGATGTTCAGGACACTGGAAAAAGTGTCTAAGAACAGCTGTACTTCAAGATTAGAGTTACACCTTCGATAGTAAAATGTGCTTAAGGTTGTAGCGTGTAACTAAGAGATTTAAGGATGGCAATGGGTGTAACTTAGATGTGCTTTAAGGGTAATGATTGCAGATAATTAAAGAAATAAATAGTATCAAACTTAGATGCCATCGACATCACACCTGGGCTTATAATTACGTCGAACTATCCCAAGGAACCCTAAAAAGCTTCTGAATTTTTTTCTTTGAATTCAATTTAAATTTACTAGAAAGAATTATATAGCTTTATGCAGCCTTGAGCAATTCTGAGCTACCTTCATCAATGGAATTAATTTAATTTGACAAAGAAATATCCAGAAATTTCAAAACCTATGACCAAAAGATCCAATAACTCGTGACTACAAATAAAGACTAATATGTCCCCACAATCCATGACCTCAAGACATTTTTAATTTACCAAACTACCCCCTATTCTTAAAGCATCGTAAAATGCGTGTATACATACTTGTGACAAAAATGACTTAACTAAACACAAAAGAGGACTTTATTACAATTAAAACTTGGTTAAGAAAGAACAGGATTAGTGCCAACACGAATTGAGCAAATACCCAATTTTTGCCACTTCTGAATTTACACAAAAAAGAACTCTAACCAAAGATCTAACTTGATTATGAAATAAACTATCTCCACCTTGAATTAAACAATATCATAAATTTCTATGTATTTGAAATTCCTCTACCTTGAACCTTGTTATGGACTGCATCAGCATGCTATACTTGGCTTAACCACACAATCTTCCAGAATAAAGGTGTGAAATATGATAGGTCAAAGGAGTTTCTAGTGTAGCACAGAATTCCTTTCTCTTCTAAAGTTGTCCTTTTCCAGACCAATAATTTTCACTTTCAAAGGGGTTCCTAGATCTGCATTTCAGATGGTAATGACC
This sequence comes from Panax notoginseng, assembly GCA_016801055.1. NCBI lineage: Eukaryota > Viridiplantae > Streptophyta > Magnoliopsida > Apiales > Araliaceae > Panax > Panax notoginseng. Next base: position 254,651,186 of record CM029013.1, read on the forward strand.
CACACATGACACCGATATTGCGTACCCACAGATACACACAGTCAATTGAAATGGCATCTAATGTGATGTTAATCAAATTGCATTTTCAGGTATCCAAATTCAGCGGCCTCCTATCATTATATTGTGATTTTCCGAGGGAGGAAATCCCTTTATGTCATGATTAGGTTTCCTATCTAAGAAACAGCTTCAACCCAAACACCTCACGAGGAAACTCCTTATAAAGAAAATACCTATATATAGACTTAAAAGGACTCTACTACACTTAAAGCTTGACTATGCAAAGCCCCTGGGGGGTTCTTTGCCCAGTAAAATTCCAAGAGAGATCAACCTGATGTTCTCATTTCCTAGAGCTTCATGTACACTACATTACCATGTTGAAATTATTAAAGAGCAGATCTACTGATAGAACATCTCCCTGGAAGTTAATTACAGATAAAGTACTACAAAATCCTTACCCTAAAATTAAGTGCTTGCTTGAAGAGAAAAAAGGGAATGCTTACTATAATGTGAGGTAACATTACATCGCACAAAAAGAACATCTTCAACTATAGAAAACAAATATTAATAGATAGCTAAGAAAGAGTAACCTGAGAAAAATACATCCCACTTACACGATAGTAGAAGTAATCATACAACCGGAGAATATGATACTTGTCAGCTGGATCATGCTTGTTGACAAACTTGAGAAGCTTTATCTCATCAAGGCTCTGGTCAAAAAAATCTTTGTTGTTCTTTATAATCTTCACACAGACGTCCATGCCTGTGTGGAGGTCATGCGCTTGAATAGCTTTGCTGAATGCAGCGGATCCAAGATACTCAGTGACATGATACCGCCCAGCTAATACCGAATTTAAAACAACATGAAAATTTTTGTCCTCCTCAAAGCCAGTTCTGAGCAACAAACAGAAGTTTAAGTTTCATTACACTAGCTTAAGTTGCTAATAACAAAATCAGTTGGGGAAACTGGAAAATGAGAGAAACAAGAACTAGATGAGAAAGAATGAGCAAACAGAGAACCAGAAAATGCAAGAGGCATTTGATAAAGTAGAAAACCTATGGTTGTATCGCTCGCAAATAAACTTCCACTCTAACTTACAAAATCAATTTTCAGGACTCTAAACTATTCAAAAGATGCAAACAAAAAATCATAGAAGATTAAAAACATACTCGTGTGCCAATTTAGTTGAACTCCATTCTATTTTGAGGTGTCCTTATATTAAGTAGCCATATTCCACATAACAATGCATTATCTTGTTTGATTAAAGAGTCTTGCTATATATTGCAAGAGTTTTTTGCCGAATTACGATTGCGACGTATATCAATACATGGGATTGGGTAGATATGTCGTTAAAATATTACCAACCATAATTATTCACGCAACTCGTAACTAAAAAGTCGACATATAAAGTCGCAAGATATATCTTGATTAAATTACCCTTATGTTTGAAATGTAAAAAGGGGGGAAAAGAAAGAAGAGAGAGAGAGAGAGAATTTGAAACAATGTACCTCATTTCATATGCCAATGCATTATTTAAATGTATAATGGGAAGCAAAATATAAGTCTCATGTACACCAAGTTCTTAAACTCTGCCAAGTAAAACAGTCACTTAAATTAGGAAGGAGGGAAACCATTTGGTGCTAAAGTTGCTTGGAAGAAGCTTACTCTTTCCCCTTTTTTAGGAAGGGCCAGATATTAAAAGCCTTGGGGACAGTAATAGGTCTTTAATTCTCTTTCAGTTATGGATATTTGAGCAATTTCAACCCGACTCACTATGGGAAAGGTGGGTACATTCTAATCTTTTGAAGGACCATAACTTCTGGATCATAAGCATTCCCCAAGATTACTCCCACATTTGGATAAAAATTCTATAACTCAGGGATGTTGCTAAGCAGTTCATCAGCTTCGACATTGGTAATTTTGCCAATGATAATTTTATGGTTTGACTGCTGGTTTGCTCACAAGTCTCTGGCTCATTCTCGAAGCTGTCTCGTTCTGGTTTAGCAATTTATACCAAGGTAAACTCTCTTATTATTAATAATTCCTGGAAATTGCCTACTTATAATCATCCAATTGTTTCTGAGGCATAGACAAGCCTTTGCCTACAAATGGGAACATTTGTTACTCTGTAGTCAAGGCTGCTTCAATTTGGAATTCCATAAAGCAGAAAGCTCAAGATGTGGAAGGAGATTAAAACTAAAACCATCTGGCATAAGCTTTATGTCCGTAGATTTTCTATCATTCTAATTCTATGCCTTTTTTTTAAGGAAAGGTGATACTGTTGATGTCCGCATTAGATATGGAAGAGTGGTGGATCATTTATGCAGACTCTGTAAAAGCCACACTGAAACCATCGATCACTTGTTCTTTGAATGTAAGAACTCTTCTAGAGTGTTATCATCTATGACTTTTAAACCATGTACTTGGAGAAGAGACATTTAGGTGGACTGCAAATCTACATAAGTAATAAGGTTACCAGATTCAAAGGATCAACAATTATGTCTCATATTGTTAGATTGTTGTTTGTTGTGACTACATAGAAAATTTAGTTGGAAAGAAATGCTAGAGTTTTCTTATTGGTTGATCCAGATCATATCTGCTAGGGTTTTGGCTGCTGAAATCCTAAATCTATTCAATTGCAAGCTTTATAGCTCCTCTATGTTTCAAAAAGCCTTTCGTTATGGCTTCTCGGAGTTTTTTCTAGAATCATAATTCATTGTTATTCATAATGTCTTCTTTTGATGGTATAGCAGATACATCATTAGAGCATTAATAACAGTTTCCCTAATCAACTCTCTATCCCCAATTTTAAAGAATACATCAACAAATTATTATCCAACAGTATCCTTATCTTTATTTGACTCTCTATTTTATTCCCTATATAAGATTTTACTCCCCAGTGTGAAGGAATCAAAAAACCATTCTCTATATATACAAAATGACATTTCACACCCTCATTTAAGTGGACAACTCATCAATCATGCACATATTGACATTTTTTTAGTACTTTATTTTCAAATTATAAACTTAATATTGACTTTTTAAAAAAAAATATTTTCAAACATATTTAAATTTAAAATTGATATAAATTTATTTAATTTATGCCAATATAATTATAAATATTATAAAAGTAGTATTAATTATAAAATTTATTATTTTCAAAATTTAAATGAATCATATTAAATTTAAAGTTAAAAATATCACAAATTAACTTTTTAAAAGTTAATATTGATCCTATGTACATTTACAACTACAATCCATTCAATACTCTCTCCATAAATTACTTAAAATTTAAAATAAAATAAAATTTATTTTACAGTGGAATATAATTAATAAATTATAGTATCTCTTTTATAAATTATAAGATTATTATTAATTTGATGTTCTAACTGTTAGAATTTTTAAATTTTAACTTTTAAATTTCAAATTTCATTATTTAAGGAATCAATATAAGGAACATGTTGGGTACATAGTGAAAAAATTGAATCCCTATTTTGCAGAATGACCCAATATCACTACAGAATAGGGATAAAGATAAGGAAACTGTTGTGAATGCTCTTTGGCATGTCTAATGATGTTCATGATATATTCTTCTCTAGAACATACCCTCCACTGAAATTGCTTTCCATTTTACTCTACAGCAAATTTAGCAAATAAAAAGGAGGGAGTACTTTACACTTTACTTAATTTTAGGCAAACTGAATAGGAGGTGAGAAGAACCTTTTACAAAAAACCACCAGCAACAAAACATCATTTATGGCTTCCACTCGTGGTATATGACATTCTCATCAAGCCAGAACCTCAATCACCACATATCACAACTTTTCTATGCAAATAAATATAAAAATAATGAACAAAAGAAAAAAAGATGTTGCACACTGAATAACACACTAAAAAAACTTAACTATGTAAATTCTAGGTAAAAGAATATGCCAATAACGCAACAGCTAGGTAATACTAGTTAGTGCAAAATCATGATGAACATAACAAGCAGCCTGATTTCAAACACGAGTCTTCTGATATATAGCGAAAAACATTAGTCATTTTCTTATCGTAAGTCCCATGGTGTGGGTTAGCTGGTTTAGCGACAAACCTTACCTCCAACTTTCTTACCACAAGTCAGCATCCTGATAATTGCAATCTTACACTTGACATCCAGAACTGAGGGCTTTAAACTTTAACCATTGCACTGAGGAATAAACCTAAAATACTCTATCTAGAACAAGAAAATATATGTACCCTAGATCATCATAATTTAGGCCTTTAGAAACTGGCTTTTCAATTTCCACTACATGAGCATGGGTTTGGTAGCAGCCTTAAGCCCACTAAGGAAGACCAACCTGTTATTGGTGAAGTTTAATCAAAACTTTAATTTAGATGTGATTATAAAGCTATCAAAAAGGTAATTGGGCTTGTTCTTGGGGTGGAGAGTTGGTCCTAACAGGCGTAATCATCCTTTGATTGCCACTACGAATAATTTAGCGGGGTCCGGGGCAGTGTCCATGGCCCAAATTTGGAGGGATAGTTTTGTACTTTTGGGTGGATTAGGGTTACTTATGTTCGTTATATAAGGAGGGGATATTGTATGATGTACGAATTTTTTAAGAGATAGTGAAACTGTCAGCCGCCGGACTAGCCCAAACGTTTTGGGTGAACCACATAAATCTTGTGTCTTGTCTAACAAATATTTATAGTTCATGCTAGTAATGTTCGACAAATATTCTACCGACACCTTTGAGGACATGACCTGACAAATTAAATTTTCAAATAACTTTAGATGGAGCATTACTTTTAAATATGTAGCAAGCTAGCGACCTTAAGCCTCCAAAAGAAATAATTGCAAAGTACAAATGCATACGTAGGCACTAATATTCAATGGGTAAATTGAGTTTGAAGAAGGAAGACATGCCTGTTTTTCCTATGCACAATCTTAAGATTGAAGGTCTCAAATTCCTCTTCCTGAGCCCTTATTTGCTTTACTTGCTCTTGCACAGCAGCTGCCTCTTCATCCTCCAGTGATACCCCTGGATCTTCTTCTCTTGCACCCATAAGTTTTTCGCCCTCCTCTTTCTTAACATGATCCCTTTCAGCATAACCATAATTTGAGAGCGTGGATGGAGAAGAACTAGCAGACCCTACTGCATTAGCATCATCATCATCCCGTGAACTCCTGACAGGTGAAGAATCACTGCTTTTCCGCCTCCATGAAGCAAGCATCCCATCACTTCCAATCAAAGTATTTAAACTTTCATCATTACCTTTGTTTGACCACACAGATTTACTAGTGACTGTCTGCACCATTTGCCCATCTCTAGGAGGGGGAAAGGAGAACCCCCCTTCTGTGTGATCTTTTACCTGTGTACCTTCCCCTTTATTACCCATTACATGCTTATCAGGGTCATGTTTAGTCATTCTCTTTTTATCCCTCTTTGATCTGCCATGATATTTCTTATCCAAATCATGCTGTGAAAGTCTGGACCCACCGACATCTTGATCATTAAGGTACTCTATGTCCCCTTCACTACTACCTCCAACCAAACTTTCCCGTACCTCACTACCAAAATCAGCAGCATCACTGTTGATCCCGACACCAATTGATCTAACAGAACCATGTTGATCGTCATCCATACAAACATCATCAAGACAAGGCCTTCCACACTCATCCAGAACTTTGCCATCACCTAGCATAATGAGATCATTAGTCTGGGTAACAAAACCCTGCCAAACAGGTTCAGCACGCATCGAATTCAGCTCTTCTTCATCTATCAACTGTCCATCATATTGAGCTACTAAACCACTTTCATCTGTCCTCCCATACATTTCAGTTGCTGATATCACTATAGGATCATCTGAAGGTGCAACTGTATTAATATTTTTCGATTGAAAATAATGGTCACCAGATAAATAGGAATCCTCCTCTGCGAATGACTGTTCATCATCCTCATGTTTGTTTGGACCACTTTCTTGTGGGTCTGGAACACTCCCATGTCCTGTTCCCTTTTCGTTGTCGCTTGGGTAGTCAATTTCATGAGCCAGAAACCAGGTCTCGTCTTCAATAGGTTGTCTCATGTAGCCAACATCATCGTCATCGTCATATTCGTCAGAGTCCCAATACTCATTTGGATAGTCAACAGATTCACTCAATCCATCACCTATAGTTGCAAAACCAGAAACAAGATCAGAAGTGTCCTCAGTAATTCCCTGGCTAACAGATAGCCAATTGCCTCCTCCCAGCCTTTTCTCACCTGAAATATCAATTAAAGTTTCATAATAACATCTACTATTCATTAACGGGATTACAAAAATAACTTATGTGCAGGATAAAACTAAGAAATGAATGCAAACAGATTGTACTCCTCTGGGTGGAATCCAAATACTCCCTCCGCCCTAAATTAAATGTCCTAGTTTCTATTTTGGCTTGTCCCCAAATAAATGTCCTATTTCCTTTTCTGTAATAATTTATATTACATTCTTCCAATACTACCCTTGAATTACCTTGGTCAACTTTCATTGAAAAAATAAAATAAATCAAAAATTAATGAAATGATAGTCCACTGCATGTAAAATGGTAGCTGATAGATTTAAAAGGAGGGAAAAAGAGAGAGGGAGATGGGAAAGAGAGAAGATTTTTGGAGTATGCCTTTATAAGGAGAGAGAATGTAAGAAAATATTCAAAATTGGTTAGGGGAGAGAGACAATTATTACTAAAATTAATTACTATCATAAAAGGGCAATTTGGGAATAAAAAAATATTTCTTAATAAGTGTGTAAATGGAATTAGGACATTTATTATGGGACAGAGACAATAGTATATTACAGCGTCAGGTTTCTATTTGGTTTCTGCTATGGGGCCTTTTAGAGATCTCTCTAAGATTAGAGGGCTACACTTAAATAAGTGTTCTTCTGTTTTTATTTTTTTGTGGACTTCTTGTCCCCCATTTATCATATCCTTTCTTTTCTATTAATAAAATTTCTTCTTTTATCAAAAAAAAAACTCTCTCCATCCCAAATTATCTTCACTTTTAACCATTTGCACACTTATTAAGAAATGCAATCATTATGCCAATTTTATTATTAAGAGTACAATTATACCCATACTTAAAATTATTCATCAAGACTTAGCACCCACATAATTGTGTTTTTGGAACAAGAGCCTTTTAGAATTGTTGCACAATAAATTATCCCCGTATATACACGTTTTTTTTAATTGGTAGAAATAAGCTCAACATTTTTGGGAATTATACATTTATGAGGAGAGAGAATAAATGAAAAGAGTAAATTTGTAATATAACCACTTTAATAGTCTAAGAAAGAGCAAAATACAGTTATTTTGGCACAACAAAAATTCTCTAAAAGAGTAAATTATTTGGGATGGAGAGAGTATTATAGCGTGGTTTTGTTGATTTTCAACCTTGATGTCCTCTGCCCATCATAGTTGTCATGTCATCACCAAGACGACGCCCAAGCGACGACTAGGCGTCTTGGCGTTGGAGAAGGGCAAATCGACGCCGAGCCGCCAAAGCTCACACCTTGGTAGCTAATCCAAGTTAAGTGATTAAGTCATTTTTTTACCTATGGATTTGTTATGTAGTGTAATTTTATTACTTATTATACTTGTAATAGGTGATGGACAAGTCATCAATTTTATTTTCTATGTGGTGTATATTGACATGTTCTACTAGATTTTAATGTTGAGTGTTTTATTTTTATATTTTGATTGTGAAGTATTCATATAATTGTATTCCATAATTGTATTACATAGGATTAGTTATTATGATTTGGGTATTAATGGATATAAAATTTTATTGTTCAATATACTTTTGAAGTAAAATAATAATATACAAATTGCACATTGATAATGATTTATTGCCGTACGGACACCATGGCGTGCGCCTTATCGCCTAGGCGTCCTAGAGGTCAACTACCGCTACATCTCGCCATGACGCCGTAACAACTATGCTACCCATTGAAGCTTTTTCATAAACTGTCATCCTCCATCGCAATCCTCCACAAATACTTATAAAGGAGGGTTGAATTGAATTGTTTAATCTCTAATTCACCATGCTAACGCTCCAAAAGGAGAACAAACCCCGAGCCCCAATTCACCAAATGGTGTTTCCATCATTTCTCCACAAATTATGCTTGACAGCACGACAACAGGACAAGTAATAAGTAGGAAGGTATGACAAGGTTCTCTAAATTACCATACATATAGTATCCCAAAACTCTACGTTAAATCATAATCGAATGTCAGTAAAATGACACAAATAAGGGCCAAATGAGAAAGTTCCTTCTTGCCGCACCTTGAATATTCCATAATCATTTTAAATTGATTAATATTATATCTTTAGTCATGCTTTGTTAGAATAATTGTTTCTAAATGTTATTTTAATTTTAACTTCTATATTTATGGGTTTTTTAATGCAAGAATGTATTTATGAGTATTTGTCACTAATATCCCACAAATGACTATTTTATCGTCCAGGGAACATATTTTGGGTCAAATTATGTTATAGACGTTATAAACAGGACAGTTTTCTTGGTATTCTGAAGTGTCATGTGTCTTATTTTTTATTCTTGTCCTGACAAAGAAAACAAACAAGTTTACTATTCAACAAATATTGTGTCTTCAAGTACAAAGTGCCAAGATTCTAGGCGATTTTCTGTACTCTACTTCTTTTCCGCCTTTCTCTTTAGCTATCATACTCGATTTATAATTAACAACCCCATAAATCAGCTGCAACTATACTTCATAAGCATTAATCAATCGTACCCCATTCCTCAACCATCAGGCCTTCAAGATGAAACTAGCTAAAACCGAAAGTATTCTCTGTTTCCAAAAAAAATAGCAGACGAAGATCTAAATCTCATGCAACTATTATGAAAGCCTAAACCAACCTTTTCTAATTGACAGAAAGCTACAAAAATTCTTCTAGATTGTAAAACTCCAATCCAAAAAAATTTCTACGACCTTTACCCCGCTAAAAAAACATAAAAGAAAATTGTTAAGGTTTCCAAAAGCTGTACAACATAAAACTGATAAATAGATCTTCGAATATTTTACTAATTGGAAAATGCCATGTGTCTCATTTCCTAGACAATGGAAAGGACAGACTTTTTAGGCATACTTGATTAAACAATAACTTTTGGAGAATAATTCCAGTTGAAGTAATTAACTTGTAAACAAATGACATGCCTGCAACATATTCATGCCACATACAGAAGCCAAGTCTTATTCAATATCAAATCCTGACATTTACTTGCCTTAAAGATAATTTAAATACAGAGAGGTAAAAATAATTGGAGAGAAATGGGAATTGCATATACATGACATTTAGAAAGTGGCTAAAGTTAACTATATGAATACTATAACCCTCATGATAACATAATCAAAAGATTAACGACAATCCTAATAGTAAAGAGATATAGGGATTTTTTTATATTTTCTGATAGGTAGTTGCAGGAATTAATACAACCATTATCAAGAACCAAAGCACCAAGAAAATGCAATGAAGATAGTTAAAGAACTTACTGTACATAAGCAGAAATATATGCTTACAAAATTAAAATGAAAAATAAGAAATTTCGCAGCAGTGTATATAGACTGAGAATATATATCAAATTAGCAAACCTGCAGAATTAATTTCTTGTCCGATCGGAACATCCAGAAATGACCCAATATGGTAGGTGTCTGCATTGATAATCTTTGAACCCAGTCCATCACGCTCAAATTTCTCCTCCCAAGTTAATAGCTTGTCCTCTGACTTCAGTTTAACAGGTGGCAACCTAGGGAACTCTTCCTTGTGATTCTCAGATTGTACAAATGGAATAATTCCTAAGCTACCAAAAGTTTTTTGTTCCTGAGTTTTCCCAAAGTACAGAGCTCTTCCAACCTCGTCGACTTGCTCTTTTATTGCAGCCCGGATATCATTGATCTCATTAGATTTTCTCTTTCCTTCAATTTTGTTTCCAACAATTATACTATCGTAACTGGTCGAAGCCTCTCCTATGGGAAATGGGAATACAGTTTTAACAGAACAGTCTTTCCATACTTCCATGCCCAATTGTGTGGTGGGTTCTTCATTTCTAGACCATGGATTATCCCCAAACTCATCATCTTTAGAATATGCATCACCACTAATCTTATTTTCCTTAGGATCATTGCTGGATTTACTATTAGTCCCAAGCCACGAAGATGTAGTTTTCTTTTCACCTACAAAGAAATTAACTCCATCTCCCTCTCTTGAATTTGTATCTGCATTTGCACCAACAAAGCCACCATTACTTGGATTAAACTTCCAGGTATATAAATCAAGCAAAGTGTCCTCTGAATCATTAGCTAAACCGAAATTCTTCTCTCTCATCCCAACGGGTAATTCATTAGCTTTACTAATTTGCTCGCTCGGATTTGTCCACTTGCTATGATTAGATCCATTTTTTAAGTTTCCACACCCTATTTCTTTAACAATAAGCTCTTTAGAAGAAACTTCCTCATTTTTTTGAGAACTTCCCGTCTTATTTGGCCCATTCTCCAAGTTCTTCACTTCTTCTTTTTCTAATTCTTCTTCTTTAATGGTAAGATTTTGCAATAAACCATTCAAATCAGGGCGATTACCCAGCTCACTGCGCAATGCAGCTTCAGCCCTAGAGAATTTGTTCCTTTTAAGAAACTCTAAAATAACATCAACTGAACCCTTCGACTCTTCTGCCATTTTAATCAATTCTTAACAAATTGCAACAACAAAACAGGTTCCAACAAGACCAGCAAACCTGAATTACACATGAAAAATCTTTACATAAGAATATCAATTTTTGAACTTTGATTCAACATTTCACAATTCCATTAATCAAATACTGCTAATATCAACAAATACTTTCAAATCTAGTTAAAAATAGGATTACTAATTACATTAAAATTGCTGAAATAGTGATGGGTTTTGGGGAATTTTTTTCATAGAAATTAAAATTAGAAATACTTACTCACAAATCCATGGCAAATGAATTAATGTTGTAAGATTTGAAGTTGCAGTCTTCCATAAGGAGTATGGCCAAACAGCGTTGCCTCAAATCGTTTTGATTTCTTCTTGTTCTTGTCTGAGTTTCTGAGCCCTAAGATCGACGAGAACCCCTTTTGGGCAAATGCTGACTATTTGTTTCCCCACGTATACTTGCAGATATTTTCATTTTAAGCCCAAAACGTTTTGTGAGAGAGAATATCTAAATATTACCCCCTCTACCCCCTCCAAATGACATTAAATTTAATTTTTTAAAATATTTCTAAATTTAAGTTTATTTTTAAGGAAACAAAACTAGTTTTATTTAAATATTAGTATAAAAGATCGTTCGAATTTAATGTAGCAAAAATTTAAGTCGAGTTTGGACAAAAATTTATGTCTAAAATGAAATTCGGGCCAAACTTAGGTGCTGTTTGTTTACATCTTATTACCTCTTAATGAATTGTCTCTTATTCGCTAAGAGGCATGATGCTGTTTGTTTTATTTTTTGTTACCTCTGAATGCCTCTTAATCGGTAAGACAGAAAATAAAATCTTAATAATTAAGAGGTACCTCTTAATGAAATTTTTTTGATAATTTTTTTATATAAATATATTCAACAATATTATACACTCATTTTTATTAAATTGAATATTTAAAATTATTAAATAAAATTTTACCCTTTAAAATAGTAAAATAGTGTCATTAAGAGACAACTTATTTTTTTGTTATCAAATAATTTTTTATATTCAGACCTCATAACCATTTAGATGATCCAATTTATTAAGACATCATAATCATTCAGATCTTAATTCCTAAATTTATCAAACACAACCTTAGTTAGTAAGTTGTTCGGCCCATTTCAAGTTCAATTGAATTTTAGTGTTAAAAACATTTATATTAAGGAAAAAAGGAGCGTGTGTCTTAAACATACAAAGGCTTATGTGTGTTTTATTATTTCAAGCTTATGTGTGTCATATTATTTTAACAAATTTTATTAATGGTATTTTTGGTATTTCACCATTTTTATTAATAGTTGTTTTGACATTTTATAAATTTGTCAATTAAAACTACGTTGTATTAAGTATGTGTGTCTAATACATGCTCTCTTTTCTATTATATTCCTTATTACATATTTACACTCAATTTATTTTTATATGTAGTATATTCAACTAAAAAATTAAGTATTATATATTTATTTAAATTAGACGCTTTTATCAATTTTTTTAATAGAAAGTAGTAATTGTATGAAAAATGATTGAGATGGAATACTAAAAATAATAATTTTAAATTGGGTTGAGCTTAAACAACTAAAAACATGGCTCACAAAGCCTGGAGGATAGGCTTACTTCTAAGAGATCATATATTGTTACCATTAATCTCGTATTTGTTTGTTATTTTCACCCCTTCTGATTTTTTTTTATCTTTTTATAGGATTTTATTTTCTTCAAACCGATTTGAGATTAGATCTCTTATTCTTTATCCATTTTTGTGAGTCATTTTCTTCTTTTGGACATTGGATTCTCTCTACGTAGAGATTTGATTTCATCCACGATAGTGTTTTAAAAATTCCCGTTTAGGTCTGTCTAAGCCCCTCCTTGGCGTCCCGCTTAGGCGTTAGGCCCTCCTAACGCCTCGCCTAGACGCTAGGCTCCTCTAACGTCTCGCCTAGGCTCAAGGCGGCAAAAAAATTCCTCCAAAAAATTAGGCAGGGCCTAGGTGGAGTATAGACGGAGAGGTTTTTTTATTTTAATAACTACCCAAATCAGATTTTGATATATTTATTTTTCTAATAATTTATCATATTCATAATACAGGTTGTAGCATATCAAATCACAACAAAAAGTGAATAATATCAAGTCAAAATGGATAATTTTATTATAGTTTTAATTTTTTGAACTTGTACCAACTTCAAATTATATAAATGATGATACATTTGTAATATTTAGTTTAATTCAATATAATTCTTAAATTTATGTTTAGCTTCTTAAGTTTAAGTTGTAATATTGAATTAAATTATTGGAATTTTAAATTTTATTATTTAATAGCAATCTTGTTTATGAATAAAACTAATACGTTAAAAATGTGTTTGAACTTTGATATTAGCAATATGGATGTGTTTGAACTTTAAGCAAATATATTTTTTATCTTTATTATAGATTATTTTACTTTATATTATTGTTTTATTTGAATAAATGTAAGACAAATTATTAAAATTGGCTTAAAATAAAAAAAATTGTCTAAACCGCCCATCTCTCGCCTTTTAAAACATTAATCCACGGCAATATATGATTGCAAATATGCAAATTGGATGCACGATACAACGTGCAACGTATGTTCGACAATTATTTTTTGATTATTTTTTATTTTTTGATTAGGTTATGAAAGTCTATTTTTTGAATTTCATTTTTATATATGTTAAGTGTCACTTTAACTTTATCATATATGTAAATGAATATTAATTGATATTGTTTTAAAAAAATATTTTAAAAAGCAACATTGTAAATGTGCATACAAATTTTTTTTATCTGAAACTGCACATTATAACAACTACACTTCATTTTACGGGTGACCAAACAAAAAGCCTAATAAAAAAAGGTTGAAACAACTTGGGAAAAGAAAAGAAAATCAAAAAAATTGGCAGTTAGATTGTAACACCAAAGTCTCACATCGAAAGATAGAAAAAAAATTTATTTGCATATAAGTAATTAAGTTAACTACCAATAGTACTTTCAAGTCATGATTTTTTGGGTGAGTCTGCAGTGGGCTAAGATGACCCAAAAAGATACTATGAAACTAGTAGTTTAAGGCCTTATTTATGAACCCAAAAAGATACTATGAAACTAGTAGTTTAAGGCCTTATTTAAATGAATTTGATTAGATTCAGACTTAAGATTTGATCCAAAATTTGTTCCAGACTCAAAATTTGACCCGAATTATTTTTTATATGGTATAGAGTCGACCCTCGAAAGCTCGGGTCGGGTCGGGTCAGGTCATCCTTATTATCTCCAAAGATGGGGACACAAAGTCACAAGCTGGGGACACGAAACCACAATGGAGAGATGGAGGTCAATGGAGAGATGGAGGTCTGGAGGTAGGGACATGAACCAATCAGTCGATTTTGATTTAAATGGAAGAATTTATAACACCTCAATCACATATCAAAAGATAAAAATTTATCTGTATATAAAGAATTAAATTACTACCAATAGTACCTTCAAATCATAATATTAGGCCAGTGGTTTAAAACCTTATTTGGATAAATTTAATTTAATTCAGACAATTTGACCCGAAATTGTTTCACAAAGTATCTTTTACTATTTAACCATCTTTTTTTCATGACGCCCATCATTTTTTAACCATTTGGATTTTTACCAATCTCTTTGAGACTTCACTTGTCTTTGTTCTTCATGGGTAAAACTGTAAAAGTATTCATCCATCTATCTATATCAAACTTAACTTGATTTCTGCTCCGATAAGTGGCAAAGTATTTCGGTTTCAGAGTCCACCCTACTGACATTCAGCACCAATAAAAATACATAAACTTTAAAGCCGTATATACGGTTTTCATAAGAATCTTTCGAAACTAAAAGAAAACTCATATATCATAATGTCAAGAAAAAGGGTTTCCAACTATGTCCCCAAAACCATTCTACTCCCAGCCAGTTGGTTCAATAGAAGAAACATCAAGTCCAGCTGGAGGCTCTGGTGCAGCTGCAGCATCCCACCCATCAGCAGAGATCGGTGCTGATGTCACAAGATGCACAACAGAAACTTTAATCAGAAATGAGTTATACTTGTTCAAAAAAATAAATAATAAATAAATAAAGTTAAAAGTCCCCCCTCCTAAATAGAAGGAAGAGGGTCATCAAACAATTAATTCATCTAAAAAAGTTGAAAATTCAAATAAAAAAATATTTGTATGTTTTGACGAGTAAAGCAAACTGAACAAAAGCATATTCCTCCACAAGAAGGTCGAGTCCACCAAGTATCCAAAGAACCACAAAACCTCACAAATAACAAGTAAGCTTTAAAGAGAAATAAAGCTTGCATATAGATCAAAAGCACACAAATGCGTAATAGCAAGACCCAAGTTTATTTCCAGGTCATGCACATGCTACTAAATAGTCTCTTGTTAAAATAGAAATATTTTACATAATGAAAAGGATCACACAAGTTATTGACCACATAAACGAACATAATAAAAGCATCAGCAAGGGTAAGTCTTCTTCAGGGATGTCAACGAGGTTATCAAGGAAAAGTTCTTAAAGGCTACTCGGAAGACGTGTTATTTAGTCATTACACCCCGAGTCTTAACTTGTTTGTTTTGACTTTTCACACACCTTGAGAAAATTTGGTAAACGGTTTAGTTATCTGATGGAATATGTATCTCACCCCAATCAGTTGGTAACAAGGGATTACTAGATAAAAAAGGCAAGACTACAAACCTTGATCTGGGGTCCAACCAACACCGGGAACTGCAGAAATGGAAGGCGGAGCCGTTTCAGGTGTCCACTGGCTATCAGGAATTTGGCTGGACCACTGATCACCAGGGATACCACCAATTCCAGCAGCTGAGTAATCTGCGTAGTCA
Organism: Panax notoginseng; assembly: GCA_016801055.1. Classification (NCBI taxonomy): domain Eukaryota; kingdom Viridiplantae; phylum Streptophyta; class Magnoliopsida; order Apiales; family Araliaceae; genus Panax; species Panax notoginseng. The sequence goes on from CM029013.1 coordinate 254,666,772, forward strand.
GGGGCAGCAATTGCTTCCTCATCCTGTTGCTTAGGTTCCTCAGGCTCCCTGTAGAAAAATAAATCAACCTGCAATCGAAATACAAAAATTAGATATAATGTAAGATTGGAAATTCAATGTTATATCATCAGTTTTTCTTTGTGTGGGATAAAAAATGTTAAATAATCAATCATCTATGTTTCATTGTTTTTATTTTTCTTTTCCTTTCCTATCAAATAAGAATTCACAAACAATTCCATAGCAGAAGAGTCTCTATCACCATTATATGAAATTTTAAAGAACCAAAAACAGAAAGAACGAAATGTAAAAAACTGTGTTTTTCCACATTATAAAAGATGTTTACCATCACATCCCACTTGTGGCCTTGAGGAATTGTGCCACGCATCTGCAAAACCATCCTTGCTAACAGCCAAAACAGGCAACCAATGCTGTGCTTTCCTTTGTTATTGGAAGGGATACCAATATCAACATAGCGCATAGGCGAATCAGTGTCACAGAAAGCAATTGTGGGGATGTTTCCAAGAGCCGCCTCCTTGATTGGCTGCAAAGTGTTTTGCAATGACAAGTCAAATCAAAGATCAAAAGAAAAATTAACAATAACTAATTAATGAATAAACCAACATCTGAGTTACAAGCAACGAAAAGAACTGAAATATAGGCTGATAATATTTTCAAGTGACAAAAATCAGGATAAAAAGTAAAAATTAATTCAAAAAGTTACAACAATGAAAAAGAAAACTCAAATAGGCAGTCTAGTAATGCACTAAATGTATCTAGTTAAATAACAATCAGTTGAACAACTTGAGAAACATAATAACAGGAATTACAAACCTGATGATCGGTCCTAGGATCAGTGAGAATGAGGAGGCGGGGCTCGCTGAATGATGTCTGAAGCTGGTTAGTGAAAGTCCCTGGGGTGTGACGCCCGGCAATTGCATGAGCACCAGTGTACTGAGCAAACTTCAAGACTGCTCTCTGACCATATGGCCTAGCAGATTGGACAATAATATCCTGAGGGTTCTCAATTGCGACTATAACCCTGGCTGCCATTTGAAGCTTTTCCCATGTTTTTCCAAGGTTGATTATGTATATTCCTGAGCATAAAATAATAAATATATATATCCATCAGAGAGTATCCAAGAAATTAAAGCTCGAGTTCATCAGTGGTATTTTTTCTCCACATGTAACAAATAAAATCTTTAAATGTTAGACTTGGGAATAATACTGCGATTTGGGGTAGAACAGAGCCCAAGTTCCAAATACTTGATGCAAAAACGGAAACTTTTTTTAACAGACCTTGTCAAAAGATTCTGAATATATTAAAATATTCCCTCCATTCCACAAGAAGGGTACAACTTGCAAAGTTTGCAAATTGCGAATATTAAGGATACATTTCTGTTCAATGTTTACCACTAAAAATAATATTATTAATTTAGTAGTGTGGCATAATAATGAAATTATAATGACAAACTTGAGGGGAAAGGACATTGTGTCATTTTATACTACTATCACTAAAAAGTGAACTCTTTCTGCAAAACAAAAAATAATTTACAAATGGAACTCTGTTCTGGAACATAGGGAGTAACAAATTACTGCTTATTGAGAAGCCATTTCTTGTTTCTTGAGAGAGAAACAACGAACACCTTTTAAACATTTTCTGGGATTTATATACACATCTTTATTTTAACTACAAAAACAACTGAGAAACACCAAACTTTAGCTTCACCCAGCAGTTTAACCTTAAAAACTACACTGCTTAATACACTGCTCTATTGTTACCTTAGAACCTTGAGAAACACCCATTTTAACTTCAGCCCGAGATTGCACTTAGACGTTTAAATTCTACTGTATCGTTAAGCTAATCTAAACCCAGATAAAGCACTTCTGTATTAGCGCATTGCAAAGTTACAAACTGGACTAAAAGAGGTCAAAGTCTAGCAGTGATTTTGGGACCAAGTCGAGAAATCTCAATAAATCTATCTATCATTTCTAAACATATATACAAAATTGAACCGCCCCATAAATTATTTAATTTCTGAGTACGAAGAAATAAAACCTCCGTATTTTGCAAATACATACTACATATATACATAAACAGATAAATAAAAACAAATATTAGCTTGTAGATATTGAGTTCAGATATTTTAATAACAGCACAAACCCAGAAAAACTATTAAAAAAATCCAATTTTTGATTAAATAGCATACATACAAATCTATATTGTTTAGATCCAGATAGAGAGGAAGAAATGTAACCATCATTTCGGCGCTTGAAAACGTAACGCTCCATCTGGAAGTCGCAGTTCTTGGTGCCGAGATGAACTTCAGCAGCCAACATCATTTGAATGTCTGCTTCTCTTGTGGACAGAGCTCTAGCCTCTACGGTCGCCATTTTGCGCAACTACGCCTGTCTTTCTCTGTCTGCACTGGTTTTGCTTGGAGCCGCAAGCTCAATTAGGGTTTCTTTACCTCTTCGGCTGCACCAATATTATAAGGGTTTAATAGATGAGAACAAAAAGTAAAATGGAATTGGATAAGCCCGTTGGGCTTGTGGCAATGATACAGGCTCCAAATGAAAACATTTTGCAGGTAAAATCTTATATTACTCCCGCCATCCCAACTTATCTTCACTTTTAACTATTTGTACACTTATTAAAAAATATATAATTAATATGTCAATTTTTAATTATTAAAAGTACAATTATACATATACTTAAAATTACTGGTCAAAACTTAACACCCATATAATTGTGTTTCTGGAACGATAACCTTTTGAAATTATTGTACAATAAATTATCTTATATATACACCTCTTTTTTTATTGGTAGAAATAAGTTCAACATTTTTATAAAATAAAAACCTTTATCTTATCCATATTTGGGGTGTGTGTCACCAAAATTCCAAGCGAAAAGGTGGGCACTTAAGAGTACCCTGCAGTCTCTCCCTGAAAAAGTCGTACAACTAAGAGACCCTGTACAGTGTGGCAGACGACTTTGACGTCAGGCTGCTGTACGCCGTACCGACATCTTCTGAAAACAGTGCCCTCCCAAATATTGCATATCTGCTTCCTCACCGCAACACCAAAGAAATCTGGTCGGACATCTCTAAGCGCTTGTCCATCGGTCATCGTTCTATGAACCTTCTTCTTCCAGTTGTGGACCCACTTGTGTCAGTTCATCTCTAGATATCCTCGAATAACGGTCATGCCATGTGCTTCCTGACCGTCCTCAAATCGATAATATCTCTGCACATTACACATTAACAAACTTAGTAGACAACATAAATCGACATGTAAAAAAACATGCAAATGGAATAGAAAACTAACATATAAATGACATCTTACCTGAAACTCATCGATAATCAATTGGCGTATGCAGTCATCCATATCCGCCCACCTCATCCACGCACTTGATAATCGGTTACGCACGATCCCAAGCAACGTTTTCCTTGACGTCGCGTCAAGATACTGCAACTAAAATTAATAGATTTGAAAATTCTAAATTATATATACATGCATGATTTTATGTAAAACAAATGTTAAACACATATTATGAAATTACTAGTTAGTCCCGACGCGACACATATGAGGCGCCTGGGGGGATTCCCTAGCAAGCCACGTGCTAGTCCCCGCGAAAGTCTACGCCTATCACCTATGTAATGTAATATGTGAATATTTTTATATAAATGAATATCATGACAATACTATATAAGAAAACAGTAAGATGTAAAACAACTTAACACGTAATTGCACTTAAAGATTCGGCTTGATCATGACTCCACTACCTCCACGGCCCTTACGACCTCTACTACCAGCCCGCCCAACACGATCGCCGTGTGGTGTACGGGCCATATATATATAACTATAAAGAAATCAACAGAATATTATAAGACATTTGTAATCACAATAATTTTGCACCTTAATTAATAGAATAATATACGTTACGCTATCATGATTGCACTACTACAACCTATTACACATAAATACTACTAAAAAGGCATAAATACTAACCTAAGTAATTTTGCACCTTAATTAGTTGAAAATATAAGTTACACCATCAGGATTGCACTACTACAAACTATTATATATGGATACAACTAAAAAGACATAAATAGTACATACTTCTAATCATTTATATCATCAAAGCCATCGATATTAGAATCGTCATCTTTGCGCAGTAGCTCTTCATTATCGCTATCATCACCATATTCGTCATCCTCAACGATTTCTTCATTTATATCTTCCTACTTAACAACATCTTCTTCACTTTCGACGGCGACGACATCATCCCCGTCTTCACTTGACTCACTAATAACTGTCACATCAGCAGGTGTAGCACTAATATACTCGAGTAAAGGTTCATCGTCTGGACAAGGAGCTGTATCTTGAAAACCACAAGTTTTGGTGATTATAACAACATACAATAAGCTTGCAGAAGTCTCAATACTCCGTTCGTAGTACACCTGCGCTGCTTAACTTGCTAAAATAAAAGGTTCGTTTGAGTTTAGTTTTGACTTAACATTTATTGTCACCAGTTCTGAATTTTTATCAACTCTAACTCCATTTTTAACATCAAACCAATGACAATTCAAGCAAACTAACTCTTTCTGACCCTAATATTTGAGAACGACTATTTCTAACAATTGTCCATATTAGTCATCCCAAAAATTATCATAGCAACTACCTTTAACCATAACACCAGAATCAAATGAAGAGAGTTCCCCACTATCGTAACATTTAAATCTGAACATTTATATAAATAGTTATATATCTTTGCATGATAGAAAATATAAAGTCTTCAAGTTTAAGAACCTTTAAAGTTTGTTTCGAGTCTTCAAAATAATACTTATTAGTTATTTCATGTCTTGTCAAAGTTCTCAAGGAGTGAGATCATAATTATAGGGCATTAGGGCTTCAGTTGGAAAAGGGTAGAAATTAAGTGTTTTTGAATTGATCTAAATTGTTGAAAAACGGTAGAAATTACATTCTTTTCACACTCATTCTTTTCTCCTTTTTAAGATTTGCATGTGATTGACACATCCTTATTCAAATTAATTTATTGTTTGAGAACTGTTTGATCATAGCAAACTTGTAATACTACAACATTCCTTATTCTCATTAATTTGATACTTTTCATTAACTATTATATCTTACAATTTTCCTTATCCCGTTCTCTAATTTCTTTTGAACCAATAAATTAGGCAAAATTAATGATTTGACCAGTACTGTTGTTGGCACGTTTTATTTAATAGACCATTGAACTTTTAATTTTTAGAATTATCCCATTCAACTAATTAATATTTTAAAATTAGGTCATTCCGTTAATAAATTTGGACGGACGTTAAATTGATTTAAATATTTTTTTACGTGAAAAATACAAAAAAAAAAGAAAATAATGTAAAAATGACGTGGCAAGCAACATTTGACTTTGTTTTATAAAATGAATTTAAAATGTGAATTAATAAATAAATAATGGCGTACTTAACATGACTTGTGTGTCTACATAGTTGTATTGATCAAGTGTTCATGCACGCATGTGTTTGTATATGATTCTCGGAATTTGAGCAGACTAATAAAAAAAAGACTAAAAGACAATTTGTAACCCAAACTATATTTTCTATTTATTTTTGCACCTCAAATTTAAAAAAGTGTCTAAGTACAGCCCAAACTTCATTATACGTAACAAAATGCACACTTTCTTCACTTAATCGGTCAAGAGTGACTGGCTAAGGCTGTAACACAAGTTTGGGGTGCAAATTATCTTCTAGTCTTAAAAATTGGCAAAAATAAATAATTTTAAATAAAATAAAATAATTAGTTTTAAAAATAAAAATAAAATAATTAAAATAATAAAATAAAATTAAATATTTAGAATTAATAATTAATAATTAATCATAAACTTATAAAATGATTATTTTATTTTTAAAATTAATTATTAATCATTCCAGTTAAAAAAATCATTAACTTGTAAAAAAACCATTTTTGTCACATAAAAAAAGTTCTGTTTTTGTTTTTAAAAACAAAATTTTAAAAAACAGAAATTTTTTTTAAAACAAAATTTTTAAAAACAAATTTTTTTAAAACAATTTTTTTTTAAAATAGAATTTTATTTTACAAGTTAAAAAAAATCCGTTTTTGTTTTTAAAAACAAAATTTTTAAAAACAGAATTTTGTAAAAACAAAATTTTTTTCAGAACAAATTTTTTTAAAAACAAAAACAGATTTTTTTTAACTTGTAAAATAAAATTATATTTTTTGAAAAATTTTGTTTTAAAAAAAATTCTATTTTTAAAAATTTTGTTTTTACAAACAAAATCAGAATTTTTTTATGTGGCAAAATTGATTTTTTTGCAAGTTAATGATTTTTTTAACCGGAATGATTAATAATTAATTTTAAAAATAAAATAATCATTTTACAAGTTAATGATTAATTATTAATCATTAATTCCAAATATTTATTTAACTTTTATTATTTTAGTTATTTTATTTTAAAATTAATTATTTTATTTTTATTTTTAAAACTAATTATTTTATTTAAAATTATTTTATTTTATTTAAAATTAATTATTTTTTTTAATTTTTAAAACTAAGAGACAATTTGCACCCCAAACTTGTGTTACAGCCTTAGCTGGTCACTTTTGACCGGTTAAGTGAAGAAAGTGTGCGTTTTGTTACGTATAATGAAGTTTGGGATGTACTTAGACACCTTTTTAAATTTAGGGTGCAAAAAAAATAGAAATTAAAATTTGGAGTGCAAATTGTCTTTTAGTATAAAAAAAATGTATACTTTTTGTGTCTACATAGTTGTATTTTTTATGTTTTTACAAGTATATGTGCACGTATTTGTCATAGGCTACTTGTGACGCCCCCAAAATAGGTATACAACACCCATTTTGAGACGCCAAATATATGGTACAAAAACAAACTACAACTTCAATAATACAATTCTCGTGCAAAATACGACAACACATACTGTGAGTTTAAATACAAATATTGTCTTCTAGACAATATCCACACTCAAATAAATTCTCATTACAATTATTTAAACACTATTTTACAAAAATAGTGAGGACTGCTAAAACATCTTTCTAGAACCATCACTCCATACCCCGACTAGATCCTGCTATGTTCTCACCTCCTGAAAAGAAAAATAGAACAAAAAGTAAAAGGGTGAGCTCAACTAGCCCAGTAAAGAATATTATGACTAAGATAATATACAACAAATTATCATTAGTATTCAACAGGGAAAAATCTGATAGAATATAATCGACAGCAAGTTTTAGATCAACAACTGCAGCGGAAACAACAAACTATTAGAAGAGTCAAGTAGAGAATGAATTCTACTATCTTCTAAGATTTTAAAAGTCCATCATCAATATTTTATCCCTGTAACATCAATTAATAATCATCTTTAACCAAATATTAATCTTTGCACTACATGCCAAAGATATTCATTTGTATCTCACCAGTCAGTCATGTTCATCTCAACACCTGTTCATCTTTGCACTACATGCTAAAGATATTCATCAGATAATCATACATCTTTGCACTACAGACCAAAGATATTCAGTAGTATCATCATTTAGGACTGAGGATGATGAAAAATATTTTAAAGAAAACTAATCCAGTGAGATAAAAGAACAAATATTAGGGATTCGTATTACAGTTTATCCAAGCTCAATAATACCCCATAATAACCAATTTTGAAGCAGAATTTAAAAATAAAGATCAAAACATGGATACAATCAAAGATAGTAACCATAATAGACAACTTGAACAAAAAGAAGAAAATTTTATTTTTCGGTGAATAGTGTCGTACTCGTGAATAGTGTCGTATACGTGAATAGTAACGTATATGTGAATAGTAACCCCGACACAAAAAGTTCTAAATTTGATAAAAAGTTCATATCAATATTTCGGCATAATGATATTGAAGAAAATATCATTTAAGAAGAAGATAATATCCCTTATCTCAAAATATCAGTACTTCTGTTCGGAATATCGGTATAAGGCTAAAGAAAACTTGCACTGATGAATAGAAACTCACAAAGTATCTAAATACTTCCAAAATACACTCAATAATTTAGAGAGAGAAAGAGAAAAAACTTGTTTCTGGTATGATTTTTAATTCTAACTTAGCCCTCTATTTATAGAAAAATGTTAGCACGCCGAAGCAGACTTAACCTGCAACCTGATGGCTTTATCTGCTACAATTCCCACCCACAACATTTGAATAAAAATCTCAGCACATTTCTTCACTAACCAAGAGTAGGGTCCACCAATTCTAGAATTTTCATCAAAATGATAAACTCCGAAACTTCAACAATTTCTGAACCAGTCATCTCGTAAAATTCATAATAAATCATACGTTCAATTTTAACGGTTCAAAATTTGTGGGCATATACTCAACTTATATATGTATAACATATCCAAAAATTACCACGATCCAACGGTCGGATTAAAAATTATAACCCCCGCAAAATATCTCAAAAACTCTGATTTTTAATACCTCCATTCCGACAAAAATACGGATAAAAACCTCAACATTAACTCTTTCATTTTTAACCACAAAAATATATCCCTCGTTTATATCCACATAAAATAAATATTTCCTTATCATATGAATCAATAATTAATTATTCACAAATAATATTACAGAATCACATTTATGACAACCAGGCCGTTCCCAGGAAAGAGGGGGCTTTCCAATAAGAATTTTTTCCTTACTGGCGCGCAATTAGGTGACCAAACCTCTCCTTAGACAGAACTTTCTAGACATTGCCAATAATGTTATCTAATAATATTATTCAAATAATATGAATTATTGATCTGATAATGGGAAATATTGTGCAGTGACAATTATTGAACAACAATAATATAAAATTTCAACGTAGCAATTATTGAATCAATAAAATAAAATATTGAACAATAATTACTGTAACAATTATTGAGTAGTGCCTTCTTACGTAAGAATCAATAATTTCAAAAATACTATGCAATACCGTGTGCTACTGTGCAATAACGCGTATTACTGTATTTTAACCACCGGGTATTTCAACAGTGTTAACGGTAACAACTACGTCGTTATTTGTAAAAACTCAAATTTGTCGTTTTCTTCACCCGACAGTTATTCGTTATGGGGCCCACAAATAGCTGCGCCGTCGTACGAATATTCCCCGACAGAAAGAATATTTCACGACCAAACGAATATTCCCCGACAACAATGATTATTTTATAACCACTTGCTTATTTTGAAAAAAAATTCATATTTCACCCATAACTTTAAACTTTTATCAATTTAACCATTTACTGAATAGTAATTATAAGAAAAATTGAATACTTTTATTTCATAAAATTCGGGGTCTTACATTTCCTCTCTTCCCAAATCTTGTAACTCCCTTCCATGGTGCAACACGTAACAATACATGATCCCCAATATTAAATTTCACGTCCTTTCGATGAAGATCCGCATAACTCTTTTGTCGATCCTGTGCCGTTTGTATACGTTGTCGAATCGTTTGGATCTTCTCTGTAGTCATACGTACCAACTCTGGTCCCAACAATGTTGCTTCACCCACCTCATGGAGAACGACATTTTCTTCCATACAACGCCTCGAATGGAGCCACACCTATGCTTGCTTGATAACTGTTGTTGTAGGAGAATTCCATCAATGGTAGGTACTTATCCCAACTCCCTTTGAGATCTAGGACACAGAGTCTTAATAGATCTTCAAGAGTTTGAATAGTCATCTCTAATTGTCCGTCTGTTTGAGGATGGTATGCCGAACTAAATCGTAAATCCGTGCCCATAACTTTCTGCAAGCTAACCCAAAATCGTGAAGTGAATCTTGGGTCACGATCCGAAACTATGGATACTGGCATGCCATGCAATCTCACAATCTCATTCACGTACATACTAGCAAGACGTTCAAGGGAATAAGTCTCACGTATAGGTAAGAAATGAGCAGATTTGGTTAATCTATCAACAATGACCCAAATCGCATCTATGCCTTGAGAAACCTTGGGAAGACCCGTAACAAAATCCATAGTAATGTGTTCCCACTTCCATTTCGGAATCTCAAGTGGTTGCAATGGACCCTTTGGTACTTGATGCTCCGCTTTTACACGTTGACAAGTTAAACACCTTGAGATAAACTCCGCGATCTCTCTTTTCATATTGCTCCACCAAAATGTATGTCGAAGATCGTGATACATTTTGGTACTCCCAGGATGGATTACAAATGGTGTGTTGTGTGCCTCCATCATGATTCTATGCTTCAAGTCAAAATCGTTAGGAACACAAAGTCTGGAGTTGACTCGAAGTATTCCTTTTTTATCGATTCTTGCTTCTGGAATAACACCTTCTTGCACTTTCTTCTTCATACGCATCAGCTCTATGTCCGTAGCTTGAGCAGCTTTAACTTTATTGATTAAAGTCGGTTCTACTCGTATATTTGATATCATCATGGGGGTACTTGGAGCCTTCATCTCTATCTCCATCCTTTGCAAGTCATACAAATTGGCCTTTGTGTTAACAACATTGCACTCGTACCCGCATATGATCTTCTACTCAATGCGTCAGCTACTACGTTTTCTTTTCCAGGATGATATTGGATGGTATGATCGTAATCTTTCAACAGCTCGAGCCAACGTCGCTGCCGCATGTTGAGTTCCTTTTGGGTGAAGAAATATTTGAGGCTTTTATGATCTGTATAGATCTCCACTTTCTCCCCATACAGGTAGTGTCTCCAGATCTTCAACGCGAAAACGACTGCTGCCAACTCCAAATCATGAGTAGGATAATTACTCTCATATTCTTTGAGTTGTCGCGAGGCATAGGCTATGACTTTTCCATGTTGCATGAGAACACATCCTAACCATTTGCCTGAAGCATCGCTGTGGATAACAAATCCATCCGAACAAGATGGTATTGTCAGAACAGGTGCCGAAATGAGTCTCCTCTTGAGTTCTTGGAAACTCTTCTCGCATTCCTCACTCCATACGAATTTTGTATCTTTCCGAGTCAGCTGAGTTAACGGAGTAGCGATTCGAGAAAATCCTTCCACAAATCTCCGATAATAACCAGCTAAGCCCAGAAAGCTACGTACTTTGGTTACCGACTTCGGTTGTTCCCAACTTTGTATGGCTTCAATCTTCGCCGGGTCGACAGATACTCCATGTTTTGATACCACGTGCCCAAGAAATGCTACTTCCTCAAGACAGAACTCGCATTTCTTCAGTTTGGCATATAGCTTGTTTTCACGAAGCCTTTGCAATATCAGCTTCAAATGGCGCTCATGATCTTCACGGCTTTTGGAATAGATGAGGATGTCATCAATAAAGACAACAACGAACTGATCCAAATATTCTTTGAATACACGGTTCATCATATCCATGAAGGCAGCAGGAGCATTAGTCAATCCAAAAGACATGATTAAGAATTCATAATGCCCGTACCGAGTTCTGAAGGCAGTCTTCGGAATATCCTCAGTTTTAATCTTCAGCTGATGATATCCAGAACGAAGATCGATCCTTGAAAAGAATTGTGCTCCTTGCAACTGGTCAAACAGGTCATCAATGCGAGGTAGCGGATACCTATTCTTGATAGTGACATGATTCAATTCCCTATAGTCGATACAAAGTCGCATACGTCTTTCTTCTTTTCGAATAAAACAGGAGCACCCCAAGGAGATGTACTAGGACGAATAAAACCGATGTCCCACAACTCCTGTAGTTGGACTTTTAACTCCTGAAGTTCAATAGGAGCCATTCGATATGGGGTTTTAGAAATGGGCTTTGTACCGGGTTCAAGGTGCATAAAGAATTCAACTTCACGTTCTGGGGGTAGACCAGGAAGTTCTTCAGGAAATACGTCAGGAAATTCACTAACAACTGAAATATTATTCAAATCTGTCGTGTTTTTGTTCAAGTCCATAACATGGGCTATGAAAGCTTGACATCCGTTTTTCAATAAACGAATGGCTTTATGGCTTGATATGACAGCGATTGATTTTAGTGGTTTGTTTGCTTGAATTCGCATAACAGGTTGGTTAGGAATATGAAAACTAACAACCTTACGAAAATAATCAATTTTGGCATGATGAGTAGTTAACCAATCAATTCCTAAAATCATATCAAAAGCAAGTATCTTTAAAGAGATAAGGTCAACAGGTAATGTGATTGTGCCAACTTAGATTAAGCAAGATTTATAAACTGTATGTAAGACCCCAACTTATTAATGAATAAAATCAAATTTTCTCTAAATATTATTGTGAATAATAAGGGGTTAATTTGATATAATACTTTGGTTATGGGTGAAATGTGCAAATTTTGCAAAATAAGCAAGTGGTTATAAAATATTCATTTTGTTAGGGAATATTTGTTTAGTCGTGGAATATTCTTGTTGTCGGGGAATATTCGTACGACGGCGCAGCCTTGTGTGGGCCCCATAACGAAAAGCGATTGGATGAAGAAAACGACAAGTATAAGTTATTTATAAATAACGGCGTAGTTGTTAGCGTTAATACTGTTGGAATACCCGGTGGTTAAAATATAGTAGCACACGGTATTGCACCAATTATTGATTCTTACGTAAGAAGGCACTACTCAATAATTGTTACAGTAGTTATTGTTCAATATTTTATTTTATTGATTCAATAATTATTGCGTTGATATTTTATATTATTGTTGTTTCAATAATTGTTGCTGCACAGTATTTTCCATTATCAGATCAATAATTCATATTATTTGAATAATATTATTAGATAACATTATTGGCAATGTCTAGAAAGTTCTGTCTAAGGAGAGGTTTGGTCATCTAATTGCGCGCCAGTAAGGAGAAATCCTTATTGGAAAGCCCCCTCTTTCCTAGGAACGGCCTGGTTGTCATAAATGTGATTCTGTAATATTATTTGTGAATAATTAATTATTGATTCATATGATAAGGAAATATTTATTTTATGTGGATATAAATGAGGGATATATTTTTGTGGTTAAAAATGAAGGAGTTAATGTTGAGATTTTTATCAGTATTTTTGTCAGAATAAAGGTATTAAAAATCAGGGTTTTTGAGATATTTTGTGGGGGTTACAATTTTTAATCCGACCGTTGGATCGTGGTAATTTTTGGATATGTTATACATATATAAGTTGAGTATATGTCCACAAATTTTGAACCGTTAAAAATGAACGTATGATTTATTATGAATTTTACGATATGACTGGTTCAGAAATTGTTGAATTTTCGGAGTTTATCATTTTGATGGAAAATTCTAGAATTGATGGGCCCTACTCTTGGTTGGTGAAGAAATGTACTGAGATTTTTATTCAAATATGGTGGGTGGGAATAGTAGCATGTAAAGCCATCAGGTTGCAGGTTAAGTCTGCTTCGGCGTGCTAATATTTTCCTATAAATAGAGGGCTAAGTTAGAATTAAAAATCACACCAGAAACAAGTTTTCTCTCTTTCTCTCTCTAGATTATTGAGTGTATTTTGTGAGTATTTAGATACTTTGAGAGTTTCTATTCATCAGAGCAAGTTTCTTTCAGCCTTATACCGATATTCCGACCAGAAGTACTGATATTTTGAGGTAAGGGATATTATTTTCTTCTTAATTATATTATTTTCTTCAATATCATCATGCTGAATTATTGATATGAGTTTTTATCAAATTAGAAACTTTTTGTGTCGGGGTTACTATTCACGTATACGACACTATTCACGTATACGGTACTATTCACGAATACGGCACTATTCACCGAAAAATAAAATTTTCCCTTTTTGTCCAAGATGTCTATTATGGTTACTATTTTTGATTGGATCCATGTTTTGATCTTTATTTTTGAATTCTGCTTCACAATTGATTATTATGAAGTATTATTGATCTTGGATAAACTGTTATACGAATCCCTAATATTTGTCCTTCTATCTCACTGGATTCATTCTCTTTAAGATATTTTTCATCATCCTCAGTCCTAAATGATGATATTACTGAATATCTTTGGCCTGTAGTGCAAAGATGTATGATTACTTGATGAATATCTTTGGCCTGTAGTGCAAAGATGAACAGGTGTTGAGATGAACATGACTGACAGGTGATACAAATGAATATCTTTGGCCTGTAGTGCAAAGATGAATATTTGGATATCTTTGGCCTGTAGTGCAAAGATGAATATCTTTCTCTACTTGACTCTTCTAATGGTTTGCTGTTTCCGCTGCAGTTGTTGATCTAAAACTTGTTGTCAATTATATTCTATCAGATTTTTTCCTGTTGAAGACTAACGATAATTTATTGTATATTATCTTAGTCATAATTTTCTTTACTGGGCTAGTTGAGCTCACCCTTTTCTTTTTTGTTCCATTTTTCTTCTCAGGAGGTGAGAACATAGCAGGATCTAGTCGGGGTATGGAATGATGGTTCTAGAAAGATGTTTTAGCAGTCCTCACTATTTCTGTAAAATAGTATTTGAATAATTATAATGAGGATTTATTTGAGTGTAGATATTGTCCAGAAGACAATATTTGTATTTAAACTCACAGTATGTGTTGTCGTATTTACCACGACAATTGTATTATTGAAGTTGTAGTTTGCTTTCTGTACCATGTATTTGGTGACTCAGAATGGGTGTTGTATACCTATTTTGGGGGCGTCACAGTTGGTATCAGAGCTTAGGGATATGATCCCTGGCTGAGATGTGAGACAAGAACTAGGAGGGAAGAGACGGGAAATTCCTTCGCTAGTATGACCTGACTAAGTTTATTTGGTCGGTCAGAGTATAAGGATAATATATGACATGACTATTAACCCTTGTTTTATGGCAGTATTTAAGAATGGCAGCTGAGAACGTTAATAATGGAGTAAATCAGACCGTGGAGACACCTTTGATCACTACCCAGGGGAACGTGCAACAGGAAGGCAATATTCCTCCTGTAAACAACGTTACCGAACAAACGATGAATGATGGAATGTTTAGGAGCTTTTTGCAGTTCATGCAAAATCAGACGAGGGAGACTCGTGTGCAGAATACGGGTGGAAATGATAACAACGCGCGGTTTGTCACAGCTAAGCAGTTCAAAGAATTGGGACCACCAGAATTTAAGGGAAAGCCGGATCCGATCATGGCGAAAACGTGGGTCAAGCAAATTACCAAGATATTCGATGTCTTGGGATGCACGGAGGAACAGAAGGTTCCATTCGCTACCTTTATGTTCCGCGGTGAGGCAGACTACTGGTGGGAGTCTGTGAAGCGTACCCAACCTGACGCACTCAACATGTCTTGGGAAACGTTTCAGAAACTATTCAATGACAAATACTTTTCTGAAAGTATTCGTCATATGAAGGAGGTGGAGTTTATCTGTGACGCCCCCAAAATAGGTATACAACACCCATTCTGAGTCGCCAAAATACATGGTACAGAAACAACTACATCTTTATTATTACAACACAAGAACTGTGAGTTTAAATACAAATATTGTCATTTAGACAATATCCACACTCAAATAAGCCCTCATTACAATTATTGATACATTATTTCACAAAAATAGTGAGGACTACTAAAGTAACTTCTAGAACCATCATTCCATACCCCGACTAGTACTCGCTACATTCTCGCCTCCTGAGAAAAATGGAACAAAAAGGAAAAGGGTGAGCTCAACTAGCCCAGTAAAGAACATTATGACTAAGATAATACAGAACAAATTATCGTTAGTCTTCAACAGGGAAAAATCTAATAGAATACAATAGACAACAAGTTTTAAATCAATAACTGCAGCGGAAACAGCAAACCATTAGAAGAGTCAAGTAGAGAATGAGTTCTACTATCTTCTAAGATTTAAAAGTCCATCATCAATATTTTATCCCTGTAACAACAATCAATAACCATCTTTAATCAAATATTCATCTTTGCACTACAGGCCAAAGATATTCATTTGTATCACCAGTCGGTCATGTTCATCTCAACACCTGTTCATCTTTGCACTACGGGCCAAAGATATTCATCAGTTAATCATTCATCTTTGCACTACGGCCAAAGATATTCAGTAATATCATCATTTAGGACTGAGGATGATGAAAAATATATTAAAGAAAACGAATCCAGTGAAACAAAATAACAAATATTAAGGATTCGTATTTCGATTTATTCATGTCCAAAAATACCTTATAATTATTCATAGTGAAGTAGAATTCAAGAATGATCAAAACATGGATACAATCAAAGCTAGTACCCAGAATAGATATTTTGGACGAAAAGAAGAAAATTTTATTTTTCGGTGAATAGTAACTCGTGAATAGTAACTCGTGAATAGTAACTCATGAATAGTAACCCCGACGTGAAAAGTTCCAAATTTGATAAAAATTTCTAACCAATATTTCGGCATAATGATATTGAAGAAATAATATCATTTTTGAATAAAATAACATCCCTTACCTCGTACAGACAGTACTTCTGGTCGGAATACCGGTATAAGGCTGAAAGACACTTGCTCTGATGAATAGAAACTCTCAAAGTATCTAAATACTCACAAAATACACTCAATAATCTAGAGAGAGAAAGAGAGAAAACTTGTTTCTGGTGTGATTTTCAATTCTAACTTAGCCCTCTATTTATAGGAAAATGTTAGCACGCCGAAGCAGACTTAACCTGCAACCTGATGGCTTTACCTGCTACTATTCCCACCCACCACATTTGAATAAAAATCTCAGCACATTTCTTCACCAACCAAGAGTGGGGCCCACCAATTCTAGAATTTTCTACCAAAATGATTAACTCCGAAAATTCAACAATTTATGAACCAGTCATCTCGTAAAATTCATAATAAATCATACGTTAATTTTTAACGGTTCAAAATTTGTGGACATATACTCAACTTATATATGTATAACATATCCAAAAATTACCACGATCCAACGGTCAGATTAAAAATTATAACTCCCGCAAAATATCTCAAAAACCCTGATTTTTAATACCTCCATTCCGACAAAAATACTGATAAAAACCTCAACATTAACTCCTTCATTTTTAACCACAAAAATATATCCCTCATTTATATCCACATAAAATAAATATTTCCTTATCATATGAATCAATAATTAATTATTCACAAATAATATTACAGAATCACATTTATGACAACCAGGCCGTTCCCAGGAAAGAGGGGGCTTTCCAATAAGGATTTCTCCTTACTGGCGCGCAATTAGATGACCAAACCTCTCCTTAGACAGAACTTTCTAGACATTGCCAATAATGTTATCTAATAATATTATTCAAATAATATGAATTATTGATCTGATAATGGGAAATACTGTGTAGTGACAATTTATTGAAACAACAGTAATATAAAATATCAACGCAGCAATTATTGAATCAATAAAATAAAATACTGAACAGTAATTACTGTAACCATTATTGAGTAGTGCCTTCTTACGTAAGAATCAATAATTGGTGCAATACAGTGTGCTACTGTGTAACAACGCGTATTACTGTGTTTTAACCACCGGGTATTTCAACAGTATTAACGGTAACAACTACGCCGTTATTAATAAAAAACATATACTTGTCGTTTTCTTCATCCAATCGCTTTCCGTTATGGGGCCCACAAAAGACTGGGCCGTCGTACGAATATTCCCCGACAGGAAGAATATTCCACGACCAAACGAATATTCCCCGACAACAATGAATATTTTATAACCACTTGCTTATTTAAAATATTTACGCATTTTACCCATAACTAACCTCATTAATCAATTTAACACTTACTATTTCAAAATAATAAATAGAGGGAATTTAAATTTCATTTATTAATAATTTGGGGTCTTACATTATCAGACTGGAACAAAACAACATGACGATGTCCCAGTACGAGGCGAAGTTTGCAGAGTTATCCAGGTTTGCATCTCATTTGGTCAAAAATGAGGAACGAATGACAAGGATGTTTCTGAGAGGTCTAAAACTCAAGATTCGGCAATATCTTATCTCTCATAAATTTTCTTTATATTCAGATGTTGTAAACAGGGCTCAATTATTAGAGCGAGATAATGAGTATGTGCAACCGAGGGACCACAACCAGGGTCATACCGGTGGCGGCAGTCATCGAAGCAATGAAAACCAGCAAGGAGAAAAATATTCGGACAAAAGCGGTAACCACTCTGGTGGTAATCGTGGTCGTGATAATAGAAGGAGCGAGTCGGGAGGAGATTTCAAGAAGAGAAGGTACAACAATGATAACGTGAAGACGTCAGCACAAACATCAACTGTTTATAGGGGAGGAGAACGACCACCGGTCGTATGTTACAAATGTGGGAAAGAGGGACATATCAGCCCAAACTGCCCACAACAATCTAAGGTATGTTATAACTGTGGAAAGGAGGGTCATATAGCTCGAGAGTGTTCTGTAGTAAAACCAAGTTCAGCGGGGATGGTGACTCCAAAAGTTGTCCCGGATAAGTCGAAATCAGCGGTTCCTGGAAGGGCGTTTGTCGTGACTGGCCAAAACGCGAGAAACCCGAACGAGGTGATCACGGGTAAGCTAATCTTGAATTCTTGCGAAGTTTATACTTTACTAGATACCGGTTCTACCCATTCTTTTATCTCTCCTTCTTGTGCTCAACGTTTAAACTTGACTCCGGAGAAATTAGACTTTGACCTATCTGTGGAGACTCCGTTAGGTGAAACTTTCGTTACATCCACTGTTTATAAATCTTGTTTGATCCAAGTTGGCACCATCACATTACCTGTTGACCTTATTCCTTTAAGGATACTTAATTTTGATGTGATTTTGGGGATTGATTGATTAACTACTCATCATGCTAAAATTGATTGCTTTCGTAAGGTTGTTAGTTTTCATATTCCTAAGCAACCTGTTATTCGAATTCAAGCAACCAAACCACTAAAGTCAATCATTGTCATATCAAGCCATAAAGTCATTCGTTTATTGAAAAACGAATGTCAAGCTTTCTTAGCCATGTTATGGATTTGAACAAAGACAAGTCAGATTTGAATAATATTTCTATTGTTAGAGAATTTCCCGATGTATTTCCTTAAGAACTTCCTGGTCTACCCCCAGAACGTGAAGTTGAATTCTTTATTGATCTTCAACCCGATACAAAACCCATTTCTAAAATCTCATATTGAATAGCTCCTATTGAACTTCAGGAGTTAGAAACTCAACTATAGAAGTTAGTACCCGAGCCTCTATCTGGTGACTTCCTTTGTGGAATGCACCAAAGCCAGACTCTCCGTAAGGGACTCTATATTTGTGTGGTGGTTAAACAATAGGTGTCATTGTGACGTGTTATCCAAGATTGGGATATGAATCACAATTGAGAGCAACCGAAGTCGGTGACCAAAGTACGTAGCTCTCTGGGCTTAGCTGGTTATTATCGGAGATTTGTGGAAGGATTTTCTAGAATCGCTACTCTGTTAACTTAGCTGACTCAGAAAGATAAAAATTCGTATGGAGTGAGGAATGCGAGAAGAGTTTCCAAGAACTCAAGAGGAAACTCATTTCGGCACCTGTTCTGACAATACCATCTGGTTCGAATGGATTTGTTATCTACAGCGATGCTTCAGGCAAAAGGTTAGGATGTGTTCTCATGCAACATGGGAAAGTCATAGCCTATGCCTCGCGACAACTCAAAGAATATGAGAGGAATTATCCTACTCATGATTTGGAGTTGGCAGCAGTCTTTTTTGCGTTGAAGATCTGGAGACACTACCTATATGGAGAGAAAGTGGAGATCTATACAGATCATAAAAGCCTCAAATATTTCTTCACCCAAAAGGAACTCAACATGCGGCAGCGACGTTGGCTCGAGCTGTTGAAAGATTACGATCATACCATCCAATATCATCCTGGAAAAGCAAACGTAGTAGCTGACGCATTGAGTAGAAGATCATATGCGGGTAAGAGTGCAATGTTGTTAACACAAAGGCCCATTTTGTATGACTTGCAAAGGATGAAGATAGAGATGAAGGCTCCAAGTACCCACATGATGATATCAAATATACGAGTAGAACCGACTTTAATCGATAAAGTTAAAGCTGCTCAAGCTACGGACATGGAGCTGATGCGTATGAAGAAGAAAGTGCAAGAAGGTGCTATTCCAGAAGCAAGAATCGATGAAGAAGGAATACTTCGAGTCAACTCCAGACTTTGTGTTCCTAACGATTTTGACTTGAAGCATAGAATAATGATGGAGGCACACAACACACCATTTGCAATCCATCCTGGGAGTACCAAAATGTATCACGATCTTCGACATACATTTTGGTGGAGGAATATGAAAAGAGAGATCGCGGAGTTTATCTCGAGATGTTTAACATGTCAACGTGTAAAAGCGGAGCATCAAGTACCAAAGGGTCCATTGCAACCACTTGAGATTCTGAAATGGAAGTGAGAACACATTACTATGGATTTTGTTACGGGTCTTCCTAAGGTTTCTCAAGGCATAGATGCGATTTGGGTTATTGTTGATAGATTAACCAAGTCCGCTCATTTCTTGCCGATACGTGAGACTTATTCCCTTGAACGTCTTACTAGTATGTACGTGAACGAGATTGTGAGATTGCATGGCATGCCAGTATCCATAGTTTCGGATCGTGACCCAAGATTCACTTCACGATTTTGGGTTAGCTTGCAGAAAGCTATGGGCACGGATTTACGATTCAGTTCGGCATACCATCCTCAAATGGACGGACAATCAGAGAGGACTATTCAAACTCTTAAAGATCTATTAAGACTTTATGTCCTAGATCTCAAAGGGAGTTGGGATAAGTACCTACCATTGGTGGAATTCTCCTACAACAACAGTTATCAGGCGAGCATAGGTGTAGCTCCATTCGAGGCGTTGTATGGAAGAAAATGTCGTTCTCCAGTATGCTGGGACGAGGTGGGTGAAGCAACATTGTTGGGACCAGAGTTGGTACGCATTACTACAGAGAAGATCCAAACGATTCGACAACGTATACAAACGGCACAGGATCGACAAAAGAGTTATGCGGATCTTCATCGGAAGGACGTGAAATTTAATATTGGGGATCATGTATTATTACGTGTTGCACCATGGAAGGGAGTTACAAGATTTGGGAAGAGAGGAAAGTTCAATCCAAGATTTGTTGGTCCATTTGAGATTCTTGAGCGAATATGAAATATGGCATATAGACTCGCATTACCTCCAAGCATGTCTCGTGTTCATAATATTTTTCACATATCTATGCTTCGTAAATATGTTAAAGACCCGAACCACATTGTTGAGTTAGAACCAGACGAGATAGCTGAAGATTTAACGTACGAGGAGGTACCTGTTAAGATCTTGGATAGGAAAAAGCATGTCCTACGCACGAAGGTTATACCACAAGTTAAGGTTTTGTGGAGAAACCATGCTATTGAAGAAATGACCTGGGAGTTGGAATCAGAAATGAAAGCGAGGTATCCTCACCTTTTTGAAACATCAGGTAAGTACGTCAATTTCGAGAACGAAATTTCATAAGGAGGGGAGGTTGTAAGACCCCAACTTATTAATGAATAAAATTAAATTTTCTCCAAATATTATTGTGAATAATAAGGGGTTAATTTGATATAATACTTTGGTGATGGGTGAAATATGTAAATTTTGCAAAATAAGCAAGTGGTTATAAAATATTCATTTTGTCAGGAAATATTTGTTTGGTCGTGGAATATTCTTGTTGTCGGGGAATATTCGTACGACGGCGCAGCCTTGTGTGGGCCCCATAATGGAAAGCGATTGGATGAAGAAAACGACAAGTATAAGTTATTTATAAATAACGGCGTAGTTGTTACCGTTAATACTGTTGGAATACCCGGTGGTTAAAATACAGTAGCACACGTTATTGCACCAATTATTGATTCTTACGTAAGAAGGCACTACTCAATAATTGTTACAGTAGTTATTGTTCAATATTTTATTTTATTGATTCAATAATTGTTGCGTTGATATTTTATATTATTGTTGTTTCAATAATTGTTACTGCACAGTATTTTTCATTATCAGATCAATAATTCATATTATTTGAATAATATTATTAGATAACATTATTGGCAATGTCTAGAAAGTTCTGTCTAAGGAGAGGTTTGGTCATCTAATTGCGCGCCAGTAAGGAGAAATCTTTATTGGAAAGCCCCCTCTTTCCTGGGAACGGCCTGGTTGTCATAAATGTGATTCTATAATATTATTTGTGAATAATTAATTATTGATTCATATGACAAGGAAATATTTATTTTATGTGGATATAAATGAGGGATATATTTTTGTGGTTAAAAATGATGGAGTTAATGTTGAGGTTTTTATCAGTATTTTTGTCGGAAGGGAGGTATTAAAAATCAGGATTTTTGAGATATTTTGCGGGGGTTATAATTTTTAATCCGACCGTTGGATCGTGGTAATTTTTGGATATGTTATACATATATAAGTTGAGTATATGTCCACAAATTTTGAACCGTTAAAAATGAACGTATGATTTATTATGAATTTTACGAGATGACTGGTTCAGAAATTGTTGAATTTTCGGAGTTTATCATTTTGATAGAAAATTCTAGAATTGGCGGGCCCCACTCTTGGTTGGTGAAGAAATGTGCTGAGTTTTTATTCAAATGTGGTGGGTGGGAATAGTAGCAGGTAAAGCCATCAGGTTGCAGGTTAAGTCTGCTTCGGCGTGCTAACATTTTCCTATAAATAGAGGGCTAAGTTAGAATTGAAAATCACACCAGAAACAAGTTTTCTCTCTTTCTCTCTCTAGATTATTGAGTGTATTTTGTGAGTATTTAGATACTTTGAGAGTTTCTATTCATCAGAGCAAGTTTCTTTCAGCCTTATACCGGTATTCCGACCAGAAGTACTGATATTTTGAGGTAAGGGATATTATTTTCTTCTTAATGATATTATTTTCTTCAATATCATTATGTTGAATTATTGATATGAGTTTTTATCAAATTAGGAACTTTTTGTGTTGGAGTTACTATTCACGTATACGGTACTATTCACGTATACGGTACTATTCACGAATACGGTACTATTCACCGAAAAATAAAATTTTCTCTTTTTGTCCAAGATGTCTATTATGGTTACTATCTTTGATTGGATCCATATTTTGATCTTTATTTTTGAATTCTGCTTCACAATTGATTATTATGAAGTATTATTGATCTTGGATAAACTGTTATACGAATCCCTAATATTTGTCCTTCTGTCTCACTGGATTCGTTCTCTTTAAGATATTTTTCATCATCCTCAGTCCTAAATGATGATATTACTGAATATCTTTGGCCTGTAGTGCAAAGATGTATGATTACTTGATGAATATCTTTGGCCTGTAGTGCAAAGATGAACAGGTGTTGAGATGAACATGACTGACAGGTGATACAAATGAATATCTTTGGCCTGTAGTGCAAAGATGAATATTTGGATAAAGATGATTATTAATTGATGTTACAGGGATAAAATATTGATGATGGACTTTTAAATCTTAGAAGATAGTAGAATTCTTTATCTACTTGACTCTTCTAATAGTTTGTTGTTTCCGCTGCAGTTGTTGATCTAAAACTTGTTGTCAATTATATTCTATCAGATTTTTTCCTGTTGAAGACTAACGATAATTTGTTGTATATTATCTTAGTCATAATATTCTTTACTGGGCTAGTTGAGCTCACCCTTTTTCTTTTTGTTCCATTTTTCTTCTCAGGAGGTGAGAACATAGCAGGATCTAGTCGGGGTATGGAGTAATGGTTCTAGAAAGATGTTTTAGCAGTCCTCACTATTTCTGTAAAATAGTGTTTGAATAATTGTAATGAGGATTTATTTGAGTGTGGATATTGTCCAGAAGACAATATTTGTATTTAAACTCACAGTATTTGTTGTCGTATTTTGCATGACAATTGTATTATTGAAGTTGTAGTTTGCTTTCTGTACCATGTATTTGGCGACTCAGAATGGGTGTTGTATACCTATTTTGGGGGCGTCACACTGTAGATGTAATGGAAGTTTCTCCTAACGGAGTCTCCACAGATAGGTCAAAGTCTAATTTCTCCGGAGTCAAGTTTAAACGTTAAGCACAAGCAGGAGAGATGAAAGAATGGGTAGAACCGGTATCTAATAAGGTATAAACTTCGCAAGAATTCAAGATTAGCTTACACGTGATCACCTCGTTCGGATTTCTCGCGTTTTGGCCAGTCACGACAAACGCCCTTCCAGGAACAGCTGATTTCAACTTATCCGGGACAACTTTTGGAGTCACCATCCCTGCTGAACTTGGTTTTGCTACAGAACACTCTCGAGCTATATATCCCTCATTTCCACAGTTATAACATACCTTGGATTGTTGTGGGCAGTTTGGGCTGATATGTCCCTCTTTACCACATTTGTAACATACGACCGGTGGTCGTTCTCCTCCCCTAGAAACAGTTGATGTTTGTGCTGACGTCTTCACGTTATCATTGTTGTACATTCTCTTCTTGAAATCTCCTCCCGACTCGCTCCTTCTATTATCACGACCACGATTACCACCAGAGTGGCTACCGCTTTTGTCCGAATGTTTTCCTCCCTGCTGGTTTTCATTGCTTCGATGACTGTCGCCACCAGTATGACCCTGGTTGTGGTCCTTCGGTTGCACATACTCATTATCTCGCTCTAATAATTGAGTCCTGTTTACAACATCTGAATATAAAGAAAATTTATGAGAGATAAGATATTGCCGAATCTCGGGTTTTAGACCTCTCAGAAACATCCTTGTCATTCGTTTCTTATTTTCGACCAAATGAGGTGCAAACCTGGATAACTCTGCAAACTTCACCTCGTACTGGGACACCGTCATGTTGTTTTGTTCCAGTTTGATAAACTCCACCTCCTTCATATGACGAATACTTTCAGGAAAGTACTTGTCATTGAGCAGTTTCTGAAATGTTTCCCAGGACATGTTAAGTGTGTCAGGCTGGGTACGCTTCACAGACTCCCACCAGTAGTCTGCCTAACCGCGGAACATAAAGGTGACGAATGGAACCTTCTGTTCCTCCGTGCATCCCAAGACATCGAATATCTTGGTAATTTGCTTGACCCACGTTTCCGCCATAATCGGATCTGGCTTTCCCTTAAATTCTGGTGGTCCCAATTCTTTGAACTGCTTGGCTGTGAAAAACCGCGCGTTGTTATCATTTCCACCCGTTTTCCGCACACGAGTCTCCCTCGTCTGATTTTGCATGAACTGCAAAAAGCTCCTAAACATTCCATCATTCGTCGTTTGCTCGGTAACGTTGTTTACAGGAGAAATATTGCCTTCCTGTTGCACGTTCCTCTGGGTGGTGATCAAAGGTGTCTCCACGGTCTGATTTACTCCATTATTAACGTTCTCAGCTGCCATTCTTAAATACTGCTATAAAACAAGGGTTAATAGTCATGTCATATATTATTCCTATACTCTGACCGACCAAATAAACACCAAATAAACTTAGTCAGGTCATACTAGCGAAGGAATTCCCCGTCTCTCCCCTTTTAGTCTTTGTCTCACATCTCAGCCAGGGATCGTATCCCTAAGCTTTGATACCAACTGTGACGCCCCCAAAATAGGTATACAACACCCATTCTGAGATGCCAAATACATGATACAAAAGTAAACTACAACTTCAATAATACAATTGTCGTGCAAAATACGACAACACATACTGTGAGTTTAAATACAAATATTATCTTCTAGACAATATCCACACTCAAATAAGTCCTCATTACAATTATTCAAACACTATTTTACAAAAATAGTGAGGACTGCTAAAACATCTTTCTAGAACCATCACTCCATACCCCAACTAGATCCTGCTATGTTCTCACCTCCTAAGAAGAAAAATGGAACAAAAAGGAAAAGGGTGAGCTCAACTAGCCCAGTAAAGAATATTATGACTAAGATAATATACAACAAATTATCGTTAGTCTTCAACAGGGAAAAATCTGATAGAATATAATCGACAACAAGTTTTAGATCAACAACTGCAGCGGAAACAGCAAACCATTAGAAGAGTCAAGTAGAGAATGAATTCTACTATCTTCTAAGATTTAAAAGTCCATCATCAATATTTTATCCCTATAACATCAATTAATAATCATCTTTAACCAAATATTCATCTTTGCACTACAGGCCAAAGATATTCATTTGTATCTCACCAGTCAGTCATGTTCATCTCAACACCTGTTCATCTTTGCACTACAGGCCAAAGATATTCATCAGATAATCATACATCTTTGCACTACAGACCAAAGATATTCAGTAGTATCATCATTTAGGACTGAGGATGATGAAAAATATTTTAAAGAAAATGAATCCAGTGAGATAAAATAACAAATATTAGGGATTCGTATTATAGTTTATTCAAGTTCAATAATATCCCATAATAACCAATTTTGAAGCAGAATTCAAAAATAAAGATCAAAACATGGATACAATCAAAGATAGTAACCATAATAGACAACTTGGACAAAAAGAAGAAAATTTTATTTTTCGGTGAATAGTGTCGTATTCGTGAATAGTGTCGTATACGTGAATAGTAACGTATACGTGAATAGTAACCCCGACACAAAAAGTTTCACATTTGATAAAAAGTTCATATCAATATTTCGGCATAATGATATTGAAGAAAATATCATTTAAGAAGAAGATAATATCCCTTACCTCAAAATATCAGTACTTCTGTTCGGAATATCGGTATAAGGCTGAAGGAAACTTGCACTGATGAATAGAAACTCACAAAGTATCTAAATACTTCCATAATACACTCAATAATCTAGAGACAGAAAGAGAAAAAACTTGTTTCTGGTGTGATTTTCAATTCTAACTTAGCCCTCTATTTATAAGAAAATGTTAGTACGCCGAAGTAGACTTAACCTGCAACCTGATGGCTTTATCTGCTACTATTCCCACCTACCACATTTGAATAAAAATCTCAGCACATTTTTTCACCAACCAAGAGTGGGGCCCACCAATTCTAGAATTTTCCACCAAAATGATAAACTCCGAAAATTCAACAATTTCTGAACCAGTCATCTCGTAAAATTCATAATAAATCATACGTACATTTTTAACGGTTCAAAATTTGTGGACATATACTCAACTTATATATGTATAACATATCCAAAAATTACCACGATCTAACGATCGGATTAAAAATTATAACCCCCGTAAAATATCTCAAAAATCTTGATTTTTAATACCTCCATTCCGACAAAAATATTGATAAAAACCTCAACATTAACTTCTTCATTTTTAACCACAAAAATATATCCCTAATTTATATCTACATAAAATAAATATTTTCTTATCATATGAATCAATAATTAATTATTCACAAATAATATTACAGAATCACATTTATGACAACCAGACCGTTCCCAGGAAAGAGGGGGCTTTCCAATAAGAATTTCTCCTTACTAACGCATAATTAGATGACCAAACCTCTCCTTAGACAGAACTTTCTAGACATTGCCAATAATGCTATTTAATAATATTATTTAAATAATATGAATTATTGATCTGATAATGGAAAATACTGTGCAGCAACAATTATTGAAACAACAATAATATAAAATATCAACGCAGCAATTATTGAATCAATAAAATAAAATATTGAACAGTAACTACTGTAACAATTATTGAGTAATGCCTTCTTACGTAAGAATCAATAATTGGTGCAATACCGTGTGCTACTGTATTTTAACCACCGGGTATTCCAACAGTATTTACGGTAACAACTACGCCGTTATTTATAAACAACTTATACTTGTCGTTTTCTTCATCCAATCATTTTCCGTTATGGGGCCCACACAAGGTTGCGCCGTCATACGAATATTCCCCGACAACAAGAATATTCCACGACCAAAAATGAATATTTTATAACCACTTACTTATTTGAAATATTTACGCATTTTACCCATAACTAACCACATTAATCAAATCAACCCTTTCTATTTCAAAATAATAAATAGAGGAAATTTAATTTCATTTATTAATAAGTTGGGGTCTTACACTACTCACGTGCACCCCTTTAATCAAAGAAAGAAGATTTTAGTCTTGATCTAGTGGTTAAAACTGTGGTAATGAGGTTTTATATCAATTCTCACGATCGGGTCTTTTTAGATTTTATGTTCAATCCTCGCGATTTGTGAGTTTGTTTTCTTTTTATACGAGACTTGTTTCCTTTTTATATGAGGCTTATTTGTGGGTTTGTATGAGGTTTAATTCTCATGATTGGTGAGTTTATTTTCTTCTGTATGGAAGTTTGTTTCCTCTTCATGTGATGCTTATTTGTGAGTTTGTTTATTCCTCTATCATGATGAGGTTTGATTGATTATTGATATTGTAAGTGAAATTATAACTTGATTATAAATAAAATTATATTGTACTCCCCAAAATGAGACTTTCAAAAAGAGTTAATGTCATTTGAGATTTAGTGAAAAAATTAATAACAAATATTTCAAGTTAGTTTGAATATAATAATACTACGGGAGAAGGTTCAAAAATGCTCATGACATTTATCGCGATGTCTATCGAGCACCCTGTACTTTTTTTTTGTCCAAAAGTACCCTTAATGTTACACTTTTTGGGTCACCCGTACCCCGTCCATTACAAGAAGATAAATGAGGTTAAAATTGACTAACGTGACAGATAGATGGAGGATTAAAGAGAGAAGGTTCAAAAATGGCCATGACACATGTAAATATGTCATTTAATCAAAACAAAAAAAATACTAATATTCAAAATAAAAAAAGCATAACATATTTACATCATTTAATCAAAATACTAAAATTCAAATTATTTTGTTAACTAATCAAAACAACTAATTAAAAAAATAAGTTGTATAACATATTTACATCATTTAATCAAAATACTAAAATTCAAAAATAACATATTTTGTGAAACCCCAGATTTTATGAATAAATATTTAATTTTTCTCGAAATAATTTTTTTTATATTAATGTGTGGATTTGATATAATAGTTATGGGTAGTATTTATAAATTTTGCAAAGTATGCAAGTTGTCATATTATATTCAATTGGTCGGAGAATATTCTTTTTGTCGGGGAATATCCGTACGACGGTACAATTATTGGTGGACCCCACAACGGAATTATTGTCGGATTGAGAAAACGACAAAAATACTTTATGAAAATAACGGCGGAAGTTTTACCGTTGATACTGTTGAACTACTCGGTAGTAAAAGTACAGTAATACGTGTGGTTGCATAGTAGCACACAGTATTAATTATTAATGCTTATGTGAGAAGTCACTCAGTTTGATTCCATTATTGTCAGTTAATAATATGAATTATTTAGCGATAATGACGTTTTGTTTTATTCGTATTATTAACGTAATAAAACAGAAACATCTTTTTATATAAAACAGAATACTTTATTAAAGTTATTCTATAAATAGAATATATTATATTTTATTTAAAAGATTTTTCTTTAAATATGGACCATCAGATTAAAGTAATCAATCTGGACCGTTCATGGATTAGTTACTATGCATTCCATTTTCCTATAAATAGAAGCTCATTCCTTTATTATTTCTTACGAATTCACTGAACTCTAGAGAGAGAAACTATAGAGAGAAACTATAGAGAGAGAGAAGAAGAGTATTCTGCTACTTAACTACTTCCTTACTTCAGCTCTTCTTTAAAACGGTAGGGAATATTATTACTTTTATATTCATGAAGAGAACTTCTGTTATTCCATTCGTTATTATTCTGTTGGAATAACCAGTATACGTGGTCTACCCTATACTTGGTGACATTCTTCTATTATTCTGTTGGAACATCCTGTCTGTGTGTTTTACACCGGACCTGGTTCCGTTTATTATTCTGTTGGAACATCCTGTCTGTGTGTTTTACACCGGACCTGGTTCCGTTTTATTATTATTCTGTTGGAACATCCTGTCTGTGTGTTTTACACCGGACCTGGTTCCATTATTTATTATTCTGTCGGAATATCCTGTCTGTGTGTTTTACACCGGACCTGGTTCCGTTTTATTATTATTCTGTTGGAATATCCTGTCTGTGTGTTTACGCCGGACCTGGTTCCATTATTTATTATTCTATTGGAATAACCTGTCTGTGCGGTCTATCGCATGCATGGTGATTTCTTTTGTTATTCCATTCTTTATTGTACTCAGTTGGTTAAGTTTTGACTTCTATACTCCATGAAATTTGTGGAATATCCTTGATAGTTGCGTTTCATCCAGTATCTTTTCAAGAAAATATTCTTCTAAGCATTCTTGAATTTTACTCCACAATGCAGTATCATGTTAACAATTTGGACGTTGTTAATTCCTGGATAAATTAATTCTTGAACTTGTTTTATTGAATTCTTATATCATTGTCATCATCCTCATGTTTATAAAATATTGAAAGTCATCTGTGGCATGTAGTGCATAGATGGACTTGGTATGATTATGACCAGGGATTATTCGGTATAATCATGACCGTAATGTTACAAATGATGTGGTAAAAGTCCTCATTGGCCCGTAGTGCATTGATGGACAGTTGTTGGCATGATCATGACCATTAATGAATACACGAATATCCTTGGCCGTAGTGCAGGGGTGATTCGATGATGTGGATTATTTTATTAAGCTGAGTCTCAGCGATCGCAGTGTTGAAAAACCTTTTAAATCATAAAAGATAGTAGAGTTTATTTTCTACTTGACTCTTTTAATGGATTGCTTGTTCCGCTGCAGTTAAACTTGATGTCTATTATATTTTATCAGTTTAACATTGTTGAAGGCTAATGATAATTTATTCTGCATTATCTTAGTCATAATATTTCTTACTGGGCTAGTTGAGCTCACCCTTTCTTTCACTGTTCTCTTCAGGAAATGAGAACGTAGCTGGGACAAGTCGGGGTACGGAGTGATGGTCCGAATGATAGTATTAGTTAGTAGTCCTCACTATTCTAGGTAATGGTGTGTTAATAAATGTAATGAGGACTCCTTTTGAGTATGAATACTCTCTAGAAGATAATATTTGTATTCAAACTCACAGTTTATGTTTTGTCGTATTGTACACGACAGATGTATTAATCAGTTGTATTTGTATTCTGTACTATGTACTATGTATCTGACGACCCAAGATGGGTGATGTATACCTAATTTTGGGGGCGTCACAGTTGGTATCAAAGCTTAGGGATATGATCCCTGGCTAAGATGTGAGAATAGAACTAGGAGGGGAGAGACGGGGAATTCCTTCGCTAGTATGACCTACCTAAGTTTATTTGCATGGTATTTAATTGGTCGGTCATAACATAAGGATAATATATGACATATCAATTAATTTTTATTTTGTGGCAGTATCTGAAAATGGCATCCGAGAATGTTGAGAATAGCAATGGAGCACAGACGACTGTTGATTCACCACACATCAATAATCATGATAATGTGCATCAGGAAGGTGTCAATCCTCATGCAAACAACAACACTGACCAAATGATGAATGATCAAATGTTCAGAGGCTTTATGCAATTCATGCAACAACAGGTGAAAGCGGCTCCTGTCCACAACGTAGGTGGAAATACTGGAAACTCTCAGGCGGTCACCGCTAAACAGTTTAAGGAGCTGGGACCACCG
Organism: Panax notoginseng; assembly: GCA_016801055.1. Taxonomy (NCBI): domain Eukaryota; kingdom Viridiplantae; phylum Streptophyta; class Magnoliopsida; order Apiales; family Araliaceae; genus Panax; species Panax notoginseng. Next base: position 254,698,377 of record CM029013.1, read on the forward strand.
GAGTTTAAGGGAGAACCCAAACCACTTGTAGCTGAAACATGGATAAAGCAGATCACCAAGATATTTGATGTCTTGGGTTGCTCCGAGGAGCAAAAGGTTCCCTTTGCCGCCTTTATGTTGCGAGGAGAGGCAGATTACTGGTGGGAATCGATAAAGCGTACTCAACCTGCCGCACTGAAGATGTCTTGGGAGAAGTTCCAAGATCTGTTTAACGACAAATACTTTCCCGAGAGTATTTGTCACATGAAGGAGGTGGAGTTCATCAAATTGGAGCAGAATAATATGACCGTGTCGCAGTACGAGGCAAAATTTGCGGAGTTATCCCGGTTTGCGTCCCACCTGGTGGATAATGAAGAAAGAATGACGCGGATGTTTTTAAGAGGTTTGAAGCCGGAGATACGTCAACATTTTGTTTCTCATAAATTGTGTTTGTATTCAGATGTTGTAAATAGGGCTCAGTTGGTGGAGCGCGATAACGAGACAACGCAGCCAAAAGAGAGCAGCCGGCAAAATGATAATACTAGTGAAAGCAGTCATCGAAGCGGTGACAACAAGCGTGGAGGGAATCAACAGGCCAGAAATGGTAACCACTTCGGTGGTAATCAGGGCCAAAATAATAAGAATGGGCATTTCAAGAAGAGGAGATTCAACAATGATGGAAAGACGTCAGCACCAGCACCTGTCGTTAAGGAAGGAGAACGATCACCTATCATATGTTTCAAATGCGGAGGGGAGGGGCACATCAGTCCAAACTGCGCGATGCCGTCCAAAGCATGTTATAGTTGTGGAAGAGAAGGTCATTTAGCCCGATTTTGTCGTTCACCGAAGACAAGTTCAGATAGGATGGAGGCACCAAAGACCGTCCCAGAAAAGCCAAAGCCAGTAGTTTAAGAGAGAGTATTTTTTTTTCGTGACGAGGAACCTGAATAAAATTATCACGGGTATGTTAGTCATAAACTCTTGCGAAGTCTATACCGTGTTAGATACCGGTTCTACTCACTCTTTTATTTCACCTAGTTGTGTTAAATATTTGAAGTTAACTCCGGAGAACTTAGACTTTGATATGTCTATTTAAACTCAGTTGGGAGAAACCTTCGTTACCTCTACTATTTATAAATCTTGTTCAAATCAACACTTTCACGTTACCTGTCGATCTTATCTCTTTGAAAATACTTGCCTTTGATGTGATTTTTTTGAAACGATTGGTTCACTACTCATCATGCTTCTCGTAAGGTTGTTAGCTTTCATATTCCTAACCAACCTGTTATGCAAATTCAAAGTAACCAAATCACTAAAGTCAATCATTGTCGTATCAAGCCATAAGTAAAAAATCCCCGTTCCTTTCGTTGTTGACTTCCTGGTGTGGAATGCACCGAAGCTAGACTTTCCGTAGGAGACGTTGTAAATGACGATGACAAGTTGATAGGTATCAATGTGACGTGTTATCCAAGTCTTGGATGAGGGTCACAGTTTTGAACGATATTTCTATTGTTAATAAATTTCTTGACGTATTCTTGAAGACTTCTTAGCCTACCCCAGAGCGTAAAATTGAATTTTGTATTGACCCCAGTACAAAACCTATTTCTTAAACCCTCAAATATTTCTTCAACTAAAACGAACGTATTATGCGCCAAAGACGTTGGCTCGAGCTGTTGAAGATTACGATCGTACCATTCAATAACATCGTGGAAAAGTGAACGTGGTAGCTGACGCGTTGTGTAGAAGATCGTATACGGTTACAAGTGTGAATATTCGAACCCACGTGAAGATAACGAATATACGATTAAAATCGACTTTAATCGATAAAGTTAAAGCCGCTCAAGCTACATACTAAGAGCTGATAAATGTGAAGAAGAAGGTTCAAGAGGGCGTTATTCTAGAAGCAAGAATCGACGAAGAGAGGAAATCTCAACTGTCGATTTAATTGGCCCATTTGAAATCCTCGATGAAGTAGGAACTGTGGCCTATAGACTCGTTTTACCACCAAGTATGTTGTGTGTTCAGAATATTTTTTTTACGTATCGATGTTACGTAAATATGTGGACGACCCGAACCGCATTATTAATTTAGAACCGGACGAAATAGCGAAAGATTTAACGTATGAGGAGATACGTGTTAACATCTTGGATAAGAAGGATCATATTCGATGCTTAAAGGTTATACCTCAAGAGTTAGAATTTGAAGTGAAGTCAAGGTATCCTCACATGTTCGGCATACCAAATACGTACGTAAATTTCGAGGGCGAAATTCTATAAGGAGGGGAGATTGTGAAACCCCAGATTTTATGAATAAATATTTAATTTTTCTCGAAATAATTTTTTTTATATTAATGTGTGGATTTGATATAATAGTTATGGGTAGTATTTATAAATTTTGCAAAGTATGCAAGTTGTCATATTATATTCAATTGGTCGGAGAATATTCTTTTTGTCGGGGAATATCCGTACGACGGTACAATTATTGGTGGACCCCACAACGGAATTATTGTCGGATTGAGAAAACGACAAAAATACTTTATGAAAATAACGGCGGAAGTTTTACCGTTGATACTGTTGAACTACTCGGTAGTAAAAGTACAGTAATACGTGTGGTTGCATAGTAGCACACAGTATTAATTATTAATGCTTATGTGAGAAGTCACTCAGTTTGATTCCATTATTGTCAGTTAATAATATGAATTATTTAGCGATAATGACGTTTTGTTTTATTCGTATTATTAACGTAATAAAACAGAAACATCTTTTTATATAAAACAGAATACTTTATTAAAGTTATTCTATAAATAGAATATATTATATTTTATTTAAAAGATTTTTCTTTAAATATGGACCATCAGATTAAAGTAATCAATCTGGACCGTTCATGGATTAGTTACTATGCATTCCATTTTCCTATAAATAGAAGCTCATTCCTTTATTATTTCTTACGAATTCACTGAACTCTAGAGAGAGAAACTATAGAGAGAAACTATAGAGAGAGAGAAGAAGAGTATTCTGCTACTTAACTACTTCCTTACTTCAGCTCTTCTTTAAAACGGTAGGGAATATTATTACTTTTATATTCATGAAGAGAACTTCTGTTATTCCATTCGTTATTATTCTGTTGGAATAACCAGTATACGTGGTCTACCCTATACTTGGTGACATTCTTCTATTATTCTGTTGGAACATCCTGTCTGTGTGTTTTACACCGGACCTGGTTCCGTTTATTATTCTGTTGGAACATCCTGTCTGTGTGTTTTACACCGGACCTGGTTCCGTTTTATTATTATTCTGTTGGAACATCCTGTCTGTGTGTTTTACACCGGACCTGGTTCCATTATTTATTATTCTGTCGGAATATCCTGTTTGTGTGTTTTACACCGGACCTGGTTCCGTTTTATTATTATTCTGTTGGAATATCCTGTCTGTGTGTTTACGCCGGACCTGGTTCCATTATTTATTATTCTATTGGAATAACCTGTCTGTGCGGTCTATCGCATGCATGGTGATTTCTTTTGTTATTCCATTCTTTATTGTACTCAGTTGGTTAAGTTTTGACTTCTATACTCCATGAAATTTGTGGAATATCCTTGATAGTTGCGTTTCATCCAGTATCTTTTCAAGAAAATATTCTTCTAAGCATTCTTGAATTTTACTCCACAATGCAGTATCATGTTAACAATTTGGACGTTGTTAATTCCTGGATAAATTAATTCTTGAACTTGTTTTATTGAATTCTTATATCATTGTCATCATCCTCATGTTTATAAAATATTGAAAGTCATCTGTGGCATGTAGTGCATAGATGGACTTGGTATGATTATGACCAGGGATTATTCGGTATAATCATGACCGTAATGTTACAAATGATGTGGTAAAAGTCCTCATTGGCCCGTAGTGCATTGATGGACAGTTGTTGGCATGATCATGACCATTAATGAATACACGAATATCCTTGGCCGTAGTGCAGGGGTGATTCGATGATGTGGATTATTTTATTAAGCTGAGTCTCAGCGATCGCAGTGTTGAAAAACCTTTTAAATCATAAAAGATAGTAGAGTTTATTTTCTACTTGACTCTTTTAATGGATTGCTTGTTCCGCTGCAGTTAAACTTGATGTCTATTATATTTTATCAGTTTAACATTGTTGAAGGCTAATGATAATTTATTCTGCATTATCTTAGTCATAATATTTCTTACTGGGCTAGTTGAGCTCACCCTTTCTTTCACTGTTCTCTTCAGGAAATGAGAACGTAGCTGGGACAAGTCGGGGTACGGAGTGATGGTCCGAATGATAGTATTAGTTAGTAGTCCTCACTATTCTAGGTAATGGTGTGTTAATAAATGTAATGAGGACTCCTTTTGAGTATGAATACTCTCTAGAAGATAATATTTGTATTCAAACTCACAGTTTATGTTTTGTCGTATTGTACACGACAGATGTATTAATCAGTTGTATTTGTATTCTGTACTATGTACTATGTATCTGACGACCCAAGATGGGTGATGTATACCTAATTTTGGGGGCGTCACAGTTGGTATCAAAGCTTAGGGATATGATCCCTGGCTAAGATGTGAGAATAGAACTAGGAGGGGAGAGACGGGGAATTCCTTCGCTAGTATGACCTACCTAAGTTTATTTGCATGGTATTTAATTGGTCGGTCATAACATAAGGATAATATATGACATATCAATTAATTTTTATTTTGTGGCAGTATCTGAAAATGGCATCCGAGAATGTTGAGAATAGCAATGGAGCACAGACGACTGTTGATTCACCACACATCAATAATCATGATAATGTGCATCAGGAAGGTGGCAATCCTCATGCAAACAACAACACTGACCAAATGATGAATGATCAAATGTTCAGAGGCTTTATGCAATTCATGCAACAACAGGTGAAAGCGGCTCCTGTCCACAACGTAGGTGGAAATACTGGAAACTCTCAGGCGGTCACCGCTAAACAGTTTAAGGAGCTGGGACCACCGGAGTTTAAGGGAGAACCCAAACCACTTGTAGCTGAAACATGGATAAAGCAGATCACCAAGATATTTGATGTCTTGGGTTGCTCCGAGGAGCAAAAGGTTCCCTTTGCCGCCTTTATGTTGCGAGGAGAGGCAGATTACTGGTGGGAATCGATAAAGCGTACTCAACCTGCCGCACTGAAGATGTCTTGGGAGAAGTTCCAAGATCTGTTTAACGACAAATACTTTCCCGAGAGTATTTGTCACATGAAGGAGGTGGAGTTCATCAAATTGGAGCAGAATAATATGACCGTGTCGCAGTACGAGGCAAAATTTGCGGAGTTATCCCGGTTTGCGTCCCACCTGGTGGATAATGAAGAAAGAATGACGCGGATGTTTTTAAGAGGTTTGAAGCCGGAGATACGTCAACATCTTGTTTCTCATAAATTGTGTTTGTATTCAGATGTTGTAAATAGGGCTCAGTTGGTGGAGCGCGATAACGAGACAACGCAGCCAAAAGAGAGCAGCCGGCAAAATGATAATACTAGTGAAAGCAGTCATCGAAGCGGTGACAACAAGCGTGGAGGGAATCAACAGGCCAGAAATGGTAACCACTTCGGTGGTAATCAGGGCCAAAATAATAAGAATGGGCATTTCAAGAAGAGGAGATTCAACAATGATGGAAAGACGTCAGCACCAGCACCTGTCGTTAAGGAAGGAGAACGATCACCTATCATATGTTTCAAATGCGGAGGGGAGGGGCACATCAGTCCAAACTGCGCGATGCCGTCCAAAGCATGTTATAGTTGTGGAAGAGAAGGTCATTTAGCCCGATTTTGTCGTTCACCGAAGACAAGTTCAGATAGGATGGAGGCACCAAAGACCGTCCCAGAAAAGCCAAAGCCAGTAGTTTAAGAGAGAGTATTTTTTTTTCGTGACGAGGAACCTGAATAAAATTATCACGGGTATGTTAGTCATAAACTCTTGCGAAGTCTATACCGTGTTAGATACCGGTTCTACTCACTCTTTTATTTCACCTAGTTGTGTTAAATGTTTGAAGTTAACTCCGGAGAACTTAGACTTTGATATGTCTATTTAAACTCAGTTGGGAGAAACCTTCGTTACCTCTACTATTTATAAATCTTGTTCAAATCAACACTTTCACGTTACCTGTCGATCTTATCTCTTTGAAAATACTTGCCTTTGATGTGATTTTTTTGAAACGATTGGTTCACTACTCATCATGCTTCTCGTAAGGTTGTTAGCTTTCATATTCCTAACCAACCTGTTATGCAAATTCAAAGTAACCAAATCACTAAAGTCAATCATTGTCGTATCAAGCCATAAGTAAAAAATCCCCGTTCCTTTCGTTGTTGACTTCCTGGTGTGGAATGCACCGAAGCTAGACTTTCCGTAGGAGACGTTGTAAATGACGATGACAAGTTGATAGGTATCAATGTGACGTGTTATCCAAGTCTTGGATGAGGGTCACAGTTTTGAACGATATTTCTATTGTTAATAAATTTCTTGACGTATTCTTGAAGACTTCTTAGCCTACCCCAGAGCGTAAAATTGAATTTTGTATTGACCCCAGTACAAAACCTATTTCTTAAACCCTCAAATATTTCTTCAACTAAAACGAACGTATTATGCGCCAAAGACGTTGGCTCGAGCTGTTGAAGATTACGATCGTACCATTCAATAACATCGTGGAAAAGTGAACGTGGTAGCTGACGCGTTGTGTAGAAGATCGTATACGGTTACAAGTGTGAATATTCGAACCCACGTGAAGATAACGAATATACGATTAAAATCGACTTTAATCGATAAAGTTAAAGCCGCTCAAGCTACATACTAAGAGCTGATAAATGTGAAGAAGAAGGTTCAAGAGGGCGTTATTCTAGAAGCAAGAATCGACGAAGAGAGGAAATCTCAACTCTCGATTTAATTGGCCCATTTGAAATCCTCGATGAAGTAGGAACTGTGGCCTATAGACTCGTTTTACCACCAAGTATGTTGTGTGTTCAGAATATTTTTTTTACGTATCGATGTTACGTAAATATGTGGACGACCCGAACCGCATTATTAATTTAGAACCGGACGAAATAGCGAAAGATTTAACGTATGAGGAGATACGTGTTAACATCTTGGATAAGAAGGATCATATTCGATGCTTAAAGGTTATACCTCAAGAGTTAGAATTTGAAGTGAAGTCAAGGTATCCTCACATGTTCGGCATACCAAATACGTACGTAAATTTCGAGGGCGAAATTCTATAAGGAGGGGAGATTGTGAAACCCCAGATTTTATGAATAAATATTTAATTTTTCTCGAAATAATTTTTTTTATATTAATGTGTGGATTTGATATAATAGTTATGGGTAGTATTTATAAATTTTGCAAAGTATGCAAGTTGTCATATTATATTCAATTGGTCGGAGAATATTCTTTTTGTCGGGGAATATCCGTACGACGGTACAATTATTGGTGGACCCCACAACGGAATTATTGTCGGATTGAGAAAACGACAAAAATACTTTATGAAAATAACGGCGGAAGTTTTACCGTTGATACTGTTGAACTACTCGGTAGTAAAAGTACAGTAATACGTGTGGTTGCATAGTAGCACACAGTATTAATTATTAATGCTTATGTGAGAAGTCACTCAGTTTGATTCCATTATTGTCAGTTAATAATATGAATTATTTAGCGATAATGACGTTTTGTTTTATTCGTATTATTAACGTAATAAAACAGAAACATCTTTTTATATAAAACAGAATACTTTATTAAAGTTATTCTATAAATAGAATATATTATATTTTATTTAAAAGATTTTTCTTTAAATATGGACCATCAGATTAAAGTAATCAATCTGGACCGTTCATGGATTAGTTACTATGCATTCCATTTTCCTATAAATAGAAGCTCATTCCTTTATTATTTCTTACGAATTCACTGAACTCTAGAGAGAGAAACTATAGAGAGAAACTATAGAGAGAGAGAAGAAGAGTATTCTGCTACTTAACTACTTCCTTACTTCAGCTCTTCTTTAAAACGGTAGGGAATATTATTACTTTTATATTCATGAAGAGAACTTCTGTTATTCCATTCGTTATTATTCTGTTGGAATAACCAGTATACGTGGTCTACCCTATACTTGGTGACATTCTTCTATTATTCTGTTGGAACATCCTGTCTGTGTGTTTTACACCGGACCTGGTTCCGTTTATTATTCTGTTGGAACATCCTGTCTGTGTGTTTTACACCGGACCTGGTTCCGTTTTATTATTATTCTGTTGGAACATCCTGTCTGTGTGTTTTACACCGGACCTGGTTCCATTATTTATTATTCTGTCGGAATATCCTGTCTGTGTGTTTTACACCGGACCTGGTTCCGTTTTATTATTATTCTGTTGGAATATCCTGTCTGTGTGTTTACGCCGGACCTGGTTCCATTATTTATTATTCTATTGGAATAACCTGTCTGTGCGGTCTATCGCATGCATGGTGATTTCTTTTGTTATTCCATTCTTTATTGTACTCAGTTGGTTAAGTTTTGACTTCTATACTCCATGAAATTTGTGGAATATCCTTGATAGTTGCGTTTCATCCAGTATCTTTTCAAGAAAATATTCTTCTAAGCATTCTTGAATTTTACTCCACAATGCAGTATCATGTTAACAATTTGGACGTTGTTAATTCCTGGATAAATTAATTCTTGAACTTGTTTTATTGAATTCTTATATCATTGTCATCATCCTCATGTTTATAAAATATTGAAAGTCATCTGTGGCATGTAGTGCATAGATGGACTTGGTATGATTATGACCAGGGATTATTCGGTATAATCATGACCGTAATGTTACAAATGATGTGGTAAAAGTCCTCATTGGCCCGTAGTGCATTGATGGACAGTTGTTGGCATGATCATGACCATTAATGAATACACGAATATCCTTGGCCGTAGTGCAGGGGTGATTCGATGATGTGGATTATTTTATTAAGCTGAGTCTCAGCGATCGCAGTGTTGAAAAACCTTTTAAATCATAAAAGATAGTAGAGTTTATTTTCTACTTGACTCTTTTAATGGATTGCTTGTTCCGCTGCAGTTAAACTTGATGTCTATTATATTTTATCAGTTTAACATTGTTGAAGGCTAATGATAATTTATTCTGCATTATCTTAGTCATAATATTTCTTACTGGGCTAGTTGAGCTCACCCTTTCTTTCACTGTTCTCTTCAGGAAATGAGAACGTAGCTGGGACAAGTCGGGGTACGGAGTGATGGTCCGAATGATAGTATTAGTTAGTAGTCCTCACTATTCTAGGTAATGGTGTGTTAATAAATGTAATGAGGACTCCTTTTGAGTATGAATACTCTCTAGAAGATAATATTTGTATTCAAACTCACAGTTTATGTTTTGTCGTATTGTACACGACAGATGTATTAATCAGTTGTATTTGTATTCTGTACTATGTACTATGTATCTGACGACCCAAGATGGGTGATGTATACCTAATTTTGGGGGCGTCACATATTTACATCAAATACTAATTAAAAAAATTTCTAAAATACTAATTAAAAAAAAATACTAAAATACTAAAAACAAATCAAATTAAAAAAATAATAAAATACTAAAATTCAAATTATTTTGTTAATTAATCAAAACAACAAAAATTCAAATTATATCATTAAAATACTAAAATAATAATACTAAATATTGATATAAAAATTTTAAATTACTAAAATCATAATATTAAATAAAATTTTTAAAATTCAAAATATTAAATAACGTTATACAACTAATTGATATAATATTTTTAACGTTAATATTCAAAATACTAAATAACGTTATCAATTTTTTTAACGCTAATATTTTTAATATTACTAAATAACGTTATCGAAATTAACGTTGAATATTACAAAATTAACGTTAATATTTTTAGTATTTTGAAAATTCAACTAATATTGTTAGTATTTTGATGATTAACGTTAATATTTTTAAAATTCAAAATTCAAAAATTGAACTAATTCAAAATTTCAAAATAATTAACGTTAATTCAACTAAAATCATCAAAAAATAATTAACGTTAATATTTTTTTACTAAATAACGTTAATTATTTTGAATTAGTTGAATTTTTGAATATTTTTAAAATTCAACTAAATAATATTTTTAAAATTCAACTAATTACATCATCAAAAAACATTAACATTTTTTAACATATCAACTAATATTAAAAAATATTAACATTTTTTAATATCAAACAATATTAATAAAATATTAACGTTTTTTAATATAAAAAAATATTAACGTTTTTTAGTTTTTTTAATATAAAAAAATTAACGTTTTTTAAAACTTTTTAATATTTTTATATCAACACTTATTAACTTTTTAATATTAACCTCATATAAAAAAAAATTAATATTTTTAAAATATTAACGTTTTTTAATATCAAAAAATATTAATAAAATATTAAAAAATATTAACATTTTTTAATATCAAAAAATATTAACGTTTTTAATATTTTTTAATATTAGTTGATATGTTAAAAAACGTTAATATTTTGAGAACGTTAAAATTAGTATTCCAACACTAGATATGCAATTATTTCGATACTAATTGATAACGTTAAAAATCAATTATATATTAACTTTAAAAATTGATAACGTTATTTAGTAATATTCAAAATTAGTATTTTTTTAATTAGTATTTGATGTAAATATGTTATGTTTTGAATTTTTGTATTTTGATTAAATGATGTAAATATGTTATACAACTTATTTTGTTTAATTAGTTGTTTTGATTAGTTAACAAAATATTTTGAATTTTAGTATTTTGATTAAATGATGTAAATATGTTATACTTTTTTTATTTTGAATTTTAGTATTTTTTGTTTTGATTAAATGACATATTTACATGTGTCAGGGAATATTTTTGAACCTTCTCCTTTTAAGCCTCCATGTGTCTGTCACGTCAGTCAATTTTAATCCCGTTTGTCTTCTGTTAATAGCAGGGGCACGGATGACCCAAAAAATATAACGTTAAGGGTAGTTTTGGACCAAAAAAAGTATAGGGTGCTCGGTAGACATCGCGGTAAACGTTAGGGGCATTTTTGAACCTTCTCCCATAATACTACATGTCTACATCCCTTCTAAAATTAGAGATTCAATTTAAGTTTGAAAATCAAACGACGACATATTAAACTTCAAAATTAATATAACTCACAAAAGTTTGTAATAAAATAAACTTCATGATTAATAAATTTTATTATATACTATATAATTATATCAATTAAAATTCAATAAATTCATATTAATTTAAAATTTAATATCGATACGTACTCCACCCTTAACGGAAGAGTTCATTACTACAAAAAAAAAAACACGACGAACTGGGTTCTGGAATAATAATTCTTCAACGTGTACTCTAAGTGTCGGCGCAAATGCAATCACTAAGAAAAGACCACTAATTAAGCAGATTATTTTTAATCTGTCCATTGCAATCCTACTACATAACTACATATAATATTAATAAAGTTTGATGAGCACCCAGTTCCATGCCTCAAAGGCAAAAATTACTCATTACTAGTCCTCTAATGTGTTCCAAAACTAGGGCATATGGTCAAGATAATTTGTATATGGGGAAAATATTTCCTTTCTCCAATGGAAATAGAACTCTTTGTATGTTCACGCGATAGAAAATCGTATAAAAATATCAAAAATATATCTATAATATAAAACAGAACGACTCAAATGTCAAAGATTTCAATATCCAACGAACTCGAATCAATTTAGCTTCAAAGTCCAAACATCTAAAATCATTTTGGGGCTTCAATATCCGACCGATCTCAAAAATTCAAACCCACGTCCACCCTCTTACTCCTCGAAACAAAATCTCTATTCTCTCCAAATCAGAAACAAAACCCAACCTCTGTTCGATCTCTCCAAAACAAATTGAAGTTGTTCGCTCAAAAAAAAACAAACCAATCTCTGAATCAAGCAACCTAGCTCGATAAAATCGAATCAAGCAACTCGAAGACCAACTCGACTTCGATTCGGTAAACCCTTAACTATTATCCATCAACTCGTTCTGGGTTTTGACCTTGGACGATTTCTAGGTTTTATGTGGTCCATTTAAGTCTCTTTGCAATTTGGGGTTTTAAGAGGGTTTGTTCCTTATGTTATTTCATCTTTCTCTGCCGTACGAACATTGAAATCTCTTTGTCTGCTCGATAGCCATTGCCAGTGTATAAGAGGTACAATTTTCTTAATTAATCATTACACTTTTTTCCCCTCTCACTCTCTAGTTTCATTATTTATTTGTAGAAATTTTTTATTTTTATTTTATTAATAATCTTTCTCAAAATTTCAGTTTACCTTTTTTTATTCTTTCGAACTCATGTTTTATTAATTTATTTACTGCTATAAAATTGTGTCTGGTTCTACTTTTTCCCAATTGATTTCTTATTCGTGTGTTATAGAAAAGCTCCAATATTTGTTGTTTTAGTTATTTTTCTTGTCATTAGTATGATTATAAGAGAAAATTATTTTTCGATTATGGTTCGCGAGTATGAATATATGTAAAGCTAAGTTTGATTCTTGGGCTGCTGACGATTTCTGTTCCCCAATTGGGTCAATTTGGTACTTCCAGTCCAGAAATCGTCAGCCGCCCAACAATCAAACTTAGCTTTACATATATTCATACTCGCGAACCATAATCGAACATATTCGATTGAATTCATGGCGAATGATTCGAAATCTATCGAGCTACTCATGTAGAAAATGAGTAGAGTAGGACTTCTGCTCAAAATCGACTCGCCCATATACGAACTCGACTCCCGTTCGATTTTTCCCGAGTCTACTCCGATCCGAGCCCTACCCTGACCCGTTCGACTCGTTTTTAACCTTGGACACAATTGACCCAAAATTTATAACGTCAAATGTACTTTTGAAAAAAAAAGAGTTCAGGGTATAAGTGAGACTTCAAGGTAAACTTTGGGTTATTTTTGCACCTTTGCCGTATAAATATTCTTACCTCCTTTCCAAAAATGTCCTTACAAGTATCACTTTCATAAGTAAGAAGCTTTCTCTTACATCCACACCAGTAGATCGTTGAAGAGATCAGAAGATGAACGATTAATACCAATCCATCCTCCTCGATTCCTTTGCTCATTTCCCTCCTACCCAAGGTCGGTTCTATTCCCAATCAATAAATTTCTATTTTGACTTGCAATTTTGTGGTTGATGATTTTGGAATGAATTAGGGGTGAGATTAAATCGAATTGACGGTGTATAGGGTTGGGATATTGGCGGCACTGAGGTCGCTCAAGACTTAAGCGATGATTGGATACATAAAGGTTCAAGCATACAAATTAAGTAGTTATTAGAACTGTTGTTTACATTGCAGAGATTCAAAGTTTCAAAACTCGTACGTAACATAAAACTTTGAAAGCCACTGAAGCAATTAGTTTCAATCTTAACAGTGTTGCTGACTAACATATAACATTACTGATTAACTTGAGGTGATGTATTTCAATAAATGCAAAGATGAGTTAACTTTTACATTCTCTGATGCTCTATGGAAACACCATACTGCTGAGGTAATATCTTTTTTCACACAATCCCCTGTCAAATATACAACTCCTAGAAGATATAGAGCACCTGGATGTAACTACAAAATAGCAAGCATCATTAGGTTTCGAGCCTTGAAAATTTACACTGAAAAGGATAATGCTTTGGTGAAACATGCTACACACCTGGTCAACCGCCTTCTCCAAATTATGAAAAGCTTGTTGTTCTGATTGAACATATTCGTTCTATTTATAAACTAATCAAAAGGACACTAGAGTTAGATAGGATTTAGGGAGGAAAAGATTACTAGAAAAGGAGTAATAAAATATATGGGAGAATAGTAGTATGTCTGACATGGAATCAAGCAGACAAAAATCTGCAATTCAAAAAACTCAAACATTAACTGATTAATACCAAAAGTTGTCCTTGAACGCTAAAGAAAAACAAAAACTAAGGAGAGGGCATTACAACATTCACTTTCATGGTATTGGTAATATTTTATACTAGATAAGTCTACCACTGAGGCCTTCTTTGTCCATCTCCTCAGTAGCGCCACCATTTAAAACCAACCAGCATATTAAGTTCTGAATTTGCTAATGCTTCCCCACAGAACATAAAGACGACTCCAGTGTCATCTTTGAATTGTGTACTATTCAAGAGGTGTGTGAATTCATTGTTTTCAAACAAATAATAGGTTATCAATTAGGTCTACAATTGGTTATAGATTGCAATGAGAACATGAACGTTTCACCAAGGAAAGGAGGCCTAAGGTGCTGTTGAATTGCTTCCAATGAAAATTTAACGGCAGTTTACAATATCTTGCTAAATTGCTGCTGTTGCCAGAACATCAGTTTTAACTTTTAATAAAAAGCATATGGATTCTGACCTCAACTCTTAAACGGCAACCCAACTCATACTGCGCATCTGCATCCCCCATATTTGCGGCTTCTACTAACAAAGCAGCACCTCTTTTATGACAAGGAAAGGAAGGATTATTTATTATTGAGCATAAACAACATATGCGTAAACGAAAAATAATGAAGGTCCTCAGAAAGTTAAGTTACCATAACCTCAAAGTCAGATAGAAAATAATGCTACAGGGTAGTTGTGTGAACCACATGAAAAGAAGTGAAAAGAAAGAATTTATGAACTTCAGCCACGTCTTAATCTAGACATCATCTAATTTATCAAAATATCTAGAACATTGGTCAGCTAATATTACCTAGAACACAAAATTTCGTAGAGAAGTAGAACTTCACATTTTGAAAATGATAAAGGTTTCTTAAATAGCTTTGCATTCCCCAGGGACATGGTATTTGAGATGCAATTTGGAAAGCCAATATCTCGCATGCGTATTTGAGTTGTCAGCCTCCAGAGCCAATTCAAAGTTATCCTATGCTGTCTGACATAAAACCCGAAAACAAATACTAGTAATTAATAAATTAAAATAAGTGTTTCTCCTCGGTTAAAAGTCTCAACTTCAAATAAACAACACTTGAAGTTTAAAAACCAGGAAAGAAGTAAAACAGATTACTCAATTCAAATTGCAAATATAGCAAGAGAATGTAACGTTAAACAAGGAAAGAAGGGTGACAGAAGGAGAAACCAATACGAGAGTGCGTCATATCACTTCAATTCTGAAATGGTTCAAACTTTTTATTACTTTTTTTATAATTTCCAAATAAACATTGTACTTGCATAAAAGCTACTTTCTATATGGATTATACGATGATCAAGCATTCTGTTTAGTTGGAACGTACTTGCATTTGTTTGGATATGGGTATCTCTTTTTCTAAAACCCTTAACGTTAGTCCCTTTTTATCTTTTTCTAAAAGATAATCTTCTTGATGCTTTGCAGTTGTCTCACTGCTCGTAATTTATGTTTGACGATGTTATTTTCAAGTAGCTCATGTTAAATTGACTCACTTTCTTAAGGTTCCATCATTCCAACAAAACTAAATATGACGAGTTATTTTTTTGCTTTATCAGTTGGGCTTCTGGATTTTTAACCTCATGCAAGATTGCTCCTGAATATATGCCTCAAACGATGCTGAGATCATTGTTCATGAAGGCTACTACTAAACACAGCCTTCATCTTGCTCAATGCAATCCACAGGTAATTTTCCGTCTTCCTGATGTATGCAATTTAATAATTTATTTAGTTTATGCTTTTGTCACAGAGACGGATGCACACCAGGAATAAAACAGCGATGGAGCTCATTGCCAAAGGGTGGAGCGCCCTGAAAGAAGTTGATAGAGTGATTGACTATTGCGAGCTTAATGATAAGCGTCTAATCCCACTCCTTAGGGTAAATTGTAGTTGAATAAACATCAATTCATAACTTATTTTTTCTCTATAATTTCCTATAATAACATATAGATGTATTTTTTTTGGAGTATGTCTGTTTTCCAACATCTCTGATTATGCATATTAAGTTATTTCATACTCTATTTGTTGAATATGTTGTGCTTCTCTCTCTCACTGTATAAATTTTAAACTACATGGCTACATGCATATGCATTCATGGGGATATAGGTGCATACTACATAGAGGGTGTACTTAGTGGAGTGTCCTAGTTTTTAGAACTTTGAGAAGTGGATTAAAGTTATTTATTCAAATGATATATATTCACATATTATTGCATTACAATTCTGAGGCAATTTCATTTGATTGGGTTGGAACATTAATGTTCTAAGTAATATGAACAAAACATACTTTAAGATAGTGAGTCTCTAATTCAAATGTATGACCAATACATGTTCAGCTTTGTTCAATGGAACCAAATCCTCATTTATTTTTATTTTTTTCATTTCGTTGTATTCAGATTTTAGGATTTTTACTAGACATAGGGAATTTTGTTTAGTTGATGAAGCTGGTTGTATTTGATTGTTTATCATTCTATTTAGGTATACGGGGTTAAAATTTTGGTGTGAAATGTCAATGAAGTGTCTTTGTTTCTCTCTCTCGTGAAACTTTGGATGGTGGAAGGCTTTCCAAACAAATGCAAGTACGTTCCAACTAAACAAAATGCTTGATCATCGCATAATCCATATAGAAAGTAGCTTTTATGTAAGTACAATGTTTATTTGGAAATTATAAAAAAAGTAATAAAAAGTTTGAACCATTTCAGAATTGAAGTGATATGACGCACTCTCGTATTGGTTTCTCCTTCTGTCACCCTTCTTTCCTTGTTTAACGTTACATCCTCTTGCTATATTTGCAATTTGAATTGAGTAATATGTTTTACTTCATTCCTCGTTTTTAAACTTCAAGTGTTGTTTATTTGAAGTTGAGACTTTTAACTGAGGAGGAACGCTTATTTTATTTTATTAATTACTAGTATTTGTTTTTGGGTTTTATGTCAGACAGCAAAGGATAACTTTGAATTGGCTCTGGAGGCTGACAACTCAAATACGCATGCGAGATATTGGCTTTCCAAATTGCATCTCAAATACCATGTCCCTGGGGCATGCAAAGCTATGTAAGAAACCTTTATCATTTTCAAAATGTGAAGTTCTACTTCTCTACGAAATTTTGTGTTCTAGGTAATATTAGCTGACCAATGTTCTAGATATTTTGATAAATTAGATGATGTCTAGATTAGGACGTGGCTGAAGTTCTTAAATTCTTTCTTTTCACTTCTTTTCGAGTGGTTCACACAACTACCCTGTAGCATTATTGTCTATCTGACTTTGAGGTTATGGTAACTTAACTTTTTGAGGACCTTCATTATTTTTTGTTTACGCATATGTTGTTTATGCTCAATAATAAATAATCCTTCCTTTCCTTGTCATAAAAGAGGTGCTGCTTTGTTAGTAGAAGCCGCAAATATGGGGGATGCAGATGCGCAGTATGAGTTGGGTTGCCGTTTAAGAGTTGAGGTCAGACTCCATATGCTTTTTATTAAAAGTTAAAACTGATGTTCTGGCAACAGCAGCAATTTAGCAAGATATTGTAAACTGCCGTTAAATTTTCATTGGAAGCAATTCAACAGCACCTTAGGCCTCCTTTCCTTGGTGAAACGTTCATGTTCTCATTGCAATCTATAACCAATTGTAGACCTAATTGATAACCTATTATTTGTTTGAAAACAATGAATTCACACACCTCTTGAATAGTACACAATTCAAAGATGACACTGGAGTCGTCTTTATGTTCTGTGGGGAAGCATTAGCAAATTCAGAACTTAATATGCTGGTTGGTTTTAAATGGTGGCGCTACTGAGGAGATGGACAAAGAAGGCCTCAGTGGTAGACTTATCTAGTATAAAATATTACCAATACCATGAAAGTGAATGTTGTAATGCCCTCTCCTTAGTTTTTGTTTTTCTTTAGCGTTCAAGGACAACTTTTGGTATTAATCAGTTGATGTTTGAGTTTTTTGAATTGCATATTTTTTCGTCTGCTTGATTCCATGTTAGACATACTACTATTTTCCCATATATTTTATTATTCCTTTTCTAGTAATCTTTCCCCCCCTAAATCCTATCTAACTCTAGTGTCCTTTTGATTGGTTTATAAATAGAATGAATATGTTCAATCAGATCAACAAGCTTTTCATTATTTGGAGAAGGCGGTTGACCAGGTGTGTAGTATGTTTCACCAAAGCATTATCATTTTCAGTGTAAGTTTTCAAGACTTGAAACCTAATGATGCTTGCTATTTTGTAGTTACATCCAGGTGCTCTATATCTTCTAGGAGCTGTATATTTGACAGGGGATTGTGTGAAGAAAGATATTACCTCAGCAGTATGGTGTTTCCATAGAGCATCAGAGAAGGTAAAAGTTAACTCATCTTTGCATTTATTGAAATACGTCACCTCAAGTTAATCAGTAATGTTATATGTTGGTCAGCAACACTGTTAAGATTGAAAATAATTGCTTCAGTGGCTTTCAAAGTTTTATGTTACGTACGAGTTTTGAAACTTTGAATATCTGCAATGTAAACAACAGTTCTAATAACTACTTAATTTGTATGCTTGAACCTTTATGTATCGAGCTGGAACTTGCAACCAAGACTTGGTTATTCAACTAAGGAAGCTGTCATACGTGTCCTCTCAACTTTTATTTTTTGCATATATGCAGGGCCATGCTGGGGCTGCTATAGCATATGGATCCCTTCTTCTTAGAGGTCAGCTGCTCACACCGTTTAACAATTTGCAATTTATACATTATTTATTAACTTCAAGGGTATATGGAAAAATAAAAGCTTATATACATTAAAAATCGAAACATAATAACTAACACTATAGAATACAATTAAAAACACAATTATATAAATACTTCACAATCAAAACTCAAAAATAAAACACTTGACATTAAAAACTAGTAGAACAAGTTACCAAACACTACGTAGAAAATAAAGAATTAATCAAGTAAACACCCATCACACATTAAAAGTCTAATATGTAATAAAATTACCCTGCATTGCAAGTCCATGGATTATGACGAGTCATGGGTAAAATGACTTGTCCACTTGGGCTAACTACCATGGGTTTGTCCTTCTCTAGCGCTAGGGCGCCTAGTCTTCGCCTGTGACAACATGGCGATGACATGACAAGTTGACAACTATGGTTCACAATCCATTTACACAGAATAGAATAGAAATTATGATGAGTATTGAAATAGAGAAGAGGAAACACTTTCTTCGTTTATTAACAGTTTTGGTAGAAAGCCAAAAAAGAGATGAAAGAAATGAGAAACTATATTTGTAGTTGTTTTGGACGAGGGTATATTTATTATGTCAAGCTGGATAATCAGTTATGTTGATTATGGATTATATGGCGATCCTACATTTTCTTCCCAAATCCCTTTGCTTCTTTGGATATTCTGAGTCAAAGTGTTTTTATTCCAATTTTCTGTTGCCTAATTATTTTCAAAGAAACGAAAAATTCTTATCAGGTGTTCAAGTTCCAGAATGTCTGACAAAATTCAATGCGAAAAGGGATTCGGCAACTAGAACATCAAGGAATAATGTAGGAAGCCTTAAGAAAAATCCACTTGAGATGGCAAGAGAACAATTTGAAATTGCTGCTAAAGCAGAATGTGATCTTGGATTTAGATGGTTAAAAAGACTCGAGGAGGAAGAGAAGCGTCTACTCAATCCGTAGTTTGCAAATTATTTATAACCGTAGAAGACTCCTACAGCTGGTTTGATATATGTACCAAATTTTAGGTAAATACTATTTTGATAGATACCTCGGCGTTTTTGGTAAGAACTTTAATATTTATATTTGAAATTCTAAGCTTGATGTTGAGGTAGTTTGCAGTCATGAATGTTGCTCAAAGTTTTATTTACTTGCCTTTCACGGATCAAATTGCTCAAAAATAAATTTGTTATTGTTGGGTCTCACGTCCAATATTTTAAACCCTAAATTGTTTGGTGCATACTAAGTTATTAACCATACATTCCTTTCTGTATATTAATAAATAAAGAAAATCTTTCTCATGGATCTTATGGTTATTTTGTCAAGTTGTCTGAAATTGTGATACTACTAGTCTCTAGATTAATCGAGTATTGGATAGTGTGATTAAATAATATCAAGAGATTATAATCAAATGGAACATAACTTAAGGAAATGACTTGATAATTGATGCAACTACTTTCTTAAATGTCAACGAAAATCTGTTATTTGTAGAAGTAGAAGGGCATCATTTAAAGGTCAAATAGGGTTAAATGTGCCCTTTTGGCAGGCTCAGTACATCAAAGCTGAGGATCTGCCTGCCTTATGATGACAATTTATACTCATATTTCTAAGCTTAGTTGCTACATATTCAATATTGTTGTGTGCATATTTACATGCATGTTTTCTTGTTTTTGTATGTCATACATCTTTGCAGTTATTGAAGGCAGGTGGATGATTAGGAAACTAATCTTAGATGTCACGATAAAATTATTGTGGCCTGCAAACTGATTAGCACGGAATTTAAAAGTCTCGTTCTTCTAATTAATCTATTATTTGCTGTCGACAACTTGCAGAAACCGTTTAATCTCTTTCAGTTGGTGTATTAGTTTATATAATATCACTGACTATGCATTTTCATTTATGGTGATGTAGTGTTTGGTTATATCATGATTTTAAATAGGGATTGGCACATACTTGTAGTAGATGAGATGAGATGAGATGAGATGAGATGGCTTATCATATTGTATTTGTTGATTTAGTTGAGTAGAATAAAACTTGGAATTGGAGGTAGTTAACACTGGGTCCGTCTCACAAAAAGAGTCCCATTTCTGTTCACTTGAAAGATTATAAGTTGTTAGTTAGTAGTGGGTGCATTATGTGGGAATAATTTTTTAATTTTGACAAACGATGAGGGGGAGGGAGTCTGGGACTTTGTTTATTACTTAAATTTTAGAATATTATTATTCCAATAGAATAGAATAGGCAGTGTGATGAATATAGAAGCAGAGGTCAATTGTTTTTTGGAGTTTGAGAATTTGATTTCCAGGTTTGGTTTTATGCGGCCGGGTCTTTTGTTTTGTGTCTTTCCAATTTGAAGCAGGAGGTATATATTTTAACCTAGCTATGAGCTGTCCCCATGGTTGGTGGTTCTGTGTATAGAAAACAAGGAGGAAGGAATTATGACCGACTTTTTTCCATATAAATAAATAAATTGTAGTTGTAGATTCACGAGCTACGCATATAGAGATAGAGGGTTCCTTCAACATGCCTATTTTGATCTCCAACATAATCATTCATGAACCCTAGACCCATCCCCAATTTGATTCATCCAAAACAGAAATAATAATGATTCATTTCATTAATTGTTAGGTTAGATACATTCCGCTACCATTAATGCTTATATATAAAAACTATCTACAAATAGTATGTATATATAAAAGAGAATGAAAACTGATATTTTCACATAAAAAAAATTGATATTTCTACGTGATCTAATAGTGTAGAAATATCAGTTTTCAATAAGAATTGAGACTACACATTATTTTTATTGATAAGTAATACATGTGTTCTACTCTTTGTGCACATAATATTATTCTTCCCCTATAGTCCTTTTGAACTTTCATCTTTTTTTGTTTCATTAATTTCAAAAAAGACTTGCATTTGTAACTAACAATTATTATTGTTTCATGGTTACAATAGTTCAAGAAAACTTGGGTTAAAGAAATGGTTGAGGATTTCCCAAAGTAATTACATCAAATCTTTATCATCATCTCATTACTTGTTCCCATCAACCTGAAGCTACAGCAAAACTGTTTCGACAATCCAATTCCAACCTCACGCAATTAGTGTAACTAAACAATTCCCAGCCCAGCCCAGCCCAGCCCGGGATAGCTTATTTGCCAAATCTGATTTGTCTTGAAAGAATTGAAGATATACTTTTGTTCACATGCCAGCCTCCAGAAGTTTGGAGCAGTGCCCATTACTTTCTAGCCCAGAAATTATGGAGTCTGGAAAACCATAGGAGATATAAATTGTGATTCCATTATCTATTTGTAAAATTTAAATATGAACAAAATTCACAACTTGTGATTCCATCTAGTTACACAATGGTCATAGCTTATACTAAGAATTCCAAGAAATGCTGAAAAATATGAGCTTGGCTAAGTTTCTCCTTTCTGGACGGCACATCTTAGGTAGGAACTATTGAAAGTAGGTTTTTCTCCTATGTGAAAGGCCGATTCATGTTTTCAAACCTTCTAAAATAGACGCCGTAATCCAAGAAATTGGTGAGTAAGTTTTGCCACCGAACTGGCTAGGTTGTTTGCTGCTTCTTGCGTACTTGCCTCTGCATATACTCTTACAACATCTTCTGTTCCTGATGGTCGTATAAAACATCTGCCTTGAGGGTAGTTTGCGGCATAAAAGTTTTAGTACAACGCAAGAAGCATATTTAGCACACGTTTTAGAAATTGAAGATATCACAGATGAAAAATCTTATACAATCAGTGACCACCAGGTCTTCAAACCACTGTGAATAAAATTAAATAAATAAAATAAAATAAAAAAAGATCTCAATTCCGTATTAAGAACTCAAAGAGACAGCGAAATGTTTTACCAGTTACGGCGTTAATGGCTTCTTGAATACCAACAGGACTGACAACCACAGTTTCCGCATTTGCTGTGATAACAGCAGTTCTGTTAACAACCTTCACCTAAGCCAAGTGAGAAGTTGTATCAGACTCGTACAATATAGTGGCAAGACGTTATATAAAACATATTTAGTCTTTTTTAAAATAATTGAAAACTCCAAGTTCACAAAATCAGCGGCACCAGATTATTGAAGTAACCATGTAACAAATAGCAGAAGCATCTCCAGCAAGGATGCTAGTTTAGTCTAACTTCCACCCAGAAGGAAGTGTCCTATTGAATTATATCCTGAAAGGCTGAAACAAGAGATGCATCAGAGTTTTTTAAAATTTATAAAAGACTGACCTTAAGCTGTCTACTGGGCAAGTCATGATAAAGCTTATTCCATTGGTGGATTGACCATCCCATATATTGTAAGATAGCCTCCACTAGAAGCAACCCACTCAGAGCATCTCCCACTGCCTGATTGATCAACTTGCTGACTGCCAATAGTCTCGAAGCAGCCTTTAGCTGGTCCGAATCTGCAACATCGATTTATTTATACATTTAAAATTAACAGCAGTTCCAAAACTTCTATGTATATGTGAAAAAAAGTAAACAACCTTTGGATATTGAAGTAAGCTCATGAATTCTACCCTCCAACCAGCTTAAGAAATGATTAGAGAACAAGATGGTTCCATGACCATTTGCTTCAAAATAGATTCCAACATCATAGGCAGCAGCTTTCTCATGCAAGTATTTTACTCCGGTGGGGATAAATACAACTTCTAGACCCATTTGTTTCAGGTAATCAGTGGACGCACCATTTGCATAAGCTGTCTGTACAACACCAAGATGTGGTTGATAATTATTATTTACCTTTTCACCACTAGCCTCACTGAGAATACTTAATTGTTCCTTGATAAATAAAGCAAACAAAGACAGTATCTTGTCGCCATCAACTAGGTCAATTTTGCCACTACTATTTGGTAACACTGCAAAATATACTAGACGGTCAGCATCTCCATCCAAACTTGCACACCTGAAACATTAGCACCATCCAAGCAATTAGTTGCTTCAGCAAGGTTAAGTGGGTCAGCATGGTAAATTTGTGCTGGTTTTGGCTCAAAATTCATCATCCCCACTCTGTTCATAAGGATTAAAAGAGCTTTAAATGGAAAGGAATGAAGTCCCAATGAACTTAATTTTGTGTAAAACTTTTATCAAAGCTCAAATAAGAATTCAAATTATTTGTATAATTCAAGTGACATATCAACTAAGATGAACTAATACGAGGATGGCTCACCGTATCCCAACATCAGTAGGATCGAACCCACACGGAGTAACCTTCTCCTTCCAATGTTCAAAAAAACTAAAATCGGTACGAGGCATTTTTCTCTGGGCTATGCGAGGCGGAAGCCTTGATTTAAAGACCTAAAAATCCCCAAAAAATTATGAAAAAATACTAATAAAATCATAAAATAATTCATCATTACAATTAAGCTCATAGAAGACATAAATAACAAACGTCACAGTAATGTATCATTATGTTCAACACTAGTCATGTATTCATGTTAAATTTATGTTCAAAAACTGAATTTAATATTGTTCCTAACTAATTATTTTGGTGACATTAGCAATTCATGTACACAAATAATGATATTGTTATTGACAGTCTAAAAAACCAAATGGAATTATCATATACTATCTTTGTTCAAAAAGAAATTAATAAAAACACAAACAGAGCAATACATCAAGATTCTCTCAAGTACACAACAAAAATTGTTTGGTAAAATCAATACAAGCAGAAGCAGTCAAGCACTATTATGATACATTTGGGATTAGTAAAATTATTAAAACTTAAAATCACCTATGGTTGCAGCAACGAAAAAATAAACCTTAACCAAATGAATGGAAGGAAAACAGAGACTACAGTGTTGGAAAAAAACAAAAATAGAGTACTACACTGTAGTCACTATAGTCATAGAGTCACTTAGCATTCAGAAGTCAGAACTCAGAAGAAAATAAAAGACAATAAAACAGAAAAGAAAACAGAGCAGCAGACGAGACAGAAGGAGAAGAAAGAGGAGAACGAAAGCAGTAGACGCGACAGAAGAAGTCGACAGAAAAAGACGCGACGAAGGAGAAGGAGAAGGAGAAGAAGGAAGATACCTGTTGAAGAGTGGTGAATTCGCAGTAGACGCGAAGAGGAGAGCAGCAGACGCGAAGTCGATGCAAACGCAAAGTAGCGAGGCAAAGCCAAATCTAATATTAAGCTAAATCTGATATTTAGGGTTTTTTTTAAAGCCAAAGTGAGGCGCACGCCTCGCGACGCCTTGAGGCGCAACGCCACGAGGCTCAACCCTCAGCCGAAAAAGGCGCAAGTCTCACCAAGTCCAGGAAAAGCGCCCGCCTCGCTACGAGGCGCGCCTCGAGCGCTATTTCGAACATTGTCTCCTTCTGCACATAATCGGCACCAACTCCATCATTGAGCACACCTTTACCAGAGTTACGGATATCGACATCAAAACCATCTAACCTCTTCTTCAGGACTTCTCGCTTTTCTCCACCAACACCTGATGAGTATGAAATATGCTATATTTTTATTCCTTAATACTTAATCTTTTGTATTTATTTTGTGCCTAAATAAATTCATTATTCTTATATTTTTATTTTAGGTACAATTGAAGGGGTTTCATGATTTTGAAAATAAATTGGAGGAGGTTTACGGGATTCCTAACAAATCAAGGATTCAACAATTAGTATCATAAATGGATTTGGATTCACGCGACAATGAGTTTAAGCACATGACAATTGTGGAATTTATTTCCAATTTCAATTCTGAATTTTGGATTCTAGAAGATTAATTTTTACAATTCTATTGTAATTAGGATTTCTTTTAGACTAAGATTTATTTCCAAATTGAATTCTATTTCTTTATGGAAATTAGTATAATTTGTAATTCCTTTAGGACTTGGATTTCTACTTCCTATTGGATTTAGGACTTTGTCTAGCACTATAAATAGATGATGAGAGTCAAGGTTTTATTCATTCAATAATCAACTATCATCTATTGGAGTGCAGACTCAAGAGCATGTCAAGCTAGTTCTTTTTATTCAGTTCTAAAGGGAGGTGAATCCTTGTTACAAGTAATTGATTAATTGAGTATTATTATTTATTTCTTCTTGTGTGAAATTTCTTCTGATAATCTGTTTTCATTGATTGCTTGCTAATTGATCTAATTAATTTAATATGGCCAATTGAATTAGTTTGATCATTATCATATGCTAGATTAAGATTGGTATTACGTGTAATTGATATTTGTCTTCATCATAAGTAGCAACTTGGTAATAATAATTGTGGACAAGCTTTTGTTTATTGCTAAGATTATCAGAAAACAAGTTAAACAAATCGAGCTTATGTGTTTGTTGCTTGGATTAGCCTAATTCTCTATTTCTTAATGCTTCTATCATATTAAATCTAGAGAGCTTATTCTAGGTTGTATGCTAGTTAAAATCTGGTGGAGAGCTTGTTTCATACAGTGATAATCTAAGGAGAATTTCGGATAGCAGAGCTTATTGTTATCTAGGGCTAATAGTTTCATTGAAGAAAAAATAATAATAACTTGATTAATTGATTATTGTACTTGGTGAAACTGAACTGCAGAACTGAAGTTTTTACATATTTGGTTAATTTCATCGTTAATTCTTGTTCTCTTAGTTTAAAAATAATTTTCAAAAACCCCCATCTTTATTTTCTGTTTAAATAGTAGAATAATTCTAAAACAACTTTACTCTATGTGGGATCGATCCTTACTTGCTACTGTGCTAATTATTATAAATTGTGAAGTGAAAGTGATGTTAATTTAGGAGTATCAACGACAGCTCCCAACACCATTTGCACCGTCCACGATCAATTTGTTATTCTTATATCTTAGAACACTTTGGGGGATCAAATCTATCAAGCATCTGACCAGATATAGAAGCACATAAAGCAAATATTTTTCAATTCAGACAAACAGATGTAGGCCTTAAGCTCAAACTAATCTGAACGAACTTGAAAGCTGATCGAAGTAATCAAGTTCAGATGGCTTTGCACCATTATTCATCGCACGAACCATCCAATGGAGTTGCGGAGTTGTGACAATTCCCATGTCAATGGCAGTAGCTCCAACTATTGAACTCATTCCCTTGAATTAAACAAATATAAGTTGCATTATATGACTTTCATTTATAGTTAAACAATAATTTTATACTTTTATTTCAAAGAGATCATAGCTTCTCAAAAAAATTGTGCATGCATAGGTAGTAGTTGAGGGTTCCAGCATTATTAAAAAAAAATGTATGTGCAAATAGATACAAACTAATTAGTGAAAATTCCAATTTCATGGCAACAAAGGAGAAGCAAGCCATACTTGTTTTGCAGCCCTAATAAGAAGAGACTCCCCACTAGGCCTAGTGTCTCTCCCCAATAATATCTCAGCTGTCCGTGCTCCTCCTTCGAGTGGAATGTTTTCCTTCTTCACAAATTTAGCTATGACCTGTTTCAAAAATTTAGGGACGAATTACACAACGAATAACTAAAAAGATACAACTAAACATAAATTATTTTCAAAATGCACACTATAATACCTCACATACCAAAACAGAGCTTATCAGCCACCAAACAGTAAACCTTGACAAAAGACAATACAAAACAAAAACACTCTTACATACAATATGGATGCATAAAATATGGTATTTTGACCAAGTACAAAGTCGGCCTCAAACTGCAATTGCATCTATTTTTTGTGAGTGCATATACTTGAATTTTCTTTTAGCTACATTATACATGCACCTAATTCGTAAACATAATTTATCCATGTATAATTACGTAAACCCAGTTTATAAACCCAATGCCTTTGCTCCTCACATCCTACTTTTAATAACTTCTGTTAGTTTCAACGCATCATAGTAAATAATATAAATCACCCACATTTGAGTTAACTCATTTCAAATCAAAGAAAATAACTTGAACCTGGAGCAGGTGTTGAGGATCAGGGGCATTAGCCAGCGAATCATCAAAAGGCTACCAAACCTGAGTGAGCATTTCACCCGTTGGGTCAGCAATTTTGACTCCATTGTCGGAGACTTGGTTATGGGAAGCAGTGATCATCAATCCGATCACAGCTTGAGTCTTGAGCGACCTCAGCGCCATCAATATCCCAACCCTATACACCGTCGATTCCAAAATCGATGCATCTGCTCTAAACCCAGAAGTTCCGTACGATAATCTCACCCCTAATTCATTCCAAAATCATCAACCACAAAATTGCAAGTCAGAATTCCGAAGGCTTATAATAGTGTTAAAACCTGAAATAGAAATTTATTGATTGGGAATAGAACCGACCTTGGGGAGGAGGGAAACGAGCAGAGGAATCGAGGAGGATGGATTGGTATTGTTCGTTCATCTTCTGATCTCTTCAACGATCTACTGGTGTGGATGTGAGGGGTTAAATATACTTTTCACCACTCTACTCGACCTCGGTTTACAAATGAATCATTGAACTGATTTTTTTTTCATTTGACTCACTGAACTACAATTTTATTACAAACCGTTACAAATTCTGTTAAATTGCTTGACTTTGGAAGGAAAAATTACACGTTCCCACGTGGGAGAGAGAAATCCTACATGTCAGATATTTTTCTTTGTGGTATGCCTAGATGAAAATTTGTATAAATTTAATGCTAAATTAATCTAAAATTAAATAAATAAAATAAAATAATGCATTCAAAATAAAAGTACAATAAAAATAATTTTTAAAATTTTATTTTAATCATTAATATTTGTACAATTTTAAATAAATTATATAATTATATAATTTTCTTTTAATTTAAATAACTCATAAATAAATTCAAACTTCATAAATATAACTAAAATTTTGAAAATTAATTATTATTTTTATTTTTGAAAACTAATATAATTATTATTTATATTATGAAATCATTAAATAAATATTAAATATATTAACAAATAATTAAATTAATTAAAAATATATTAACAAATAAGTAAAGTAATTAAATAAAATATATTAATTAAAGTAATTAATAATAAAATATATTAATGTGTAATTTTTACAAATATATTTATATAAAATTAATGAATTCATATTTTTTTTTAATTCAAAACAGAGGAACATGTTAATTCCTATAATTCATATTCATGTTATTCAAAGAGGAACAGGAGCCTGAAATCTGTTTCTTCAAAACAGACAATCAAAAGAGGAGAAAAACAATCAGTGTAGAAATCGGTGGAAATCAAAGTTAAGATCTGGATCTGGGTTGTTAAGATCTAAAAAAGCCTCTCCCTCTAATCCGTTCTTCAAATCATTCTTCTAAAATCATGGGATTAGGGTTAATTCTATTTCTCCTTGCGCTGTGGCTACGCCATTGCTAAGGAATACAATGGGGTTGGAGAAGAGTGCGGTGGAGGGAATACTTTGCACGTCGGCAAATCTGAAAGGGGTTGTGCCGACGGCGGAGGACCTGGCGGCGACGGCGGTGTATTTGAGTAGTGATGAGTCCAAGTATGCGAGTGGATTTAATCGGCGAATCTGAAAGAGGTAGTGATGAGTCCAAGTATGTGAGTCCAAGTATGTAGATTTGATTTCGAATTATTTTAAATTTTGGATCTGGGTGGTGAAGAAGAAGAAGATGTAGTTTCAGATTTTTAATTTGGATTTGTGGTGAAAAATATGATGAATTAAATTTGTATTTCGGCTAGTTCTAATTACTATGATGAATTATATTTGGATTTGTTGTGAAGAAGATGATGAATTAGATTTGAATTTGGATTTGTGATGAAGAAGATGATGAATTCAGATTTGGATTTGTGGTGGAGAAGATGATGAATAATATTAGATAATTTTGTATATTTAAAGTTAACTTCAAATATTTAAAAATTAAAAAAAATATATGTAATCATTAATTTTATATAAATACATTTATAAATATTATATATTAATATTTTTTTATTAATTAATATATGTTTTTATTAATTTAATTATTTGTTATTTAAAAAAAGAGAGAATTCAAGTTTGAAAATAAAAAAAAATTAAACTAAAGTTATTTTATTATTATTATTAAAAAAAATTCCACGGTGGGTCTTATATTCCACGTAAGCGTTGCCATGTAGACTTTCTGTTAACTTTTAACACTTTTAGACGGAAATTTCAATTTTTGTAAAAAAATTATAGTTCAATGAGTTGACCGTAAAAAAATTCAGTCTAGTAATGTATTTGTAAACCGAGGTCGAGTAAAGTGGAGAAAAGTGTATTTAACCCTGGATGTGAGAGAAAGCTTCTTACTTATGAAAGTAACACTTGTAAGAACATTTTTGGAAAGGAGGTAAGAATATTTATACGGCAAAGGTGCAAAAATACCCCAAAGTTTACCCTGAAGTCTCACTTATATCTTGAATTTTTTTTTTCAAAAAGTACATTTGACGTTATAAATTTTGGGTCAATTGTGCCCAAGGCTGAAAACGAGTCGGACGGGTTGGGGTTGGGGTTGGGGTTGGGGTCGGGGTCGGGGTCGGGGTCGGGCTCGGATCGGAGTCGACTCGGGAAAAAATCGAACAAGACTCGAGTTCGTTTATGGGCGAGTCGATTTTGAGCAGTCTTTATTATTCGACTCTTCAAACGATCCGGATGTGAGAGAAGTCCTACTCTACTCGTTTTCTACATGAGTAGCTCGATAGATTTCGAATCATTCGCCATGAATTCAATCGAATATGTTCGATTATGGTTCGCGAGTATGAATATATGTAAAGCTAAGTTTGATTCTTGGACGGCTGACGATTTCTGGACTGGAGTACCAAATTGACCCAGCTGGGGAACAGAAATCATCAGCCGCCCAAGAATCAAACTTAGCTTTACATATATTCATACTCGCGAACCATAATCGAAAAATAACTCTCCCTTATAATCATACTAATGACAAGAAAAATAACTAAAACAACAAAGATTGGAGCTTTTCTATAACACACGAATAAGAAATCAATTGGGAAAAAGTAGAACCAGACACAATTTTATAGCAGTAAATATAAATTAATAAAACATGAGTTCGAAAGAATAAAAAAAGGTAAACTGAAATTTTGAGAAAGATTATTAATAAAATAAAAATAAAAAATTTCTGCAAATAACTAATGAAACAAGATATAACACATAGGAATTCCTAGTGACCATTGAATTTGACAACCATAAATAAAAAGTGAATTATTGGATTTGCCCTTTAGCATTTTCCCTTGTAATCATACTAATGACAACAAAAATCACTAAAACAACAAAGATTGGAGCTTTTCTATATAACACACGAATAAGAAATCAATTGGAAAAAAGTAGGGGGGACTGCCCCAACTTTTGTAACTACTATATATGCAACTAATAAAATTTAGCAAGGTTAGAACATAATATGCACAAGATAACTTATTCAGAACTAACACATGCTGCAGTGGAAACTCTTTTACCAGAATTCTCATATTTTAATCTCTACGATAAAAATAGAGAGAATGACTAATCAAAATAACAGAACCAGCAGTGCCAGAACAATTTCACAAAACAAAGAAAATAACAAATGAAATAAGGTTTAGCAGGTAAAGAAATTCCACGTTTCCTGACTTCTTTTCCTTTACAAATCCAGTTCTAAACATCAAATCTTATTTCTTATTTTGGGAGAGTTAACTGTAGCCCCATACTAAGCTAGAGTCTTAGTTACTGTTTTTGGAATTTTATGAAAATGAGCACTTTCTTAGATACCAACTTCAAAAAAAATCATTTCAGAAGTAAGAAATCAATTGGAAAAAAGTAGAACCAAACACAATTTTATAGCAGTAAATAAATTAATAAAACATGAGTTCGAAAGAATAAAAAAACGTAAACTGAAATTTTGAGAAAGATTATTAATAAAATAAAAATAAAAAATTTCTGCAAATAACTAATGAAACTAGAGAGTGAGAGGGGGAAAATGTGTAATGATTAATCAAGAAAATTGTACCTCTTATACACTGGCAATGGCTATCGAGCAGACAAAGAGATTTCAATGTTCGTACGGGAGAGAAAGATGAAATAACATAAGGAACAAACACTCTAAAAAAACCCAAATTGCAAAGAGACTTAAATGGACCACATAAAACCTAGAAATCGTCCAAGGTCAAAACCCAGAACGAGTTGATGGATAATAGTTAAGGGTTTACCGAATCGAAGTCGAGATATGTTGATTCTTGGTCTTCGTGTTGCTTGATTCGATTTTTTCGAGATTGGTTTTTTTTTTTAACTAACAACTTCAATTTGTTTTGGAAAGATAGAACAGGGGTTGGGTTTTGTTTTTGATTTGGAGAGAACAGAGATTTTGTTTTGGAGAGAGGAGGTTGGGTTTTGTTTTTGATTTGGAGAGAACAGAGGTTTTGTTTTGGGTAGAACAACAGCTTCGGAATGTTTAATTTAGGAGAGAACTGCAATTTGAATTTTGTTTAAATAGGTATGCCACTTAAAAGGAGAATGGTGGTTAAGAGAGACTGCTTAAGATCTTTATATATATATATATATATATATATATATATATATATATATATATATATATATATACGGTCCGTCTCTAAAGCAAATCTTGAAGAGCAAATCAAAAATGAACCGTCGTCTTTGGTGTTTATGGCGACGGTTCGATCCGTCGCCATAGCCATGTAGTCTTTGGCGACCGGTCGAACCATCGCCATAGACACCTAAGACGACGGTTCGTCTTTGATTCATTTTTTAAGGTTCGTTTTAGAGACGGGTATAAGTTGTCCGTCGTTAAAAGTATAGACGACGGTTGTATGATCAAATTGTCGCCGGATCCGTCGCTAAAAAGAGGGTGAGCTCAGGTGAATTGAATAAATTGTGAGGTTAAAATCCGTATTATATATATATATAGTAAAACGCGAAACAACTTGATTAAACTTGTACTGCTTCTGCTGCATAATTCCAGTTTGCACATGATCACCAAGTTGTGTACTAAATTAAAATCAGAATAAAAATAAAATCAATATCACAATAATAAATTAATTATGATGTTATGCTATAATTTTAACATGATCTATGGTTACGTTATCAAAACTATGATTACATTATTGTATAGAATAAATTAATTATGATGTTATATTATAATTTTAATTCCGCATAATCTCTTTATTAGTATAATATAGAATTATTCTATATGTTAAGAAATTTCCGAATATAATTTTTTCAAAAAGTAACTTGTTGAGTATATGTGGAAAAGCAATTCATAGCCGAGGCATGCATAACCCAATAACTAAATCTCCCACCTGCTACGATTTTTTATTTTTTATTTTTAACGATGCACGTCCCTACCAATTGGAGTTCTTTATTGTTAAGTAAAAAATAAAATAAAAAAATTAAGTGGATGCTTTCTTGCTACTGTTCCTGCTCTTTATGTCAACCTGTAACATTCATGTCCCACCTGTTTGACTTTACATTACAATGGGAAGGCTTTGGTCTCTCTATTATGCCCAAGGATAGAGAATGTACGCATCATATATATGGCAAACAGTATGTGAATCAAATTAATAAAATATAATTTTATAATGGAAATGAATTCATGCAACGAATTAGTAATGTGAACCAGTGTCAAGCCACCATATATTATAAGGTACATCAATTAAAAGGATTCATAAGTTACATAATTTATGGACGATATACATTTCTTTTCAAGTCATTCTCTTAATTTAGGGTATTCTTTCTGAATATGTTATTGCTTTTAACCAAAAATCTTCTAGTTGTGCCATATAGACATTCTCATGCAAGTTACCATTAAGGAATGCAGTTTTAACATCCATATGATGTAACTCTAAATCATAATGAGCTACTAATAAAGCCATGACTATTCTAAATGAATCTTTCCTGGATACTGGAGAGAAAGTTTAATTATAATCCACACCTTCATTTTGAGTGAAAGCCTTCGCAACCAATCGAGCTTTGATACCAGATGTTAAATAAATTATATAGGAACTTGTTATTGTATAGAATAAAAATAAAATCAATCATCACAATAATAAGTACTTACATGAATTGAGATAAGCTATCTTGTGTGTATTACGCTTCCGCTGCGCTTAAGGGTGAAGGTCTTCAATTGTCTTATGATGGATATGTAGGTGTGTATAAAGTTCTTGAGACGACAATTGGGACCAAACCCTAACTGTTTTATTTATAAAATAGGTAAGGGTCAAAATCGTCCATCAAGATTATGAAACTCTAGGGCTCATTATGCAATGTACTATTAGGAATATTATTTATAGGTCACATAATTAATTATCAAATTCATAAATAAAGTGATTAAATTAATACAATATGTAAGTTCAATAATTACATAAATAGTAGAGGTCACATAAAGAATAAAATATTTCAACAATGTACTAAATTAACTTGGACCTCAATGGTATATTATTGATAATACCAGTACAAGTTAAAAATAGGGTCCTTTACAATAATATACAACATTTAAAAAGTAATTACACAATTAGTGTACTCATAAAATATTTACACAATTAATACACTTTCTATATTTATTTATAATATTAGTGCAATTAGGATTCCTTAATTTAGGGAATTAGTATAGGATTCAATTCATAATAATAAGGAAACCTAAAATCAAGGAGAATAACTACCATAATTAATAATTTAAATTCAAATATTTTGGATCTAACAACAAAAATAAATTCAAATTCAAGAAAAATAATTAAAATTCAAATATTCAAAGTTTGACAACTTCATCTTCCACCTCCCCTTCGCCGGTCATCTTCCTCCTCCCCTTCGCCGCCGCTTCAACACCTTGAAGATGTAGATCTGTAGATCTTGAAGGTATAGCCGCCATGGACGCCGATCTCCTCATCCATTACGGCCACAACTGCCATTATGACGAAGGTTGATTTAGTCCAGAAATTAAAAGGAGAAAAAGATAAATTTTAGTGCAATTGGTATCCAAATATTTATACAAAGGTAACCATTTTAGTTTTTGTGGGTAACCAAGAGAAATTTCAGTGCAGTTGGTAACCAAAACTTTCAAAGGTAACAATTTTAGTTTTTGTTGGTTACATTTGTATTAAGGTTTGGCTACCAACTGCACTATGAAAAAAAAATCTATAATAGATTTTTTATAATTAATTGGTAACCCAATAAAACTGAATTGGTTACCTTTGTATTAAGGTTTGGCTACCTGCATTATAAAAAAAATCTACAATAGATTTTTTTTAATTAATTGGTAACCCAATAAAACTGAATTGGTTACATTTGTATAAAGTGTTAGCTACCAACTGCACTATTAAATAAAAAAAATCTATAATATATTTTTTTAAAATAAATTAGAAACCTAATAACACTGAATTGGTTACCTTGATATGAATGTTTGGCTACCAACTGTACTATAAAAAAAATCGCAGCAACTGTACTATGAAAAAATCGCAGGTGAAAGGATAACAGATTACACAGGTTATCTGTTGTTCTCTTCTTCCTTTCAGTGCTTTTGATTATTTTATCAGAAAAATTTTCTCACTTCATCCATAGAATCTGTGATTGAAATGTTGCATTTGGGCCCCCAGGTGATCATATTCGTAATATCCACTTTCCATTTGATATTGAGGTTAATACATCAACCACTGATGCTAGTGAAATGGTTGAAGAACTGGACCTGACAGATCAAGATGTAACAGGATCGGAATTCAAATACTAAGAGGAGGAGAGAGAAATGAGTTTCTCATTTGTGCTCATGATGTTTTGAAATGAGAGAGAAATGGGTTTCTGTGCTCATGATGTTTTGAAAGGAGAGAGAAATGGGTTTCCCATTTGTCTGTTGCTCATGATGTTTTGATCCGCTGTAACAGGATCAGATCAAGATGTCGCTTTTTGATTTGTTCATGATGTTTTGATTAGTATGCAGTTGTTAGATGAGGAGAGAGAGAAGAAGTTATGGAGATAATTACTCCTTAAATTAAGAAATCCTAATAGTACTAATATTGTAAATAAATATAAAAGTATATTAATTGTGTAAATATTTTATGAATACACTATTATTGTAATTATTTTTAAAAATGTATTAAAATATATAATTGTACCTTAAAAATACTAGTTCAAGTTAACAGGCCAAGAAGATAAAGGAAACAAAGGGGAAATATCTTGTACGGAAGCTTTATATAAATGTAGGAAGTTGACACTTGGGTCTCTAAAATCTGATCTTGTTCAATTACATAAATGCCCTTTTACTCATTTAATGCAAAAGCTACTCCACAATAATAATAATAACCAGCAGTCGTGTCACAAGAAAAGGTTGTCAATTTGGTCAAGTTTATGTTTGTTTTTCTGACAACCACGATTGCAAATGTTTCATACCCAGACATACATACTGAAAGTCTTACAAGCCAACTAGATGAAACTAGACAACATTTAGGTACAAATAAACACATCTAAAATACCATTAAAAAAAAAGGTCCTAAATTTTACAATGCAAGATGAATCAAAAACCCCTACTTCTCGGGGCATCTTGTCGCCAATTCCCCGGCGGTTGCCCAGCCCCAGTCACCGAGGTTCCATATAACTGTCCTACATTTCCTAAACTACCAGGCTGGAATCCCTGAGGCCGTGCCCATCTACCGCCCTGCTGCCGTGATGGGTTAATATTCATGTTTGTTGGAGGCATCGCAACAGGCTGCTGCGCCCCTACTTGCTGGGACATAAGATGGTGAGGGGCTAATGACCCTAGAGGTTGATTAACCATATGAGGGTGCATTGGCTGGTGAAAGCTATGAACAGTGAGCGAGGGTGCCGGAATCTGATGTTGTGGGACATCTGGCCGCCACTCCGGTATGTCATCATCATCATTATCATTGTTCCATGCTTGATTTCCATGCCCAACGCCTCTTTTGTCCTGCCAAGTCCCAGGATTATTATCACTATGTCCAGTTTGCCCATATTTTTGTATGAGCTCTCTCATTTGGTGTGGGTTAAAAGAGGTCAATCTTGATGGCTGAGATGAAACCCTACCGGGCACAGATGAGGTAGAGTTGCCGGAGAAATTAAACTCCGGCAAGTCATCATCATCCCGAGCAGCACCCGGGCCAAACCCAGGAGGGATATCATCATCATCAGCATCATTAATGGGTGTGGGTCCAGATCTCACAGGAGGTTGGCCAAAGGTAATAGGAGTTCTTGATGCCATATTCACGTTTACATTTGTGTCCTTTTCTTGTCTCCTAGAAATTAAGTGTTGTTGCTTTTTAGAACTATGTTTATGGTGTGAAGTTGAGTTAGGTGAGATTGTGGAACTTATATGAGCCCTTCTCCATACAACTACTCCAATTAAGCCATTATCCGTTGATTTAATTATCTCAGTCTGGTCCTTTGCGAGTTGTTTGCCGAGCATTTCAAGTATCTTTGGGTGAGGGGGGGTGAGATAAAGTTCCATCCCCGCCGTCGGTTCAGCAAATCCTAACCTCTCATCAAGAACATACGAATCTACAACCTGTATTTCAAAAATAAATAAAATAAATAACACGCTAATTTGGACAAGAAAATAATGGGTTTAGATCTATGGCCAAAAGGGTATAAAATTAAAGTAGGTCACCTCACGGAGGCTTGCTTGGTCATCCTCGGAGGACCCTGGCTTCAAGACAAAGTGGACAACCTGTAACAGAGACAGATTCTCATTAAGACGATTGATTCAAAAAAAGTATTTACATGCACATAAAACCTTGGCAGGATGTTTTGTTTAAATGATAAAAACAAGCCTTTAATTATACTCTGAGTCTTCCCAGATAAGTAAATATATGTCACACAAGCGGTTCATTTTCTTCAGATGACTATTTAAAATCAATCACATAATTTTATATGCTTTTTTTATGCAACCTATTAACCACTTTATTTAAAATTTTCAGGATAACAGAAGATAAACTAATGTATCATCTCCCACAAAAGAGATCTGGATAGTTCATCAAACTTGCTGATCCAAAATATCAGAAAATTCCTTATATTTGCAAACGCAACAGAGATGATTTGATCTATTTTTGCTTTTTCAGATTCAAATCTCATTTGCAAAGTTAAAAATACCAAATCAGAGTACACAATCCCGCAGCATCTCATCAGCCATTCCAAAACAGTGCACTTTCAGAACGGCTGATGACGTGGACGTGCAGTGGTTCCAATACTAGGCCATATTTGATTAAATTTATGCCTTCCAAGACTTGAGGGTAATTCACTGTCACACGGGGACAAGATTTAAAAAAAGGGAAGAATGGTGAAGAGCACATATATTCTTATAATGAGATCACACGCAAAGTTGTTGGAAATCTGTAATTTTTTCTTCATATATAAGTTGGTTGCTTCACAACAGTAACGCCATACATCCTCCTCAGCCTAAAACAAATGTCACTTGCCATCAATGATCGCAGGCTACCCAGTACTTTTACTAACAAAGTACTAAAAAAACACCTAAGCAGGAGATAAATTTGAATTACAACGAGATAAAAGGGGACTTGAGATACCATGACTGCACGACTTCGGGACATTGGAAGTTCTTGAAGGAATTTTTCAAATGCGTCAAGTCTGACTCTACCCTTGATTTCAAGAGAGCTTGCCCACTCCTTTGTTGATGTTTTTTCACCACTGTGAGACCGATAAAAGATCAGAAAAAAAGCGAGAATAATTGAATTACAGAACATACTAAAAATTTAACAAATTCCCCTCTTGCAAGGAACTGTGACTAAAGATGTTAAAAACAAAAACACTTGCATTATAATCTTGAAAAGATTGTTGGAACTGACGAGGATATCAAAAACTAAATTCAGACTATAGCTTCAATGAACATGATAAGGCTAAAAGTTAAGATAGCAATTGATGCATCTTCATCATGTCAAGAATACATGCATTTTAAAACTATCAGAAATTACAGTATGAAATTATGGCTGCCAACAAGGATGGAAACAAATGTGAAATAGACAAGGAACAAAAGGAAGACAACATAAAGTAGAGAACAAGTTAATTAACAGGAAGCTAGGAAAGACAAATCTTGCATATACTGCCCGAGTGAAAAGATGCATACCTTCTAAACAAGCCAATAACTGTAACCGAGGCTGAAACTTGTAACTGGAGTGCACCCTCCCAGACATGTTCAGCCATAGATATTTTATCAGGAGTCGAGTGCTTTTGCTCCACCAGATGGTCACTAGATTTAACATCCAACTCCAATTCTGTGATTTTCATATCAATTTTTGTAGCCTTACCTAGCTTGGTATCACCAG
This sequence comes from Panax notoginseng, assembly GCA_016801055.1. Classification (NCBI taxonomy): domain Eukaryota; kingdom Viridiplantae; phylum Streptophyta; class Magnoliopsida; order Apiales; family Araliaceae; genus Panax; species Panax notoginseng. The sequence goes on from CM029013.1 coordinate 254,737,250, forward strand.
GATCTTTGGAAGCAGGATTAGAAACCACCACTTTATCGCCAGTTTCTGATTTTACCTTCTCCGAGGAAGGTTTTGTCTGACCAGCATCCACTGCTAAATTGTCAAATGGTGGTTCAGAATTAAGGGATTCCATAAATTCATCTAGGGAGACAATTGGTGGTAGAAATTCTGCATCCTTGAATTCATCTTCAATCAACCCTTGCATTAAATCAGTCCCATCAGCAGGAATAGTAAGGCTACATGAAGAATCCTGGTTATCCAAACTACCCTTCTCACTTTCAACATTTTTCGCGTCTTTAACTTCTTTATTCTCAGACGAGGAAGGAGCTACTGTCTCCTTGTCTTTTGGTAGGATCTGAGTGAATGTAGTTGTCCCAACAGAAACTTCCACCGAGACACTGTCATCTTGTTCAACTTCCACTTGGTACTCCCCCTTGTGAGTTTTTTTAACCAGACGTCTTCTATCACCATCTGAATCAGGTAAAACTATCATTTGAGCAAGCTCTTCAGCCTTCGCCATTCGCCACTCAGAAAGTTCCTTCGAAGCAAGTTCCTCGGCCGTCATTGAACACAATTTTTCAGGGGAAATCTCACCAGACATAACTCTCTCTCGCAAATCTGGATTATTTCGATCTTTCAAATTAAACATAAGAGACCTACCCTTCTCTTTGTACTTTTTATTTACACCTCCAAATAATTTGAAAAGTTCTACCTCAATTTTGAAAGCTAAATTTTCAGGTGATTGAAGATTTTTCTCACCTCCATCTCCACCAGCATCCACATGTTTGACACCTTGAACCTCCTTTGCTTCATTTTTGAAAGTTAAACATTCAGGAGACCTAACCATTTGCTCATCCCCATCTTCACCTACATCCACATGTTTGGCAGCTTGAACCTCCTTTGGTTCCACCACCTCGATAACCATGTCCCATGCCCAAGAAAGACCGTTTCCCTGTAAAAGCTCATCTTTGACGAAGAAATTGTCTGTGAATGAAACATCACCGTCAGGCAAAACAGTATTGTATAGGGAGTCTTGCCCACTACTTTTCCAGGTATGTGGAGAATTTACAACGCCTTCATGAGTAGAAGCCTCAGCAAATGAGTTTTGACCGTCCTTGGGTTTATCAGCAGAACACGTTCCTTTAGAGTGCATGTTTTCAGGTACGCCAGCAGCATCAACAGGGGTAGAAGTGGACTCAGCAAGTTTGGAATCCTTTGATGGTTGACTAGGAGTAATATCTACTTTATTTGGAGAACTCTTCTCTTGCGTAGGAGTCTTATTCTCGTTCTGATGGACCAAAGCCAACGCAGCAGCTAATGATTCTCTCATTTTGGACCTCACAGATTCAAATGACTCTGACCGGATCTTGCGTTGTGCTTCCATTTGAATGGTACGGCCCTTTGGAGTCTGAACACGCTGTGTCCCAGATTTATTTGAAATGGATTCATTTCGCACCATTTTCTTGTTTGGTGCAGGTGAATTTTGTGACCCAGATGCACTGGACATAGATTGTAAATGCATAGCTTTTTTATTTGTAGCAGAGTGGTGCAGCGACCCAGGTGAACTTAAATGGGGTTCCATATGCGCTGCCCGCTTGTTAGGCATTGATATCTGCTGTTGAACAGAGTTATTAAACATCGGTTCTACTACAGCCTTCCGCTTATTCGGATACAATTTTTGGGACCCTAGATTATTCAAGCTGGCTTCCGTCTCTCTATCTTTCTGGATTGGCAATAGCTTTTGTGACCCCATATTGTCCAATGTAGGTTCCATGTTCCCCAGATGCTTATTTGACACTGTCAAGTTCTGTGACCCAGGAATGTAGGACATCTGGTCCACCAGTTGCATCTGCTGGTTTGAAATTGGAAACTGGTGTGTTGCAGAATCAGTGGACATTGATCCCATCATACCCATCCGCATATTTAGTACTGACGAATCTACATTGACATAAGTGGGTTCCAGCTGACCCATATCCCCATTCAGTATAGATAATTGCTGAGAAACAAGATTGTTTGACATGTTTCCCAAATATTATAATATATCCAATTCTCAATTGCAACTTAATTAGCTTTTTGCAATTTAGGTATTTAACATTGTGTAATGCAAATTACACAATTGGGTAGCAACAACAGACCGTTGCACAGGAATCTGCAATCATAGTAAAATCAATATTTAGTAAACCTGTGCATAAAATCACAGGTAGGAGTTATTAAGGAGACCATATAATCTAGAAAGCAACGAAATCATAACAAAATAAAGAAAGTGGAAAGCTACAGATGCATCAAAAGCAAGTAAACAAACACGTGCAATTCACGAATTACTGAAGCTTAAAATTTTTTAATAACAATCTATAACAAACAACTACTTCATTCAAACTTCTGCAGATAAAAAAGTTTTATACAAGAGAATGCAACATTGTCAGCAATACTTTATATTATCTCATGATTTCAAATAGACAAGAAGGTAATCAAGTTTATAAACTTAGATTTTAATTTGCATCCCTATAGAACAACAGTACATTGTGTTCATTGAAGATTAGATTCTATGAAGGTCTCTAGTGATGAGTTGCAACAATACCCTAACTAATTAGTAGACTCTGTGACGCAAATGCTATAATAAAAATAAATAAAATAGAAACTGTTTCATATACTAACCAGTCAGGAAACAAATATATTGTGTCTCACACTTGTGTGGATTTAAACAAGCATTGACACAAAATAGAATCAGTAAGGTAATCAAAAAGACAAGATGGTAAGTACTACTAAATTATTCACACGCCGGCAAATTGTTAGTCCAAAAGAAATTAGAAAACAAAAACGAAGAGGGAATGAAATATTAGATCGTTTACGAGTAAAGGCCAATTATGGATTATCTTTACAGTTTATATGTATACTGTTCAATATTCTAACACCTTCACATTCACCTTTAGATAGCAACTGTTGGAAAAGTTAGCTATCAAGCTCAACCAAAAATATATACAATTGAAATTGGCTCACAACTATCTTATCTCTTGGATATTTTTAACATCTTTACAGTTACAATTTAATCAGATATTAGAACAATATAATATCTTTAGCAAAATCTACAATCAGAAAACTCAATAAAAAACTAGAATAAAAGAAGGCTTAATGTGGAATCAGCTTATATGTTTTATGTTAGTGAAGTAGATTTGGTCAAGTTGAATTTAAAATTAAACATCATTGCAAAATTTACATTTCCACTCTTGAAACAGGTATAACAAATAACTTCATATCTCATAATCTTCAAACTCAATATGAAGACCTACAACCAGACACAATATTCTAATTGCAAGAAGACCTACAACCAGACACAATATTCTAATTGCATCAGTAATAGTAACGGTCAAAAGGGTGCTTAAATATAAGCAATATCAAGCACTAAGAGAGAAGTTAGCAAATAAAAGAGTGAACAATTTCAAGGATACCCTCGTGAAGATCCTATTGTGTGGAATTTGCCTCTTTTTTCTCCAATCATTCATTTTGAGGAGAACAAAATCAAGAATCAAGCCAAGTTTAACCTTAACCCTAACTCACCCAGAGCCTAGTCAAGCCCAAACACTAGTGAGACATACGAATGTACTCAATCAAATATATACACCACACTTCTATGAAACCTCCTTATATCAGTTAAAGCTATGGGAAGGTAGGAAGCACAAATAAGGGTGCGCCATATGGGGTTAGGAAAATTCGCTAAATCTCAAAATATGGGAATTCGGGTATAGGGGTATTCAACATATTTTATGATCACATATTTAAATATTTATATCTAGTTATAAATATATATATATATATATATATATATATATACGGTCCGGATCTTAAGCTTACCTCTTATCTAACATACCTTGTCTACCCCTCTTTAACGACGGACCGGGCAACGATTCGGTCCGTCGTTATATATTGTCCGTTGCTAAAAGCTAAGACGACGTTTCTACGTTTCTATATATAGCGACGGACCGAATCGTCTGGTCCGTCGCTAAAAAAGGATATAGTATACAAGGTATGTTAGATTAAGGGTAAGTTTAAGATCCGGACCGTATATTTATATATATATATATATATATATTATAAAACATTCAACATAATACATACTACAAGAGAAAAACAAAAATCCAACAAACAATATGATTATAATAGTTTGAAGTCATCAAATAGCAAAAATAATCGTAGCTAAATCAAAACACACAAGTTAGAAAGTAGGGGATAGTCCCTATGAGTCCCCAAGAATCAAAGTATCCAGTGGGGGATACGGCAGTTCGTTGGGGGTAATGAAGAACCCTGCTTCCTAGGTGGAAAGTAAATGACTGCTAGATGATCTACAGTGAGCTGCAAAAGTGGAGTTCTTAAACACTTTTTTTTCCGTCTATTACACTGTATATCTATTGTTCACTTTTACTTTTAAAGGACTACTAGGCACTAGCACACTCAAAAATTTATTTTCTTTTTTTAGCACCCAAGATAGTTTGCTGGAAAATAAGAAAAAGCTAATATAAATTTTTTATTATATTTTACCGTTTACTAAAAAGTAAAATATTATTTAAAACATCTATTTACTATACATCTTTATGTTATTATCTTCATCTATCACATTTTTTCATTTGATAAAGTTTATACTTTCACAATCACCTTGGCAAGAACTTGAAAAGAAATAAAAGCCACTGATAACATATCCTAAACACAATGTTCAAAAAACTTGCAGTATATACTCATGCATATATATTTATATTACGTTGTCAGTTTTGCAACTGTTACTGATATAAATTAATCAACCACTGGAAATGAAAATTACAACCACTGATTCCTTTTACTTCGCATGACACAAAGCATTCAAGCATTAATTTAAAATAGCATCCCATTATGGCCTATCTTGCATCATTAGGGTTACCAGAAGTAGGACACCACCAATTATATGCACCAATCTATTTTGAACATTTTCTAGGCTCCAATGAGAGACTTTAGATTCTTTAATTTTGAAATCGAATGCAAAGAGTAAGTTCCCTTTCATAAATAAAATAAAATTATAAAAGACGTTTCTTTTTTTTAACAAATACACATGTTTTTCAGAAGTTTCTGATCCAGATTTACCCATCAAGTTTCCCAATATTAGAGATCAAATTTTCATCGACTTAAAGTAATCTTTCCAGTATATGCATACATCTTTATTCAAAATTTAATGAGATTTGCTAACAATGACTAAAGGCAAAAAAAAATCTTATTACTTTTTTTTAAATCTTATTACTTTCTCCTTTTTCCTTTTTGCGGAGAGGAAAGAGTGATAATGATAGAATTCTAACACCCTTTGCCAGTTCAGAAGATTATTAGCAGTAGCCAAGGACACGCGTTACACTAATGATAAAACCACTGTAAATGTTTGCCAATAATGCCATAAGATCATAGACAAGCTTTGGATAGGCTTGGAACTTCTAAGTTGATACAAAAGACAAGGCATCAATTCAATTTGTCTTGGTAGATACACATGGCGGCAAGACGATCGATTTAAGCTGCAGAAGTATATTCTTCGCCTTCTCCCCATCTCACCATACATAGTTAAGCAACCTATTCAAATTGTTGAATACATCCAATAAACTTCATATAATGCTAACAAACACTTATAAAAATTGTAAAATAGTCCACAAACAAAGTACTTCCCAAAAAAAGAAAAAAGTAAAATAACTTGGGGAGAAAGATTATACAGCATGCAATTATCACAAGAAACACATGAAATTCATGAGTTATATACAATCCTCAGTTTGGACCTTGTATCCAAACATCATTACATTGCAGGTCTCAAGCTCAGACAACCAACATTGGCGTTCATACATAAAATTAGTTTTAAAAAGAACACGAACCTGGAGAATTTTGGTAAAACATGTTCAACCACTCCAGCTGACCACACAATATGATAGATTCCTTCAGTTTCAATAAACTACATTACAATCAGGACTAAGTTCAAAAAATTCCTCTTGAGGTCAAAAGAATATTTGGGACACTATAGTCAGTTGAAAGCTATGCAGGACTCTCTACGAGTGCACTTTGAATGTGAAAAATGAAAAGATAAAGAGAAAAAAATTACCACATATCAAAAAAAATGGTAGGTCCTATATAGGAATTGGCCTTACTTCTGGTGTGTCTGCACATTGGTATTCAAAATAAGTGTCCTCTATCACTGAGTACTCCCCAGTCCCAAAATGAGTGTCATTTAGAAAATTGTAACACATTCAGATTTGCTTTTTCCTAATATAGTTTTTATACCCATACTGGTATTCAAGAAATAAACACTGATTTACAAGTAATATCATCAATTCATTAAAAGTTACAAAGCAGGATAACATAATACTTTGAAAATAAAATAAAACAAAATAAAAATGGTTATAACCTTGGTAAATCAAATTCAAAAGATTAATATGACCTCTGGCCTCAATAATAAATGATAGCCAAGTAAAGGCAAAAATCAAATCTGCACATATCGGCAATAAAATTTGGTATAAGCCCTCAAATGCAATCAATACTATAAATCCGAAACACTCAACAGAGTTTCCAAAACTCAAAACCCTATATTGAAAGAAAAACAAAAACTATTGAAATTATATAAAGTACAAAAGTTTATAATTGATTAACGACCAGATGCTTTAACAGCACATGCACACATAAAGAAGATAAATTAAAAAATCTGAAACTTTATACACCAATTAATCGGCTTCTACAAAATAAACCCCCAATTTCTCAGGGCTACAAACACCGAAATCGAACGATTCTGATTCATGCATGTATAATAATCACATATATATATATATATATATATACAGAGACAAATTGGAAAATTGCAGTCATGGCGGATGGATTACCTGAAAGAACACCTGAGATAGAAGAGGAGAGAGATTGGATTTTGACAAGTTGAAGAGTGAGTCGGCTGTATGAGGGAGAGAAAGAGGTCTAATCTTCTGTAGCTAAAAATGTAAACCCTAGAAAGATCCGTAAGAGATATGACCAAACAGGCTCTAATAGAGGCCTTGACTTTCGACACGTGGAATTTATAATATGATTCTCATCATATCCTTTCCGCAAGCCAAGTCACTGTCTGGCTTGAGGAATTGTTTGGCATAAAGTATTTGTTGGCATAGCTTAAAATATGTGATTAGTGATTCTGATTACTGCTTTTAATTTTAATTATTTTTTTAAAAATATTTTATGTTTGGTAAATAATAAATATTTAAATTAGTAAAAAGTGTTTGCTATCAAAAAATTTACTAATCACTTATTTTAAATATAAATTATTAAAAAACATATTTTGAAGAGTAAAAATGGGTCATGGATGAAATTATTAAAATAAATAGAGATACATTAATAATATATTTAACAAAACTTAATTATTAGATTTGGCAAATAATCAAAAGCTCTAAAATAGAGTTTTTCATTATTTCTCTAGAAAGTAATTATAAGCAATTTTAAAATAAAGCTGCCAAATACTTTTTACGTCATATTTATTATAAACATGTTAAACTATTTATAAGCAATCCCAAACACCAACTTGATTGAAATCGTTATGTTTAAGAGTTTTGGACGAAAAATTTAAATTAAGATATAAAATAAAATCACTTAAAATTTATACAAAAAAATATATTGTTTTAGAGTTTATAAATGGATAATTTTATTCTAAGACTTTGATTTTATTATTATACTGCGACGCCCCCAAAATATGTATACATCACCCATTCTGAGTCGTCAAAACATAGTACATAAATAACTATAATTTTATTAATACAATTGTCGTACAAAATACGACAACACATAAACTACGAGTTTAAATACAAATATTGTCTTCTAGACAATATCCACTGTAATATTCGGTAAAAAAAAAGAAAAAAAATAAAAGATAAAAGATAAATATAATTAGATAATAAAAGTGTAACTAATAAGTATTTATACATATCTAAAACCTATAAAGATAAGAAAAGTCATTCAAGTTTAACAAATTTTTAATTTTAAAAAGGACTCTTTTATCTAGTAACCTATTTTGCAAAGGAATTACATATATTTAAACAACTAGAGAGATAATAACGTAAAAATTTATTTGGTTTTGGAATATTTCAAAACAGTGAAGAAGAAAAGAAGAAAATTCAAAAAGGTAAAACTTAAACTCTTATTTTTTTATTATGAGATGATATTTGCCTTATATATATATATGGTTAATTTTGTAATCAATTTTTATAATAATTAACTACGAATTTATTTAAAATTTAAGATTTATGTGCATAATATTTGAATAAAGAGTATGATTGTGTTATAATATTGTATTCTAATAATTCTATTTGTCTTAATTTTATATTTAAGATTTGTTCGTTTTTAATTTCGTGTTTTGTAATATCGAGGTAAGTGAGTTTCTGAACTATTTAGTGTTTTTAAGATTATCGTTACTTTTAAGTATGTCTTATTAATTATTCGGATGCCTAAATGTACAGTTTCAAAATTCGTTATGTTTTATTTAAGGCTTCCATTTAAATTAAATTGTTATGTTCTTTTATTTCAAAATTCAGATCAAGTATTTATTTTCGAACTCTGAATGAGATTATATGATTTTGAACTGTGAAAAAGTATCGTTTATATTATCGATAATATCGAGAAAAAATTTTAAAATCCTCAGTCTGACTATGTATAGAACCCGTAATTGATTACGTTTAGTTTCGAAGCTAATATAGGACCTACTAAGGCGCACACCTTTTAGATGCCCTTTGGGGAGCGTGCATTTTATAGATACCTTAGTAGGGTGCGTATTATAACGTTATCGAACTTTTGGGCCGTGTTACAGGGCTACTGTAACCTTAGTCGCTAAAGTTGTGGATTAAAAGATATATGATATACATTGAAATCATTTTTGAATTATTTTGGTTTTGAAAGTTTTTATACTATTGTTATTCAACAAAAAGTTATTTCAAAAAAATATTTTGTAAATTGTACTTGATTCAGCTAGATAGAGAGGATTGCTACATGCTGGGCTTCATCGCTCACCCCCTTACAGATTTTTGCAGGTCCCATCGTTGAAAGCTGAGCCTTTATTTGATACGCTTGGAATAGCTGGAGTTTAGTTTTAGATGTTTTTCTTTTATTGATGGATTTTGACAAAACTCTTAGTTTCGAGGAGCTGCGTCTCTATTATTTGAATGTGGTATTTATTAGTATTTCATTTGGATTGATTTAAAATATAATTATTGTTAGATTTTTAAGTTGAGATTATTGTTAAGTTGTTTTGTTTGGGCTGCGCATTATTGATATTGTTGTCTTGCGGGCCTATGGGCTTGCGGCGTGTAGCACTTTGGGCCTATATCGGGTTCGGGTTGTTACATCTATACTCAAATAAGTCTTCATTATAATTATTGATACATTATTTTATAAAAATGGTGAGGACTAATAAAATAACTTTCTAAAACTATCATTCCATACTCCGACTAGTACTCGCTTGATTCTCGCCTCCTGAAAAGAAAAATGGAACAAAAAGGAAAATGGTGAGCTCAACTAGCCCAGTAAAGAATATTATGACTAAGATAATATAGAAAAAATTATCGTTAGTCTTCAACGGGAAAAAATCTAATAGAATATAATAGACAACAAATTTTAGATTAACAACTGCAGCGGAAACAACAATCCATTAGAAGAGTTAAGTAGAGAATGAATTCTACTATCTTCTAAGATTTAAAAGTCCATCATCAATATTTTATCCCTGTAATATCAATCAGTATACATCTTGAATCAATTATTCATCTTTGCACTACAGGCCAAAGATATTCATTTGTATCACCAGTTGGTCATGTTCATCTAAACACATGTTCATCTTTGCACTACGGGTCAAAGATATTCATCAGTTAATCATTCATCTTTGCACTACAGGCCAAAGATATTAAGTAATATCATCATTTAGGACTGAGGATGATGAAAAATATTTTAAAGAAAACGAATCCAGTGAAACAAAAAAAATAAATATTAAGGATTCGTACGTCGGTTTATCCATGTTCAAAAATATCTCATAACATACCATAGTGGAGTAAAATTTAAGAATAAAGATCAAAATATGGATACAATCAAAGATAGTAACAAAAATAGACATCTGGGACAAAGAAGAGAAAACTTCATTTTTGGGTGAATAGTGTCGTATACGTGACTAGTGCCGTATACGTAAATAGTAATCCCGACACAAAAAGACAAGAATTTCACAATAAAAATCTTACCAATATTTCGGCATAATGACATTGAAAGAAATAATATCATTTTAAAAAAATAACATCCCTTACCTCAAAAGGACAGTACTTCTGACTGGAATACTGGATATAGTACTGAAGGAATTTGCACCGTACAGCAACACTCAAAGTATCAAAATACTCACAAGAATACGCTCGATAATATAGAGAGAGAAAACTTTAGTTTCTAGTGTGATTTTTAATTCTAACCTAAGTACCCTATTTATAGGAAAATGCTTAAAACACCAAAACAGAAAATTTAATAAAATATTAATATATTATAAAAATTTTCATGCCCACCTCTTGACATCTGAAATTAGCATGTTTACAACACTTGTGGGGCCCACCAAAATAATAAAAATGTTTTTCTTAAAAGAAATTAAAACTTCAAAAATCAATTATTCTGGAACTTCAATAATTCATAATAAATAGCCCTTTTATCAGAAAAGTTCGAATCTTATATCCATTTCATAAGAAATTCAATTCTCTACAACTTTGAAAGTTTAAGTTTTTTCAAATTCAAAGCAGAAATTGACCGAAATCCAAATACGGACGATTTTACAGGTTATAATCAAATTTCAGTCAAAAATTGGGCCCACCGACATGTTTAACATGTTTTTATCATTTATTACAACAAAAATACTATTTCTCCTCATTTATTCATATATCACACATTCATCGTAAAAATATCATTATCATTATATTATTAAAATATAATAATATATTTAAATAAATTATTTTATCAGAAAAGATAAAATATCAATTTTCAACAATTGTCACTTTTTTTAAAAAATTCCTCCATTTATATCCACATAAATATTTCCCTTGTCATATAAATTAATAATTAATTATTCACAAATAATATTACAGAATCACAATACTAACAATTAGGCCATTCATAGGAAAGAGGGGCTTTCCAATAAGAATTTCTTCTTATTGGTGCGCAATTAGGTGACCAAACCTCTAATTAGACAGAACTTTCTAGACATTGCCAATAATGCTATCTAATAATATTATTAAAATAATATGTTTTACTGATTTGATAATAAAAATACTGTGCAGTGACAATTATTGAAACAACAGTAATATAAAATATCAAAGCAACAATTATTAAATAAATAAAATAAAATATTGAACAGTAATTACTGTAACAATTATTGAGTAGTGTCTTCTTATGTAAGAATCAATAATTGGTACAATACCGTGTACTACTGTGCAACACCGCGTATTACTGTGTTTTAACCACCGGGTATTCCAACAGTGTTAACGGTAACAATTACGCCGTTATTTATAAAAAAAACTCATACTTGTCGTTTTCTTCATCCAATCGCTTTCCGTTATAGGCCCACACAAGACTGCGCCGTCGTACGAATATTCCCCGACAGTAAGAATATTCCACGACCAAACGAATATTCCCCGACAACAAGAATATTTTATAACCACTTGCTTATTTAAGATATTTGCGCATTTTACCCATAACTTACCACATTAATCAAATCAACCCTTACTATTTCAAAATAAAAAATAGAGAGGAAATTCATTTTCATATATGAAAAGTTGGGGTCTTACAACCTCCCCTCCTTATAAAATTTCGTCTTCGAAATTGACGTATGTACCTGGTATTTCGAAAAGGTGAGGATACCTCGCTTTCATTTCCATTTTTAATTCCCAGGTCATTTTCTCAATAGCATGGTTCCTCCACAAAACTTAGACTTGTGGTATGACCTTTGTGACGCCCCCAAAATAGGTGTACATCACCCATTCTGAGTCGCCAAATACATGGTACAGAACTTAAATACAAACTTAAATATACAACATGAGCTGTGAGTTTTAATACATATATTGTTTAATAGACAGTATTAAAACTCAAAAGGAGTCCTCATTATAATTATTATCACACTATTTCACAGAATAGTGATGACTACTAATGCAACCATCTGGACCGTTAATCTATTTTCTGACTAGTCCCAGCTATATTCTCATTTTCTGAATAGAACAGTAAAAGAAAGGGTGAGCTCAACTAGCCCAATAAGAAATATTATGACTAAGATAATACAGAATAAATTATCCTTAGCCTTCAATAATATAACAACTGATAGAAAATAATAGATAACAAGTTTTAGATCAACAACTGCAGCGGAATAAATAATCCATTAGAAGAGTCAAGTAGAGCATAATATCTACCATCTTCTATGATTTAAAAGGTTTTTCATCACTTTTATCGCTGAGACTCATCTAAATAAATAATCTGCATCATCGAATCATCCCTGCATTACGGGCCAAGGATAATCGTGTTTTCGTCAACGGTCATGATCATGCCATAAAATAATTCATCCTTGTACCCTTGGCCGAAGAGAATCCATGGTCATAATCATACCAAAAACTGTCTATCAATGCACTATTGTAAGACCCCAACTTATTAATGAATAAAATCAAATTTTCTCTAAATATTATTGTGAATAATAAGGGGTTAATTTGATATAATACTTTGGTTATGGGTGAGATGTGCAAATTTTGCAAAATAAACAAGTGGTTATAAAATATTCATTTTGTCGGGGAATATTCGTTTGGTCGTGGAATATTCTTGCTGTCGAGGAATATTCGTACGACGGCGCAGCCTTGTGTGGGCCCCATAACGGAAAGCGATTGGATGAAGAAAACGACAAGTATAAGTTATTTATAAATAACGGCGTAGTTGTTATCGTTAATACTGTTGGAATACCCGGTGGTTAAAATACAGTAGCACACGGTATTGCACTAATTATTGATTCTTACGTAAGAAGGCACTACTCAATAATTGTTACAGTAGTTATTGTTAAATATTTTATTTTATTGATTCAATAATTGTTGCGTTGATATTTTATATTATTGTTGTTTCAATAATTGTTGCTGCACAGTATTTTCCTTTATCAGATCAATAATTCATATTATTTGAATAATATTATTAGATAACATTATTGGCAATATCTAGAAAGTTCTGTCTAAGGAGAGGTTTGGTCATCTAATTGCGCGCCAGTAAGGAGAAATCCTTATTAGAAAGCCCCCTCTTTCCTGGGAACGGCCTGGTTGTCATAAATGTGATTCTGTAATATTATTTGTGAATAATTAATTATTGATTCATATGATAAGGAAATATTTATTTTATGTGGATATAAATGAGGGATATATTTTTGTGGTTAAAAATGAAGGAGTTAATGTTGAGGTTTTTATCAGTATTTTTGTCGGAATGGAGGTATTAAAAATCAGGGTTTTTGAGATATTTTGCGGGGGTTATAATTTTTAATCCGACCGTTGGATCGTGGTAATTTTTGGATATGTTATACATATATAAGTTGAGTATATGTCCACACATTTTGAACCGTTAAAAATGAACGTATGATTTGTTATGAATTTTACGAGATGACTGGTTCAGAAATTATTGAATTTTCGGAGTTAATCATTTTGGTGGAAAATTCTAGAATTCGTAGGCCCCACTCTTAGTTGGTGAAGAAATGTGCTGCGATTTTTATTCAAATATGGTGGGTGGGAATAGTAGCAGGTAAAGCCATCAGGTTGCTATGACGCCCCCAAAATTAGGTATACATCACCCATCTTGGGTTGTCAGATACATAGTACAAAATACAAATACAACTTACTAATACAACTGTCGTGTACAATACGACAAAACATAAACTGTGAGTTTGAATACAAATATTATCTTCTAGAGAGTATTCATACTCAAAAGGAGTCCTCGTTACATTTATTAACACACCATTACATAGAATAGTGAGGACTACTAACTAATACTATCATTCGGACCATCACTCCGTTCCCCGACTTGCCCCAGCTACGTTCTCATTTCCTGAAGAGAACAGCTCAACTAGCCCAGTAAGAAATATTATGACTAAGATAATGCAGAATAAATTATCATTAGCCTTCAACAATGTTAAACTGATAAAATATAATAGACATCAAGTTTAACTGCAGCAGAACAAGCAATCCATTAAAAGAGTCAAGTAGAAAATAAACTCTACTATCTTTTATGATTTAAAAGGTTTTTCAACACTGTTATCGCTGGGACTCAGCTTAATAAAATAATCCACATCATCGAATCACCCCTGCACTACGGCCAAGGATATTCGTATATTCATTAATGGTCATGATCATGCCAATAACTGTCCATCAATGCATTACGGGCCAATGAGGACTTTTACCACATCATTTGTAACATTACGGTCATGATTATACCGAATAATCCCTGGTCATAATCATACCAAGCCCATCTATGCACTACAGGCCACAGATGACTTTCAACGTTTTATAAACATGAGGATGATGACAATGATATAAGAATTCAATAAAACAAGTTCAAGAATTAATTTATCCAAGAATTAACAACGTCCAAATTGTCAACATGATACTGCTTTGTGGAGTAAAATTCAAGAATACTTAGAAGAATATTTTCATGAAAAGATACTGGATGAACCGCAATTATCAAGGATATTCCACAAATTTCATGGAGTATAGAAGTCAAAACTAAACCAACTGAGTATAATAAAGAATGGAATAACAAAAGAAATCACCATGTGTGACGCCCCCAAAATAGGTCCAATCCATCCAACCCATTCTGAGTCGCCAAATACATGGTACAGAAAACAACTACAACTTTATTATTATAATTGTCGTGCAAAATACGACAACACATATACTGTGAGTTTAAATACAAATATTGTCATCTAGACAGTATTCATACTCAACTAAGAACTCATTATACTTATTGATACACTATTTTACAAAATAGTGAGGACTACTAAAACAACTGTCTTGAACCATCATTCCATACCCCGACTAGTACTCGCTATATTCTCGCCTCCTGAGAAGAAAATGGAACAACAAGGAAAAGGGTGAGCTCAACTAGCCCAGTAAAGAATATTATGACTAAGATAATATACAACAAATTATCCTTAGTCATCAACAGGGAAAAATCTGATAGAATACAATAGACAACAAGTTTTAAATCAATAACTGCAGCGGAAACAACAAACCATTAGAAGAGTCAAGTAGAGAATAAGTTCTACTATCTTCTAAGATTTAAAAGTCCATCATCAATATTTTATCCCTGTAACAACAATCAATAACCATCTTTAATCAAATATTCATCTTTGCACTACAGGCCAAAGATATTCATTTGTATCACCAGTCGATCATGTTCATCTCAACACCTGTTCAGCTTTGCACTACGGGCCAAAGATATTCATCAGAAATCATCAATCTTTGCACTACAGGCCAAAGATATTCAATTATATCATTATTTAGGACTGAGGATGATGAAAAATATTTTAAAGAAAACGAATCCAGTGAAGCAAAAGAACAAATATTAGGGATTCGTATTACAGTTTATCCATGTCCAAAAATACCTCATAAACAATCATAGTGAAGTAAAATTCAAGAATGATCAAAACATGGATACAATCAAAGCTAGTATCCAGAATAGATATTTTGGACGAAAAGAAGAAAATTTCATTTTTCGGTGAATAGTAACTCGTGAATAGTAACTCGTGAATAGTAACTCATGAATAGTAACCCCGACATGAAAAGTTCCAAATTTGATAAAATGTTCAGATCAATACTTCGGCATAATGATATTGAAGAAAATAATATCATTTAAGAAGAAATAACATCCCTTACTATCCCTTACCTCGGAAATACGGTACTTCTGACTGAAATACTAGATATAGTGCTGAAGGAAACTTGCACCGTATAGCAACACTCAAAGTATCAAATACTCAAAAGAATACGCTCGATATAGAGAGAGAAATAGAGAGAAACTTGTGTTTCTGGTGTGATTTTCAATTCTAACCTAAGCACCCTATTTATAGGAAAATGCTTAGAACACCAAAGCAGAAAATTGAATAAATTAATAATATAATTTTCTTAATTTCCTTAGCACACCACATCAGCTGATTTCCACCATTAACATGTGCCACTCAATGTCAAAAACGTTTTTCTTAATAAAAATAATTAAAACTTCCAAAAATCAATTATTTCGGAATTTCAGAACTTCAATAATTCATAATAAATAGCCCTTTTATCAGAAAATTCGAATCTCGCGAGTTTTTATAGGAAATTCAATTCTCTACAACTTTGCAGAAGAAAGTTTTTCTAAATTCCAAACAGAAATTGACCGAAATCCATAAACGGGCGATTTTACAGTCAATAATAAATTTTCGGTCAAGAATTGTGTCCACCAACACATAAAACATGTGTTAATCATTTAATGCCACAAAAATACTCTTCCTCCTCATATACTCATATATCCCACATTCATTGTAAAAATATCACCATCAATATATTATTAAAATAATATATTTAAATGAATTATTTTATCAGAAAAAGATAAAATATTAATTTTCAACAATTGTCACATTAAAAATTTTCTCCATCTATATCCACATAAAATCAATATTTTCCTCATCATATAAATCAATAACTAATTATACACAAATAATATTACAGAATCACAGTACTAGCAACCAGACCGTTCCCAGGAAAGAGGAGGCTTTCCACTAAGGATATCTCCTTACTGGCGCGCAATTAGATGACCAAACCTCTCCTTAGACAGAACTTTCTAGACATTACCAATAATGTTATCTAATAATATTATTCAGATAATATGAATTATTGTTCCGATAATAGAAAATACTGTGTAGTGACAATTATTAAAACAACAGTAATATAACATATCAACGCAGCAATTATTGAATCAATAAAATACAATATTGAACAGTAATTACTGTAACAATTATTGAGTAGTGCCTTCTTACGTAAGAATCAATAATTGGTGCAATACAGTGTGCTACTGTGCAACAACACGTATTACTGTGTTTAACCACCGGGTATTCCAACAGTATTAACGGTAACAACTACGCCGTTATTTATAAACAACTTGTTTTTGTCGTTTTCTTCATCCAATCGCTTTCTGTTATGGGGCCCACACAAGGCTGCGCCGTCGTACGAATATTCCCCGACAACAAGAATATTCCACGATCAAACAAATATTCCCCGCCAATAATGAATATTTTAGGACCACTTGCTTATTTAAAATATTTGCGCATTTTACCCATAACTAACCACATTAATCAAATCAACCCTTACTTTTTCAAAATAATAAATAGAGGAATTTAAATTTTATTTATTAATAATTTGGGGTCTTACACCATGCATGGGATAGACCACACAGACAAGTTATTCCAACAGAGTAATAAATAATGGAACCAGGTCCGGCGTAAAACGCACAGACAAGATGTTCCAATAGAATAATAATAACGACGGAACCAGGTCCGGTGTAAAACACACAGACAGGATGTTCCAACAGAATAATAATAAAAACGGAACCAGGTCCGGTGTAAAACACACAGACATGACGTTCCAACAGAATAATAGAAGAATGTCACCAAGTATAGGGTAGACCGCGTATACAGGTTATTCCAACAGAATAATAAGAAATGGAATAACAACAGTTCTTTTCATGAATAAGAAAGAATAACACCCCTTACCGTTTTAAAGAAGAGCTGAAATAATGAAGTAGTTAAGTAGCAGAATACTCTTCTTCTCTCTCTCTATAGTTTCTCTCTCTAGAGTTCAGTGAATTCGTAAGAAATAATGAAGGAATGAGCTGCTATTTATAGAAAAATAGAATGCATAGTAACTAATCCATGAACGGTCCAGATTGATTACTTTAATCTGACGGTCCATATTTAAAGAAAAATCTTTTAAATAAAATATAATATATTCTATTTATAGAATAACTTTAATAAAGTATTCTGTTTTATATAAAAAGATGTTTCTATTTTATTACGTTAATAATACGAATAAAACAAAACGTCATTATCGCTAAATAATTCATATTATTAACTGACAATAATTGAATCAAACTGAGTGACTTCTCACATAAGCATTAATAATCAATACCGTGTGCTACTATGCAACCATATATATTACTGTACTTTTACTACCGAGTAGTTCAACAGTATCAATGGTAAAACTTCTGCCGTTATTTTTAATAAAATATTTTTGTCGTTTTCTCAATCCGACAATAATTCCGTTTTGGGGTCCACCAATGATTGTGCCGTTGTACGAATATTCCCTGTTAAAACGAATATTCCCCGACCAATCGAATATTATATAACAACTTGCGTACTTTACAAAATTTATAAATATTACCCACAACTATAACATTATATCAAATTAACTCCATAATATTTAAAAATGATATTTATAGAAAATTCATCTTTATTTATAAAAGTTGGGGTCTTACAGTTACAGGTTAAGTCTGCTTCGGCGTGCTAACATTTTCCTATAAATAGAGGGCTAAGTTAGAATTGAAAATCACACCAGAAATAAGTTTTCTCTCTTTCTCTCTCTAGATTATTGAGTGTATTTTGTGAGTATTTAGATACTTTGAGAGTTTCAATTCATCAGAGCAAGTTTCTTTCAGCCTTATACCGGTATTCCGACCAGAAGTACTGATATTTTGAGGTAAGGGATATTATTTTCTTCTTAATGATATTATTTTCTTCAATATCATTATGCTGAAATATTGATATGAGTTTTTTTTATCAAATTTAGAACTTTTTGTGTCGGGGTTACTATTCACGTATACGACACTATTCACGTATACGGTACTATTCACGAATACGGCACTATTCACCGAAAAAAAAAATTTTCCTTTTTGTCCAAGATGTCTATTATGGTTACTATCTTTGATTGTATCCATGTTTTGATCTTTATTTTTGAATTCTGCTTCACAATTGATTATTATGAAGTATTATTGATCTTGGATAAACTGTTATACGAATCCCTAATATTTGTTCTTCTGTCTCACTGGATTCGTTCTCTTTAAGATATTTTTCATCATCCTCAGTCCTAAATGATGATATTACTGAATATCTTTGGCTTGTAGTGCAAAGATGTATGATTACTTGATGAATATCTTTGGCCTGTAGTGCAAAGATGAACATGTGTTGAGATGAACATGACTGACAGGTGATACAAATGAATATATTTGGCCTGTAGTGCAAAGATGAATATTTGGATAAAAATGATTATTAATTGATGTTACAGGGATAAAATATTGATGATGGACTTTTAAATCTTAGAAGATAGTAGAATTCTTTCTCTACTTGACTCTTCTAATGGTTTGCTATTTTCGCTGCAGTTGTTGATCTAAAACTTGTTGTCGATTATATTCTATCAGATTTTTCCCTGTTGAGGACTAACGATAATTTGTTGTATATTATCTTAGTCATAATATTCTTTACTGGGCTAGTTGAGCTCACCCTTTTTCTTTTTGTTCCGTTTTTCTTCTCAGGAGGTGAGAACATAGCAGGATCTAGTCGGGGTATGGAGTGATGGTTCTAGAAAGATATTTTAGCAGTCCTCACTATTTTTGTAAAATAGTGTTTGAATAATTGTAATGAGGATTTATTTAAGTGTGGATATTGTCCAGAAGACAATATTTGTATTTAAACTCACAGTATGTGTTGTCGTATTTTGCACGATAATTGTATTATTGAAGTTGTAGTTTGCTTTCTGTACCATGTATTTGGCGACTCAGAATGGGTGTTGTATACCTATTTTGGGGGCGTCACAACTACGGACCAATGAGAACTTTTACCACATCATTTATAACATTACGGTCATGATTATACCGAATAATCCCTGGTCATAATCATATCAAGTCCATCTATGCACTACAGGCCACAAATGACTTCAACAGAATATAAACATGAGGATGATTACAATGATATAAGAATTCAATAAAACAAGTTCAAGGATAAACTTTTAAAGATTTATAATTTAATTTATCCAGAAATCAATAACGCCCAAATTATCAACATGATACTTCTTTGTGGAGTAAAATTCAAGAATAATATTGTACCAAAAATAATTTGGACCGAAAGCGAATCAATTTTTATCATGAATAGTACCGGTGAATAGTATTCGAGTGAATAGTACCCAGTGAATAGTAACTTCAGGAATAGTAATTTCGAGAATAGTAATCCCGACACAAAAAGTTAAAAATTCTACAATAAAACTCATATTAATAATTCGGCATAATGATATTGAAGATAATAATATCATTTACGAAGAAAATAATATCCCTTACGAATATTAAACGAAAATAATATTCATTACGAATATTAAACGAATATAATATCTCTCGTGAATATTGAACGAAATAAAATTTCTTATGAATATTGAACAGAAATAATATTCATACGAATACGAAAAATAATCTCTTCAGAATGTGAAATAAATAATACCCCTAACCTCAAAAGAGTAGTACTTCTGATTGGAATATCGGATATAGTGCTGAAAGAACTTGTACTGAATAGCAACTCTCAAAGTATCTAAATAACGCTCGAAAATATAGAGAGAGAAAGAGAGAGAACTTGTTTCTGGTGTGATTTTCAATTCTAACTAAGCACCCTATTTATAGAAAAATACTTAGAACTCCATAGCAGACTAACCTGCTACTATTCAAGCCCACCACTTTTGAAAATAAATTTCAGCACATTTTATTTCTCACCAACCAAAAGTGCGGCCCACCAATTCTAGAAATTTTCAAAATATTTTATCATTTAAACAATAATCAGAAACTTTAATAATTCATAATAAATAGCTCTTTTATCCGAAAAATACGAATCCCATGTGCTTTCCATAGGAAATTTAATTCTCTACAACTTTGTAACTTTAAGTTTTTCCAAATTCCAAGCAGAAAATGTCTGCAATCCACATACGGATGATTTTTAGCACCTCTATTCCGCCAAAAATACTGATAAAACACCACAGCATTAATTCCTTCATTTATAACCACAATGAATATATCCACATAAAATAAATATTTCCTTATCATATAAATCAATAATTAATTATTCATAAATAATATTACAGAATCACAATTATGACAACCAGGTCGTTCCTAGGAAAGAGGGGGCTTTCCGATAAGGATTTCTCCTTACTGACGCGCAATTAGATGACCAAACTTCTCCTTAGACAGAACTTTCTTAGACATTCCCAATAATACTATCTAATAATATTATTCAAATAATATGAATTAATGATCTGATAATGAAAAATATTGTGCAGTGACGATTATTGAAACAACAATAATATAAAATACTAACGTAGCAATTATTGAATGAATAAAATAAAATATTGAACAGTAATTACTGTAACAATTATGGAGTAAAACTGAGTGACTTCTCACGTAAGCACCAATAATCAATTCCGTGTGCTACTATGCAATCACGTATATTACTGTACTTTTACTACCGGGTAGTTCAACAGTTAACGGTAAAACTTCCGCCGCTATTTTCGTAAAAAAATATTTCTGTCGTTTTCTCATTCCGACAATAATTCCGTTGTGGGGTCCATAAATGGCTGCGCCATCGTATGAATATTCTCCGATAACAAGAATATTCCACGACCAAACGAATATTCCTCGACAATAATGAATATTTTATAACCACTTGCTTATTTTGCAAAATTTGCACATTTCACCCATAACCACAGCATTATATCAAATTAACACCTTATTATTCAAAATAATAATTAGAGGAAATTTGATTTTATTTATAAAAAAGTTGGGGTCTTACAACCTCTTCTCCTTATGAAATTTTGTCCTCGAAATTGACGTACGTACCTGATATGCCGAATAGATGAGGATACCTCGTCAGATTCTAACTCTTGAGGTATAACCTTTGAACGTAAAAATATGTTTCTTTGTATCCAAGATTTTAACAGGTACCTCTTCATACGTTAAATCTTCCTTTAGCTCGTCAGATTCTAATTCAATAATGTGACTCGGGTAGTCCACATATTTACGTAACATCGATACGAAAAAAAATGTTATGAACATGCGATATAATTGGTGTTAAAACGAGCCTATAGGCCACAGTTCCTACTCGATCGAGAATTTCAAATAGAACAATTAAATCAAGGGTTGAGATTTCCTCTTTTCGTCAATTCTTGCTTCTAGAATAACGCCCTCTTGAACATTCTTTTTCACATTCATCAGCTCTGAGTCTGTAGCCTAAGCAGCTTTAACTTTATCAATTAAAGTTAGTTCTAATTGTATTTTTAACATCATCACGTGGGTCTCTAGAGTAAGTCGTACGAAATGGGTCTTTGTGTTAACAACGTCGCACTCGTAACTGCATACGATCTTATACTCAACGCGTCAGCTACCACGTTTGCTCTTCTACAATGATATTGAATGGTATGGTCGTAATCTTCAACAGTCGAGCCAACATCATTGGCACATGTTACGTTCGTTTTGGGTGAATAAATATTTGAGGGTTTTAGAAATAGATTTTGCACTGGGGTCAAATTTAAACGTTGAGCTTAAGTAGGAGAAATAAAAGAATGGGTAGAACCGATATCGAATAAGGTATAAACTTTGCAATATTTTACGATTAACTTACCCGTGATAGCTTCGTTTAGGTTCCTTGACAAACGCTCTCACTTAAACTACCGACTTTGACTTGTCTGAGACATCCTTTGGCGTCACCATCCCAGCTGGACTTGACTTCACTACACGACAAAATCGAGCTAAGTGACCTTCTCTTCCGCAATTGAAACACGCTTTGGGTTGCTGCGTACAGTTTGAATGGATGTGTCCATCCTGTCCGCATTTGAAACATACAACCGGTGGTCGTTCTTTTTCTTTTGAAACGGGTGCTGGTGTTGCGGTCTTTCCATCATTATTGAACCTCCTCTTCTTGAAATTTTTACTTCTATTATCTTGGCCATGATTACCACCGAAGTGGTTACCATTCTTGGCATGATAATTTTCCCCACGATGGTTATCGTTGTTCCGATGGCCGTTGCCACCGGTACGATTATTATTGTGTTGTTGGTCGTTACCTTTTGGTTGAGCTGACTCATTATTGCGCTCCACTAACTGAGCCCTATTCACAACATCTGAATATAAACAAAGTTTGTGAGAAATGAGGTATTGACGTATATCGGGTTTCAAACCTCTTAGAAACATCCGCGTCATTCTCTCCTCATTATCAACTAAGTGGGACGCAAACCGGGACAACTCAGCAAACTTAGCTTCTTACTGCGACACGGTCATATTGTTTTGCTCCAGCTTGATGAATTCCACCTCCTTCATGTGACGAATACTTTCGGGAAAGTACTTATCGTTGAACAATTCTTGGAACTTCTCCCAAGACATCTTGAGTGCGTCAGGCTGGGTACGTTTTACAGATTCCCACCAATGATCTGCTTCTTCACGGAACATAAAAGTGGCGAATGGAACCTTTTGCTCCTCTGAGCATTCCAAGACATCAAATATCTTGGTGATCTGCTTTATCCACGTCTCTGCCTTAAGTGGTTCTGGCTTTTCCAAAAACTCCGGCGGTCCCAACTCCTTGAACTGCTTAGCGGTGACCATCCGCGCATTGCTATCATTTTCACCCGTATTTTGTACACGAGTCTCCCTCCTCTGATTTTGCATGAACTGCAAAAAACTTCTAAACATCCCATCGTTCGTTATTTGATCGGTGTTATTGTTTACCTGAGGATTGTTGCCTTCCTGCACATTATCCTGGTTATTGATCGTCGATGACTCAACGGTCTCATGTGCTTCATTACTTATTTCAATATTTTCATATGCCATTCTCAAACACTGTCACAAAGTAAGGGTTGATTGATATGTCACATATTATCCCTATACTCTAACCGATCAATTAAATACCAAATAAACTTAGGCAGGTCATACTAGCGAAGAAATTCTCCGTCTCTCCCCTCCTAGTTCTAGTCTCACATCTTAGCCAGGGGTCATATTCCTAAGCTTTGATACCAACTTTGACTTTGGACACCAACTTGTGTCAGCACCTCACACTAATACCTATAAGTTTGCCATCGCAGAACGGCGTCCCCTACAGAGAGTCTGGCTTCGGTGCATCCCCTATCAATAGGAAGTCACCAGATAGAGGCTCGGGGCTCTTTACTTATGGCTCTGATACTAACTGTGACGTCCCCAAAATAGGTATACATCACCCATTCTGAGTCGCCAAATACATGGTACAGAACTTAAATACAAACTTAAATATACAACATAAGCTGTGAGTTTTAATACAAATATTGTCTAATAGACAGTATTAAAACTCAAAAGGAGTCCTCATTACAATTATTATCACACTATTTCACAGAATAGTGAGGACTACTAATACAACCATCTGGACCGTCAATGCATTTTTCGACTAGTCCCAGCTATATTCTCATTTTCTGAAGAGAACAGTGAAAGAAAGGGTGAGCTCAACTAGCCCAGTAAGAAATATTACGACTAAGATAATGCAGAATAAATTATCCTTAGCCTTCAACAGTATAACAACTGATAGAATATAATAGACAACAAGTTTTAGATCAACAACTGCAGCGGAATAAACAATCCATTAGAAGAGTCAAGTAGAGCATAATATCTACCATCTTCTATGATTTAACAGGTTTTTCATCACTTTTATCGCTGAGACTCAGCTTAATAAATAATCCACATCATCGAATCATCCCTGCACTACGGGCCAAGGATAATCGTGTTTTCATCAACGGTCATGATCATGCTATAAAACAATTCATCTTTGCACCCTTGGCCGAAGAGAATCCATGGCCACAATCATACCAAAAACTGTCCTTCAATGCACTACGGACCAATAAAGACTTTTACCACATCATTTGTAACATTACGGTCATGATTATACCGAATAATCCTTGGTCATAATCATACCAAGTCCATCTATGCACTACAGGCCACAGATGACTTTCAATAGAATATAAACATGAGGATGATGACAATGATATAAGAATTCAATAAAACAAGTTCAAGGATAAATTTTTAAAGATTTATATTTTAATTTATCCAGAAATCAATAACGCCCAAATTGTCAACATGATACTGCTTTGTGGAGTAAAATTCAAGAATAATATTGTACCAAAAATAATTTGGACCGAAAACGAATCAATTTTTATCATGAATAGTATTCGAGTGAATAGTACTCAGTGAATAGTAACTTCGGGTATAGTAACCCCGACATAAAAAGGTAGAAATTCCACAATAAAACTCATATCAATAATTCGGCATAATGATATTGAAGAAAATAATATCATTTACGAATAAAATAACATCCCTTACGAATATTAAACGAAAATAACATTCATTACGAATATTAAACGAAT
This sequence comes from Panax notoginseng, assembly GCA_016801055.1. Classification (NCBI taxonomy): domain Eukaryota; kingdom Viridiplantae; phylum Streptophyta; class Magnoliopsida; order Apiales; family Araliaceae; genus Panax; species Panax notoginseng. The sequence continues at coordinate 254,762,725 of CM029013.1, forward strand.
ATAATATTTCCCGCGAATATTGAACGAAATAAAATTTCTTATGAATATTGAACAGAAATAATACTCATACAAATACGAAAAATAATATCTCTTCAGAATGTGAAATAAATTATACCCCTTACCTCAAAAGAGCAGTACTTCTGACTGGAATATCGGATATAGTGCTGAAAGAACTTGTACTGAATAGCAACTCTCAAAGTATCTAAATGACGCTCGATAATATAGAGAGAGAAAGAGAGAAAACTTGTTTCTGGTGTGATTTTTAATTTTAACTAAGCACCCTATTTATAGAAAAATGCTTAGAACGCCATAGTAGACTAACCTGCTACCTGATGACTTTAACTGCTACTATTCAAGCCCACCACTTTTGAAAATAAATTTCAGCACATTTTATTTCTCACCAATCAAAAGTGCGGCCCACCAATTCTAAAAATTTCCAAAATATTTTATCATTTAAACAATAATCAGAAACTTCAATAATTCATAATAAATAGCTCTTTTATTCGAAAAATACGAATCCCATGTGCTTTCCATAGGAAATTTAATTCTCTACAACTTTGTAACTTTAAGTTTTTCCAAATTCTAAACAAAAAATGTCCGCAATCCACATACGGATGATTTTCAGCACCTCTATTCCGCCAAAAATACTGATAAAATACCACAATATTAATTCCTTCATTTATAACCACAATGAATATATCCACATAAAATAAATATTTTCTTATCATATAAATCAATAATTAATTATTCACAAATAATATTACAGAATCACAAATATGACAACCAGGTTGTTCCCAGGAAAGAGGGGGCTTTCCGATAAGAATTTCTCCTTACTGACGCGCAATTATATGACCAAACCTCTCCTTAGACAGAACTTTCTTAGACATTGCCAATAATACTATCTAATAATATTATTCAAATAATATGAATTATTGATCTGATAATAGAAAATACTGTGCAGTGACAATTATTGAAACAACAATAATATAAAATACCAACGTTGCAATTATTGAATCAATAAAATAAAATATTGAACAGTAATTACTGTAACAATTATTGAGTAAAACTGAGTGACTTCTCACGTAAGCACCAATAATTAATTCTGTGTGCTACTATGCAACCACGCGTATTACTGTACTTTTACTACCGGGTAGTTCAACAGTTAACGGTAAAACTTCCGTCGCTATTTTCATAAAAAAAATATTTCTGTCGTTTTCTCATTTCGACAATAATTCTATTGTGGGGTCCACAAATGGCTGCGCCATCGTACGAATATTCCCCGACAGCAAGAATATTTCACGACCAAACGAATATTCCTCGACAACGATGAATATTTTATAACCACTTGCTTATTTTACAAAATTTTCACATTTCACCCATAACCACAGTATTATATCAAATTAACACCTTATTATTCAAAATAATAATTTGAGAAAATTCAATTTTATTTATAAAAAAGTTGGGGTCTTACAACTTTTGTGCGTAAGACATGCTCTTTCCTATCCAAGATCTTAACAGGTACCTCCTCCTATGTTAAGTCTTCAGCTATCTCGTCTGGTTCTAACTCAATAATGTGGCTTGGGTCTTTCACATATTTACAAAACACAGATATGTGAAAAATATTATGAACACGAGACATGCTTGGAGGTAACGCGAGTCTATAGGCCACATTTTCTACTCGGTCAAGAATTTGAAATGGACCAATAAATCGTGAATTGAACTTTCTTCTCTTTCCAAATCTTGTAACTCCCTTCTATGGAGCAACACACAACAATACATGATCCCCAATACTAAATTCCACGTCATTTCGATGAAGATCCGCATAACTCTTTTGTCGATCTTGTGCCGTTTGTATACGTTATCGAATCATTTAGATCTTTTCTGTAGTCATACGTACCAACTCTGGTCCCAACAATGTTGCTTCGTCCACCTCTTCCCAACATACTGGAGAGCGACACTTTCGTCCATACAATGCTTCGAATGGAGCCACACCTATACTTGCTTGATAACTGTTGTTGTAGGAGAATTCCACCAATGGTAAATATTTATCCCAACTCCCTTTCGTCCGTTTGAGGATGGTATGCTGAACTGAATCGTAAATCCATGCCCATAACTTTTTGTAAGCTAACCCAAAATCGTGAAGTGAATATTAGCTCACGATCCGAAACTATGGATACTGGCATGCCATGCAACCTCACAATTTCATTCACGTACATAAGAACAAGACTTTCAAGGGAATAAGTCTCCCGTATCGGCAAGAAATGAACAGACTTGGTTACTCTATCAACAATAACCCAAATCGCATCTATGCCTTGAGAAACCTTGGAAAGACCCGTAACGAAATCCATGGTAATGTGCTCCCACTTCTATTTCGAAATCTCAAGTGGTTGCAATGGACCCTTTGGCACCTAATGCTCTGCCTTCACACGTTGACAAATTAAACATCTCGAGATAAACTTTGCAATCTCTCTCTTCATATTGTTCCACCAAAATGTATGTCGAAGATCACGATACATTTTGGTACTTCCAGGGTGAATTGAAAACGGTGTGTTGTGTGCCTCCATCATGATCTTGTACTTCAAATTAAAGTCGTTAGGAACACAAAGTCTAGAGTTGACCCGAAGTATTCATTCTTCATCGAATCTTGCTTCTAGGATAACACCTTCTTGTACTTTCTTCTTCATACGTATCAGCTTCGGGTCTGTGGCTTGAGCAACTTTAACTTTATCGATTAAAATTAGTTCTATGCGTATACTTGACATCATCGCATGGGTCCTCGGAGTTTTGAATTCTATCTTCATCTTTTGTAAATCACATAAAATGGGCGTTTGTGTTGACAACATCGCACTCGTTCCCGTATATGATTTTCTACTCAATGCGTCAGCTACCACGTTCGCTTTTCCATGATGGTATTGAATGGTATGATCATAATATTTCAACAGCTCGAGCCAACTTCGTTGTCGCATGTTGAGTTCTTTTTGAGTGAAGAAATATTTGAGGCTTTTATGGTCTGAATATATCTCCACTTTCTCCCCATATAGATAGTGCCTCCAGATCTTTAGCTCGAAAATGACTGCTACCAACTCTAGATCATGAGTAGGATAATTTTGTGACGCCCCCAAAATTTGGTATACATCACCCATCTTGGGTCGCCAGATACATTGTACAGAATTCAAATACAACTTACTAATACAACTGTCGTGTATAATACGACAAAACATAACTGTGAGTTTGAATACAATTATTGTCTACTAGAGATTATACAAACTCAAAAGGAGTCCTCATTATAATTATTGTCACACTATTTAACAGAATAGTGAGGACTATTAATACTATCATCTAGTCCATCACCCCGTTCCCCGACTCGTCCTAGCTATATTCTCATTTCCTGAAGAGAACAGTGAAAGAAAGGGTGAGCTCAACTAGCCTAGTAAGAAATATTATGACTAAGATAATGCAAAATAAATTATCATTAGCCTTCAAAAGTGTTAAACTGATAAAATATAATAAACATCAAGTTTAACTGCAGCGGAACAAGCAATACATTAGAAGAGTCAAGTAGAGAATAAAATCTACTATCTTTTATGATTTAAAAGGTTTTTCAACACTGTTATCGCTGGGACTCAGCTTAATAAAATAATCCACATCATCGAATCACCCCTGCACTACGGCCAAGGATATTCTTTAGTATCACGACCACAATTATTCATGCAATACGGGCCAAGAATATTTGTGTATTCATTAATGGTCATGATCATGCCAACAACTGTTCATCAATGCACTACGGGCCAATGAGAACTTTTACCACATCATTTGTAACATTACGGTCATGATTATACCGAATAATCCTTGGTCATAATCATACCAAGTCCATCTATGCAATACAGGCCACATATGACTTTCAACAAAATATAAACATGAGGATGATGACAATGATATAAGAATTCAATAAAACAAGTTCAAGAATTAATTAATCCAGGAACCAATAACGTCCAAATTGTCAACATGATACTGCTTTATGCAGTAAAATTCAAGAATAATCAGAAGAATATTTCCATGAAAGATACTGGATGATACACAATTATCAAGGATATTCTACTAATTTCATAGAGTATAAAAGTTAAAACTTTAACCAACTGAGTATAATAAAGAATGGAATAACAAAAGAAATCACCACGCATGCGATAGATCGCACAGACAGGTTATTCCAACAGAATAATAAATAATGGAACCAGGTCTGGCATAAAACGCACAGACAGGATGTTCCAACAGAATAATAATAAAGACGGAACCAGGTCCGGTATAAAATACACAGACAGGATGTTCCAACAGAATAATAATATAGACGGAATCAGGTCCGGTGTAAAATACACAGATAGAATGTTCCAACAGAATAATAATAAAGACGGAACCAGGTCCGGTGTAAAACACACAGACAGGATGTTCCAACAGAATAATAGAAGAATGTCACCAAGTATAGGGTAGACCGCGTATACAGGTTATTCCAACATAATAATAAGAAATAGAATAACAACAGTTCTCTTCATGAATAAGAAAGAATAACACCCCTTACCGTTTTAAAGAAGAACTGAAATAAAGAAGTAGTTAAGTAGCAGAATACTTTTCTTCTTTCTCTCTATAGTTTCTCTCTCTAGAGTTCAGTGAATTCGTAAGAAAATAATAAAGGAATGAGCTTCTATTTATAGAAAAATGGAATGTATAGTAACTAATCCATGAACGGTTTAGATTAATTTACTTTAATCTGACGGTCCATAATTAAAAAAAAAATCTTTTAAATAAAATATAATATATTCCATTTATATAAAAAGATTTTTACTATGCAAATACTATGCAAAACACTATGCAACACTATGCATAATAAAATATAATATATTTTATTTATAAAATAACTTTAATAAAGTATTCTGTTTTATATAAAAAGATGTTTCTGTTTTATTACGTTAATAATACGAATAAAACAAAACTTCATTATCGCTAAATAATTCATATTATTAATTGACAATAATTGAATCAAACTGAGTGACTTCACACATAAGCATTAATAATCAATACTGCGCGTATTACTGTACTTTTACTATCAAGTAGTTCAACAGTATCAACGGTAAAACTTCCGCCGTTATTTTTAATCAAATATTTTTATCGTTTTCTCAATCTGACAATAATTCCGTTGTGGGGTCCACCAATAATTGTACCGTCGTACGGATATTTCCTGACAAAAAGAATATTCCCCGACCAAACGAATATTTTATAACAACTTACTTACTTTGCAAAATTTATAAATATTACCCCCAACTATAACATTATATCAATTTTACTCCATAATATTCAAAAATAATACTTATAGAAAATTCATCTTTATTCAAAAAGTTGGGGTTTTACAATCTCCCCTTCTTATGAAATTTCGCCCTCAAAATTAGGGTACGTACCTGGTATGTTGAAGAGGTAAGGATACCTTGATTTCATTTCAGATTCTAACTCCCAAGTCATTTCCTCAACATCATGGTTTCTCCACAAAACTTTGACTTGAGGTATAACCTTGGTGCGTAGAATATGTTCCTTCTTATCCAAGATTTGAATAGAAACCTCTTCATACGTCAAATCTTCCGCTATTTCGTCCAGTTCTAACTCAATAATGTGGTTCGGGTCTTCCACATATTTACGTAGCATGGATATGTGAAAAACGTTATGAACACGAGACATACTTGGCGGTAAAGCGAGTCTATAGGCCACAGTTCCTACTCGATCGAGGATTAAAAATGGGCCGATGAATCGAGGATTGAGCTTTCCTCTCTTTCCAAATCTCGTAACTCCTTTCCATGGAGCAACACGTAACAACACATGATCTCCTATATCGAATTCCACGTCCTTTCGATGAAGATCAACATAACTCTTTTGTCGATCTTGTGAGGTTTTTATACGTTGCCGGATCGTTTGAATATTTTCCGTAGTCATACGTACCAACTCCGGTCCCAACAACGTTGCTTCACCCACCTCATCCCAGCATACTAGAGAACGCCATTTTCTTCCATACAACGCTTCGAATGGAGCCATGCCAATACTTGCTTGATAACTGTTGTTGTAGAAAAACTCCACTAATGGTAAGAACTTGTCCCAACTTTCCTTAAAATCAAGGACACAGAGCCTTAATAGATCTTCAAGAGTTTGAATAGTCCTCTCTGATAGTTCATCCGTCTGAGGATGATATGCCGAACTAAATCGTAAATCCGTGCCCATAACTTTTTGTAAACTAACCCAAAATTGTGAAGTGAATCTTGGGTCTCGATCAGAAACTATGGATACTGGCATACCATGCAGTCTTACAATCTCGTTTATGTACATACGAGCAAGCCGTTCAAGTGTATAAATTTCTCGTATCGGTAAGAAATGAGCAGACTTGGTCAATATATCAACAATGACCCAAATCGCATCTATGCCTTGAGAAACTTTGGGAAGACCGGTAACGAAATCCATGGTAATGTGCTCCCACTTCCATTCTGGAATTTCAAGTGGTTACAATGGACCTTTTGGTACTTGATGCTCTGCCTTGACTCGTTGACATGTTAGACACCTTGAGACAAACAGCGCTATCTCTCTCTTCATATTGCTCCACCAAAATGTATGACGAATATCATGATACATTTTGGTACTCCCAGGATGGATTGCAAACGGTGTATTATGCGCCTCCATCATGATTTTATACTTTAAATCAGGGTCGTTAGGAACACAAAGTCTGGAGTTGACTCGAAGTATTCCTTCATCATCGATTCTTGCTTCCGGCATAGCACCTTCTTGCACTTTCTTCTTCATACGAATCAGCTTCAGGTCTGTAGCTTGAGCAACTTTAACTTTATCAATTAAAGTCGGTTCTACTCGTATATTCGCCATCATCACATGGGTCCTTGGAGTTTTTAACTCTATCTCTATCCTTTGCAAGTCACACAAAATGGGCTTTTGTGTTGTCAATATTGCACTCGTACCCGCATATGATCTTCTACTCAATGTGTCAGCTACCACGTTCGCTTTTCCAGGATGGTATTGGATGGTATGATCATAATCTTTCAACAGTTCAAGCCAACGTCATTGTCGCATGTTAAGTTCCTTTTGAGTGAAGAAATATTTGAGGCTTTTATGATCCGTAAAGATCTCCACCTTCTCCCCATACAAGTAATGCCTCCAAATTTTAAGTGCGAAGACCACAGCTGCTAACTCTAGATCATGTGTAAGACCCCAACTTTTATAAATAAAGATGAATTTTCTATAAATATCATTTTTCAATATTATGGAGTTAATTTGATAGAATGTTATAGTTGTGGGTAATATTTATAAATTTTGTAAAGTAAGCAAGTTGTTTTAAAATATTCGTTTGGTCGGGAAATATTCTTTTTGTCGGGGAATATTCGTACGACGACACAATCATTGGTGGACCCCACAACAGAAGTATAGTCGTAGTTAGAAAATAATAAAATTATCTTTCTATAAAAATAACGGCTGATGTTTTACCGTTAAAACCGTTAAAACTGTTGAACTACCCGATAGTAAAAGTACAGTAATATGCGTGGTTGCATAGTAGTACACGGTATTGATTATTGATGCTTACGTGAGAAGTCACTCAGCTATACTCAATTATTGTTACAGTAATTGCTGCATCATATCTCTTAAATTATTGTCATAGTATCATCTGTATAATATGTTATATTATTAAATCAATAATTGAGATGTTGTGGTAAGTTTGGTTATTTTTATGGGGGGCCATATGTCATCATCTAAGAGTCTCTTCGTCAATAGTAATTACCGTCGTCAATAGTAATTACCGTCGTCAATAGTATTTACCTTGGTCAATATTATTTACCTTGGTCAATAGTAATTACCTTCGTCAATAGTATTTACCTTGGTCAATAGTATTTACCTTGGTCAATAGTAATTACCTTCGTCAATAGTAATTACTTTCGTCAATAGTAGTTGTCCCTTCAATATTACCAAGAGTCATTTGACCCTTCGTTAAGACCAAGAGTCATTTGACCCTTCGTTAAGACCAAGAGCCACCCTCAGTTTTTCTATAAATAGAGGCCTAGGGCTTCATTATTTTTCACGAATTCATTCAAGCTATATAGAGAGAAAGTATAGATAGAATAAGAGAGAGAGAATAAAAGTATTCTGCTACTTCACTTTTCCAATATCCAGTTCTTTTAAGGTAAGGGGTGTTATTCTTTCTTATTCATGAAGAGAACTGTTGTTATTCCATTTCTTATTATTCTGTTAGAATAACCTGTATACGTGGTCTACCCTATACTTGGTGACATTCTTCTATTATTCTCTTGGAACATCTTGTCTGTGTGTTTTACACCGGACCTAGTTCCGTCTTTATTATTATTCTGTCGGAATATCCTGTCTGTGTGTTTTACACCGGACCTGGTTCCATTATTTATTATACTGTTCTTTATTATTCTGTCGGAATATCCTGTCTGTGCGTTTACGCCGGACCTGGTTCCATTATTTATTATTCTGTCGGAATATCCTGTCTGTGCGGTTACGCCGGACCTGGTTCCATTATTATTATTCTGTTAAGAATAACTTGTCTGTGCGGTCTATCGCATGCATGGTGATTTCTTTCGTTATTCCATTCTTTATTGTACTCAGTTGGTTAAGTTTTGACTTCTATACTCCATGAAATTTGTGGAATATCCTTGATAATTGCGTTTCATCCAGTATCTTTTCATGAAAATATTCTTCTAAGCATTCTTGAATTTTACTCCACAAAGCAGTATCATGTTGACAATTTGGACGTTGTTAATTCTTGGATAAATTAATTCTTTAACTTGTTTTATTGAATTCTTATATCATTGTCATCATCCTCATGTTTATATTCTGTTGAAAGTCATCTGTTGCCTGTAATGCATAGATGGACTTGGTATGATTATGACCAGGGATTATTCGGTGTAATCATGACCGTAATGTTATAAATGATGTGGTAAAAGTCCTCATTGGCCCGTAGTGCATTGATGGACAGTTGTTGGCATGATCATGACCATTAATGAATATACGAATATCCTTGGCCGTAGTGCAGTGGTGATTCGATGATGTGGATTATTTTATTAATCTGAGTCCCAGCGATCACAGTGTTGGAAAATCTTTTAAATCATAAAAGATAGTAGAGTTTATTTTCTACTTGACTCTTTTAATGGATTGCTTGTTCCGCTACAGTTAAACTTGATGTCTATTATATTTTATCAGTTTAACATTGTTGAAGGCTAATGATAATTTATTCTGCATTATCTTAGTCATAATATTTCTTACTGGGCTAGTTGAGCTCACCCTTTCTTTCACTGTTCTCTTCAGGAAATGAGAACGTAGCTGGGGCAAGTCGGGGAACGAAGTGATGGTCCGAATGATAGTATTAGTTAGTAGTCCTCACTATTCTATGTAATGGTGTGTTAATAAATGTAATGAAGACTCCTTTTGAGTATGAATACTCTCTAGAAGATAATATTTGTATTCAAACTCACAGTTTATATTTTGTCGTATTGTACACGACAGTTGTATTAGTAAGTTGTATTTGTATTATGTACTATGTATCTGACAACCCAAGATGGGTGATGTATACCTAATTTTGGGGGCGTCACATCATGAGTATGATAATTCCTCTCATATTCTTTAAGTTTTCGTGAGGCATAGGCTATGACTTTCCCATGTTGCATGAGAACACATCTTAACCCTTTGCCCGAAGCATCACTGTAGATGACAAATCCCTCCGAACCAGATGGTATTGTCAGAACAGGTGCTGAAATGAGTCTCCTCTTAAGTTCTTGAAAACTCTTCTCACATTCCTCGCTCCAACCGAACTTTGTATCTTTCCGAGTCAGCTGAGTTAGTGGAGTAGCGATTCGAGAAAACCCTTCTACGAATCTCCGATAATAACCAGCTAAGTCGAGAAAGCTACGTACTTTGGTCACTGATTTAGGTTGTTCTCAGCTTTGAATAGCTTCAATCTTTGTTGGGTCAACATATATTCCATGACTTGATACCACGTGCCCAAGGAATGCTACTTCCTCAATCCAGAACTCGTATTTCTTCAACTTGGCATAAAACTTATATTCACGAAGCTTTTGGAGTATCAACCTCAAGTGTTGCTCATGATCTTCACGGCTTTTGGAATAAATAAGGATGTCATCAATAAAGACGATCACAAAGTGATCCAAATATTCCTTGAATACTCGGTTCATCATATCCATAAAGGCAACAGGAGAATTAGTCAATCCAAAGGACATGACTAGGAATTCATAATGCTTGTACCGAGTTCTGAAAGCCGTCTTTGGAATGTCATCGGTTCTAATCTTCAATTGGTGATATCCGAAACGACAATCTTTGAAAAGAATTTGGCTCCTTGCAACTGGTCAAACATGTCATCAATACGTGGCAACGGGTACCTATTTTTGATGGTGACATGATTTAACTCCCGATAATCAATACAAAGTCGCATACTCCCATCTTTTTTCTTCACGAATAGAACAGGAGCACCCCAAGGAGAAGTACTAGGACGAATAAAGCCAATGTCTAACAATTCCTGCAGTTGGGTCTTTAACTCCTGAAGTTCAATAGGAGCCAATCGATATGGGGCTTTAGAAATGGGTTTTGTACCGGGTTCAAGGTCGATACAAAATTCAATTTCACGCTCTGGGGGTAGGCCAGGAAGTTCTTCAGGGAATACGTCAGGAAATTCATTAACAATAGAAATATTATTTAAAACTGACGTATTTTTGTTTAGATCTGTGACATGAGCTAAGAAAGCTTGACATCCGTTTTTCAATAAACGAATAGCTTTATGGTTTGAGATGACAGTGATTGATTTTAATGGTTTGGTGCATTGAATTCGCATAACAGATTGGTTAGGAATATGAAAGATAACAACCTTACGAAAACAATCAATTTTTGCATGATGAGTAGTTGACCAATCAATCCCTAGAATCACGTCAAATGCAAGTATTTTCAATGAAATAAGATCGACAGGTAATATGAGGGTACCGATTTGAACCAAATAAGACTTATAAACAGTGGATGTATTGAAGGTTTCTCCCAATGGAGTCTCCACAGATAAGTCAAAGTCTAATTTCTCCGGAGTCAAATTTAATCGTTGAGCGCAAGTAGGAGAAATAAAAGAATGGGTAGAACCGGTATCAAATAAGGTATAGACTTCGCTAGAGTTTATGATAAGCTTACCCGTGATGACCTCATTCGGGTTATTTACTTTCTGGGAGGTCACTACAAACGCTTTCCCTTGCACTACTGGCTTTGACTTTTTTGGAACGACCTTTGGTGCCTCCATCCTAGCTGAACTTGTCTTCGGTGAACGACAAAATCGGGCTAGGTGACCTTCTCTTCCACAATTATAACATGCTTTGGACGGCATCGCGCAGTTTAGACTGATGTGTCCCTCTCCTCCGCACTCAAATAAGTCTTTATTACAATTATTGATATATTATTTTACAAAAATGGTGAGGACTACTAAAACAACTTTCTAGAACCATCATTCCATACCCCGATTAGTACTCGCTATATTCTCGCCTCCTGAGAAGAAAAATGAAACAGAAAAGAAAAGGGTGAGCTCAACTAGCCTAGTAAAGAATATTATGACTAAGATAATATAGAACAAATTATTGTTAGTCTTCAACAGGGAAAAATCTAATAGAATATAATAGGCAACAAATTTTAGATCAACAACTGCAGCGGAAACAACAATCCATTAGAAGAGTTAAGTAGAGAATGAATTCTACTATCTTCTATGATTTAAAAGTCCATCATCAATATTTTATCCCTGTAACATCAATCAATATACATCTTGAATCAAATATTCATCTTTGCACTACAGGCCAAAGATATTCATTTGTATCACCAGTTGGTTATATTCATCTAAACACATGTTCATCTTTGCACTACGGGCCAAATATATTCATCAGTTAATCATTCATCTTTGCACTACAGGCCAAAGATATTAAGTAATATCATCATTTAGGACTGAGGATGATGAAAAATATTTTAAAGAAAACGAATCCAGTGAAACAAAAAAAAACAAATATTAAGGATTCGTACGTCGGTTTATCCATGTTCAAAAATACCTCATAACATACCATAGTAGAGTAAAATTCAAGAATAAAGATCAAAACATAGATACAATCAAAGATAGTAACAAAAATAAACATCTGTGATAAAGAAGAGAAAATTTCGTTTTTCGGTGAATAGTGTCGTATTCGTGAATAGTGTCGTATACGTGAATAGTGCCGTATACGTGAATAATAATCCCGACATAAAAAGACAAGAATTTCACAAGAAAAATCTTACCAATATTCCGACATAATGATATTGAAAGAAATAATATCATTTTAAAAAAATAACATCCCTTACCTCAAAAGAACAGTACTTCAGATTGGAATACTGGATATAGTATTGAAGAACTTGCACCGTATAGCAACACTCAAAGTATTAAAATACTCACAAGAATACGCTCGATAATATAGAGAGAGAAAACTTTAGTTTCTGGTGTAATTTTCAATTCTAACCTAAGCACCCTATTTATGGGAAAATGCTTAGAACACCAAAGCAGAAAATTTAATAAAATATTAATATATTATAAAAAATTTCATGCCCGCCTCTTGACATCTGAAATTAGCATGTTTACAACACTTGTGGGGCCCACCAAAATAATAAAAACGTTTTTCTTAAAAAAAACTAAAACTTCAAAAATCAATTATTCTGGAACTTCAATAATTCATAATAAATAGCCCTTTTATCAGAAAAATTCAAATCTTATGTTCATTAGATAGGAAATTCAATTCTCTACAACTTTGAAAGTTTAAGTTTTCCCAAATTCTAAGCAGAAATTGACCGAAATCCACATACGGACGATTTTACAGGCTATAATCAAATTTCAATCAAAAATTGGGCCCAGCGACATGTTTAACATGTTTTTATCATTTATTACAACAAAAATACTCTTCCTCCTCATTTATTCATATATCACACATTTATCGTAAAAATATCATTATTATTATATTATTAAAATATAATAATATATTTAAATAAATTATTTTATCAGAAAAGATAAAATATCAATTTTCAACAGTTGTCACTTTTTTTAAAATTCCTCCATTTATATCTACATAAATATTTCCCTTATCATATAAATCAATAATTAATTATTTATAAATAATATTACAGAATTACAATACTGACAACCAGGCCGTTCTCAGGAAAGAGGGGGCTTTCTAATAAGGATTTTTTCTTACTGGCCCGCAATTAGGTGACCAAACCTCTCCTTAGACAGAACTTTCTAGACATTGACAATAATGTTATCTAATAATATTATTAAAATAATATGTTTTACTGATCTGATAATGAAAATATTGTGAAGTGACAATTATTGAAACAACAGTGATATAAAATATCAACGCAACAATTATTGAATCAATAAAATAAAATATTAAACAGTAATTACTGTAACAATTATTGAGTAGTGCCTTCTTACGTAAGAATCAATAATTGGTGCAATACCGTGTGCTACTGTGCAACACCGCGTATTACTGTGTTTTAACCACCGGGTAATCCAACAGTGTTAATGGTAACAACTACGCCGTTATTTATAAAAAAAACTCATACTTGTCATTTTTTTCATCCAATCGCTTTCCGTTATGGGGCAACCACAAGGCTGCGCCGTCGTACGAATATTTCCCGACAGTAAGAATATTCCACGACCAAACGAATATTTCCCGACAACAGGAATATTTTATAACCACTTGCTTATTTAAGATATTTGCGCATTTTACCCATAACTTACCATATTAATCAAATCAACCCTTACTATTTCAAAATAAAAAATAGAGAAAATTCAATTTTATTTATGAAAAGTTGGGGTTTTACTTATACGTTTTAGATCACTTGTCTTTTAAAATTATAAAGACAAGTGATCTCTTGTTATTTTAAATTTAAAATTATGCTATTACGATAAATTATAACTGCAAAAATTATCAACAGGGCCTTTTCTGAGTACGGGCAGGAGAATCGACCGCCCTGAACCTCCGATCAGGGGGGCATAATTTATTTTATTTTATATATAGTATATATATGTGTGTGTGACTTTGTCAAGAGAAATAGAGTCAGTCATTGAAATTTTTTGGAGTTTGTAAAAGCTTTTGATTGTTTTCCTAATGTTTCAATTGCTTACAAGGTATTACTAACTATTCATGTGACATGGTTTGCAAGTGCATTGAGAAGGATATGCTGAACAAACTTGATTTTAAATATTTAATTGAAGATTTTGCCTTTAGAAATATTAAAAGAAGTATCTTTCAATAAAGGTATTCTCATATATTTTGTTGTAGTCGAAGTTCTCATATATTTTGTTGTAGTCGAACTATTATGTTTTAAGCTCCGAAAATATATTTTTTTGAATACAGTTTGTAAATTTTTTTATTTTTTATTGTAAAGACAATGTTTCGAAAATGATCTCGTTTTCATTTTTCGTCCTGAGCCACTAAAATATTGAAAATGGTCTCGTTATGAGATTGATAATATCAAAATGTGACAAATAAATCACTACAACAACTAGTAACACAATAATTTTTTTCATTATCCACAAGTCCACGATTGGATATTCAACCACCACTTCAGATACATTTTGTCATTCTGAGATGACCCATATAATGGGCTCATTAAACATATTCATCAATTTACTATACAATAAATACTATAGCTACTATATACTATACATATTCATCAAACTAGTATTGGACTACTCTAAAGGCCAACACTTTAGTCATCCATAACAAACCATAATATATAATTAAAATAAATATGTATTTTTGATATTTTCACATGATTCCTTCTCACGTGAAGGAGGGACTCACTGTATGCTCAAAAAAATACCATGTGAAAATATTGAAAATAGACATACAAATACCCACATAAACATAGATTATTGAGTATCTGATTACTGGTAATAGAAAATAGTCATACTATGTTATTTCTTAGACCTGGCAAAAGCGGCCCAGGCCCGCGGGCTAGGCCAGCCCGCCCGTCAAAAATTGGGCTATGGGCTTCATTTTTTTGGCCTATTAAAATCTGGGCCTTTTTTGCCCGACCCAATGATCACCCGCCCGTGGGCGCCCAGCCCGCCCGTCCTTTAAAAAAAACTTATTCGGCTAGCTAATGAGTGATGAGTGATGGCTATCAATCAGGTCTGAGACTCGCTAATAAAGTAAAAGACTAAAAGCCAAAACTCAAAAGGATAGTTTTTTCCGATCTCTTTTCATCAGGTCTAAGTCTTCTAGTCATCTCTATTCTCTCATCTAGATCTGAAACTGAGTGAGAACTAAGAAGTGAGAGAGAGACCGAGGCGAGAGCGGAGGTGAGGCGAGGCGAGGCCGAGGCAAGATCTGAGTACAGTTGGTCTGAGAGAGTGAGAGACCGAGAGCGCACACCGAGTCGCCGAGTCGCCTACTAACGAGTGACGACTGTGGTCTGTGTTCTGCGTAGCTTCTTCAGTTCTTCTTCTCTACAGATAGTTTCTATTCGTGGAAGGATTTTGTTCTATGGTTTGATTTTGTTCTATGGTTTCAGTCTATGATTTTGTTCTATCTTTTGTTTGGCTACTGTCGCCTATTTTGTTATTGGATGAAATCTTTTGTTGGGGTTATCAGTTATGGGCCTCTTGAGTATCATCATTTTGTGAGCATCGAATTCGTTTTCTTCATCTTCCTCGCCTTCCTAATCTACTGTCCTCTACTGATCTTTCTATTGTTATTCTGTTTGTTCTGTTTTTTTTTTAATTTATGTTCTTAATTTATTTTGTAATTCTACCTGAAGTATTGGAAGCTGCAGGGGTTAAGTTCAATGGCTGAAATCAAGTATATGAACTGTATGAATTAGAGATATAGATTAGATATTCCTTGAAATTACATTTCTGGAATCATTATCTTTTGTAAAAGTTCATTTCTGGAATCATTACATTTCTGCATACTGCAGGGGTTAAGTTCTTTTTCCGTGTTAAATACTGAAATGGATTGATAGAGTTTCTTCTTTTAGGATTGTTGATTTTCTTAAACTTGTAATCTTCTTTTAGGATTGTTGTTGATTTTCTTAAACTTGTAATCTTCTTTTAGGATTGTTGATTTTCTTAAACTTGTTGACAGAGTAATAACCATGTAACAGAGCAGAAATTTGTAATTGTTGATTTTCTTGCATATTTGACTTTCGAATTAGTGGCTGAATTCACTTATTTTCTTGCATATTTTATTTGTAGAGTTCTTATAGAGGATCGACGAGATTGTGTAACAATTGATTTGATTGATGGGGGAGTTGAAAGCTCAGACAATTTGACACAACCAATTGACAGTTCGAAGAGAAAACGAAGGGAAGAAAGTGGAATTTGGAATCAATATGAAAAAAGGTAAATCCTTCAACCAAAAAATTAAGAGCATATTGTAAAACATGCACAAAAAGTTATGCTATTGGAGATGGTGGTAGTTCTCATGGGACTAAAAATTTACATGCACATGAAAAGTCATGTCCCGGTTTAGTTAACAAAAATGTGACTCAAATGCATCTAGATCATGAAGGAAAAATGGTTAATAGAAAATTTAGTCAGCTCATTTATAGGGATAAAATGGCTAAAGCAATCATAATGCATAACTATCCATTCTTGATTGTTGAACGTGAAGGATTAAGAAGAGTGCATAACTATTTGAATCTGGATGTGAAATCGTATACTAGAAACACTGCCAAAGCAGATTGTATTAAAATTTATAAGCTTGAGAAAGCAAAATTGAAACATGTGTTTGAGAACATCCGTGGTAGAATTTGTCTCACTTCCGATTTGTGGTCGTCCGGTACTAGTGGGGGTTATATTTGTTTAACCGCTCACTTAATTGATCATGATTATGTGTTGCACAGTAGGATTATAAATTTTTGTCATTTCCCCCCACCACATACCGATACTTTTTTATCAGAAAAAATCTTTGAGTTTTTAAAGGATTGGGGAATTGAAAAAAAGATCTTTTCTATCACTTTAGATAATGCAACAAACAACTACAACATGCAAAATTTCTTGAAGGCTCATTTGAGAGAAAACTTACTTTGCAATGGTAGTTTTTTCCATGTTCGGTGTTCTGCTCACATATTAAATCTCATTGTTCAGGATGGTTTGAAAATTGCAAGTGAACCTTTACGCAAGATTAGAGAGAGTGTCAAATATATTAAGGGATCAGAAAGTAGATTATTAAAGTTTGTTACATGTTGTGAACAATTGCTTGTGTCCGTAGAATCGGGTTTGCGTTTGGATTGTGTGACTAAATGGAATTCTACATGGGAGATGCTTGATAGTGTTCTGAAATTTAAAGATGTATTCTTTCAATATGCCATGGTTGAATCATCTTACACAACTTGTCCATCAAATGATGAGTGGGAAATAGCACAAGCTATCACTACATTTTTGAAACCATTTTGGAAAATTACAGAACTTTTTTCGGGAACGAGTTATCCAACAGCAAATCTGTATTTCTTACATGTGTTGAGGATAAAAGAACTTTTGATGTTTAATAAGTCTTGTGAGATTGAGGTAATTGGAAACATGGAAAATGAGATGTTGCCAAAGTTTGAAAAATATTGGAACGACTATGTTGTTATCTTGTCCATAGCTACTATTCTTGACCCAAGGTATAAGGTGCAATTTGTCAAATTTAAATTGAAAAAATTTGAGCCGGATGAGTATGTTATAAATAGAAAAGTGGAGAAAATTGTGGATGCTATGAAATCTTTGTTCATGGAATATGTAATGGAGTTGTCAAAAGATGGTTCACAACAACCTCAAGATGGTGTAAGAACTTCAACTATTGCTACCATTAACATGGGCGACCATAGTGATGATGAGTTTGATGTAAGTAAAGTTTTCATATATTATAAAATTTTTAATTTTTTGCATATTTATCTATATTGCCTATTTATGTTGATGAACTTTTGATGTTTAAAATTTTAAATAGAAGTTTGTGAGGGAAGTGCAAGGTACTACATCAACAAGAACGGAATTGGAACAATACTTAGAGGAGAAAATCGTCACTAACAAATCTTCTTTTAATATTCTAGAAGAATGGAAAAAACTTTCTGAGAGGTACCCAATCCTTTTTTTTTGTTTTATACCTTTATTTTATACATGACTAATGACTATTTAGTACTTTCAAATATTGCGTTATTATAGATATCCAATACTAGCGAATATGACATATGACATCTTATCAATTCCAATTACAACGGTTGCTTCGGAGTCGACCTTTAGCATTGGAGCAAAAGTTCTCACAAAATATCGTAGTTCGCTTCTACCAGATAATGCACAAGCATTAATTTGTGGCCGTAATTGGATTTGTGGATATGAAATACAAGGTTTGTTCTAGTTGTAAATATTGTTACTTTAATTGTAGCTTTTTAGTTTAATTTTGGGTATTGAACTATTGATATTTTAAATTGGCATTTTTAATATAGATGATGGGATGACGGACGACCAACTTTTGGTACCGCTAGTTGAAAATCAAGAGTCAAAGGGTTCTAACATGGGCGAAGTTACAAGGAGTGACTAGACATTACTCACTAGTAAGTGCTTCATTTTTTATGGACTATTTCTTTGATTTTTCAAGTAATGAGTTTGATGTAGAATACTAGAATTGAATGCTTTGTTAAATAGCATTGTCAATTTGTGATTTACATTTGAATTGGATTATTGGAGTATGATTAGGACTATTTTCATTTGAATTTTTACCAAACACAATTTTGATTAGGCCTGTTTTCATTTGCATTTGAATTGGATTATTGGATCTGTTTTCATTTTGCATTTTGCATTTACAGGATCTGTTTTGCATTTGATTTCATTTTTCATTTTTCATTTTGCATTTGCATTTGTATTTGCAGGATCTGTTTTCATTTTGCATTTTGCATTTGCATTTGCAGTATCTGTTTTACATTTGCATTTTCTTCAGGATCTGTTTTCATTTTGCATTTGTAGGATTTGTTTTGCATTTGATTATGACACATTTATGAATCTTTTTGCACAGGATGTCAACTGTCAAGCCATTTTTTCACTAGCAGATGGAGATGGGATTGCAAGTATGCATTTGGAGCTTATTTCTGTTGATGGTGATTGGTGATATGTCAAATGAAATGAATAGTCTTGATGTCTTCATGTCTTGCTTTGAATTTGTGTACTTTATCATTTATGTATGTACATTTTAATATGTTACACTGTTAGGGAAAGAAAGTGGAGATAGCCAGACAGGAGGAGAGAATGATTGATTAACATTTAAATATTATTGTGATTTGTGAATTTGTGATGTACATGTATAGGTTTTTTAATAAAAAAAATTAAAAGGCCCGCGGGCCGGGCCACGGGCCGCTTAATTCCAACCATCCAAAACCCAGGCCATTTTGGCCCGGCCCATTTTGGCCAGCCCGGCCCGTTTGCCAAGTCTATTATTTCTGTTTTGGTAGAAGATATGTGATTAGTGTTATTGTCAGTGTTTGGTATTAATTTAAGATTATTGGGTATATTTTTTCCTTTCTAATATTGATCTTTTACTAAAATACTATTCTAACAACCATGATCATAGCCGTTGATCTAACTAATAAATGGTCGAGTCCTGCCGCTACAAGGTGTTACGACAAGGGAAAGATGAGTTTATTTTTTGCCATTCATTATTCAGATCAACGACTATAATTATGATTGTTGAAATAATATTTATAGCAATTAATTGTTATGGATGGGGATCCTTATATATATATATATATATATATATATAGTGGCGGAACCAGAATATTTTTAGAGGGGGGTAGAAATACATCAGTAAAAAAAAATTATATATTGTCCATTGGAGTGCTTCTTTCAAATTCATTTTGTCCAATTATAGTATTTTACAACATCATATTCTAACCCTTGTCAACATTTGAGTTGTTAGTTTAATGACTTTAAAAACGTATATATATATATATATATATATATATATATATATATATATATTATAATTTTTCCAAACTATGAGACAATTAATCAAATTTTAAAGTTTTTAGTCAGCTGATTAACTACTTTTATAAATAAATTATAATATTATATATTTAAAACCTTATATTGTGGTTCATGAGATTAATTAACTTGAAAGAAGGAATTCCAACAAAAAAAAACAGAAGAGAGATTTAATAATCTATATAGGATAGAACAATTGTAAGACCCCAAATTTTTTTGTAAAGATGAATTTTCTATAAATATCATTTTTAAATATTATGGAGTAAATTTGATATAATGTTATAGTTGTGGGTAATATTTATAAATTTTGCAAAGTACGCAAGTTGTTATATAATATTCGATTGGTCGGGGATTATTCGTTTAAGCAGAGAATATTCGTACAACGGCACAATCATTGGTGGACCTCACAACAGAATTATTGTCGGATTGAGAAAATGACAAAAAAAAATACTTTATAAAAATAACGGCGGAAGTTTTTACCGTTAACTGTTGAAACACCCGGTGTTAAAAGTACAGTAATACGTGTGGTTGCATAGTAACACACGGTATTGATTATGGATGCTTACGTAAGAAGTCACTCAGTATTTTTTAATTATTGCCACAATATTTGTTGTAAAGTTTGGCGTATTATTTGGACCCCCCACTTTCTCATTTTTCAAAATCGTCGGGAGAAGTAATATCAATTTTTCGTATATATATGTACTGCATGCATTCGATTATATATATTTATATATTATCTTTATGTTAGTGGTGTATGGTAGGGGTGGAATTAATGGTGATATTAGTATATATTTAGATGTTAACATGTGAGTGGTGGTGGTTCTGGTAGGTGATGTTGGCAGGTAGTAGTATTTTCTTTCAAAGCCTTCACCTTATTGGCTAAATAATTTCTTATGCTATCAATGAGGCCATTTTTTCAACTTGACATATGATAGTTTTGTTTTCCACTCTATTAATTGGCCAACACCTTGACAAATGTTGTATGGGTGGTAGAATTTTTCTAATATAGCATGTGTTATATTATATATATGTATTATAAAAATTTGGTTTTGAAAAATCTAGCGTATGATTTCAGCCAATGAATTAAACAGTATCCTTTCATTCTTCTATAAATAGAAGCTCATTTCTTCATTATTTTTTACGAATTCACTGAAACTCTAGAGAGAGAAAATTATAGAGAGAAAGAAGAAGAGAAGTCTGCTACCTTTCTTTTTCTATATTCAGTTTCTTTTACGGTAAGGGGTATTATTTCTTTTGTATTCACGAAGAGAACTTCTGTTATTCCATTCTTTATTATTCTGCTGGAATAACCAGTATACGCGGACTATCCTATACTTGGTGACATTATTCTATTATTCCGTCTTTATTATTATTCTGTCGGAATATCATGTCTGTGCGTTTACGCCGGACCTGGTTCTATTATTTATTATTCTGTTGGAATATCCTGTCTGTGCGTTTTACGCCGGACCTGGTTCCGTCTTTATTATTCTGTTGGAACATCCTGTCTGTGCGTTTTACGTCGAACCTGGTTCCGTCTTTATTATTCTGTTGGAACATCCTGTCGGTGCGAATTTCGCCTGACCTGGTTCCGTTACTTATTATTATGTTGGAATAACCTGTCTATGCGAAGTACCGCATGCATGGTGATTTCTTTTGTTATTCCATTCGTTATTAAACTCACTTGGTTAAAGTTTTGACTTCTATACTCCATGAAATTAGTGAAATATCCTTGATATTTGCACTTCATCCAGTATCTTTTCATGAAAATATTCTTCTGAGCATTCTTGAATTTTACTCTACAAAGCAGTATCATGTTGACAATTTGGACGTTATTAGTTCCTAGATAAATTAATTCTTGAACTTGTTTTATTGAATTCTTATATCATTGTCATCATCCTCATGTTTATATTATGTTGAAAGTCATCTGTGGCCTGTAGTGCATAGATGGACTTGGTATGATTATGACCAGGGATTTTTCGGTATAATCATGACCGTAATGTTACAAACGACGTGGTAAAAGTCCTCATTGGCCCGTAGTACATTGATGGACAGTTGTTGACATGATCATGATCATTGATGAATACACGAATATCCTTGGCCCGTAGTGCATGTGTTATTTGTGGTTGTGATACTAATGAATATCCTTGGCCGTAGTGCAGGGATGATGTGGATTATTTATTAAGCTGAGTCCCAGCGATAAAAGTGATGAAAAACCTTTTAAATCATAAAAGATAGTAGCTTTTATTCTATACTTGACTCTTTTAATGGATTGTTTGTTCCACTGCAGTTAAACTTGATGTTTATTATATTTTATCTGTTTAACACTGTTGAAGGCAAATGATAATTTATTCTGCATTATTTTAGTCATAATATTTCTTACTGGGCTAGTTGAGCTCACCCTTTTACTTTTATAATTCTCTTCAGGAAATGAGAACGTAGCAGGGACTAGTCGGGGAACAGAGTGACGGTCCAGATGATAACATTAGTAGTCCTCACTATTCTATGAAATAATGTGATAATAAATGTATTGAGGACTTATTTTGAGTGTGAATACTGTCTAGAAGACAATATTTGTATTAACTCTCACATCTCAAGTTGTATATTCAAGATTGTATTTGTATTCTGTATCATGTATTTGGCGACTCAGAATAGGTGATGTATACCTATTTTGGGGGCGTCACAGTTGGTATCAGAGCTTAGGGATATGATCCCTGGCTAAGATGTGAGAGTAGAACTAGGAGGGGAGAGACGGGAAATTTCTTCGCTAATATGACCTACCTAAGTTTATTTGTTATTTAATTGGTTGGTCAGAGTATATTGATAATATGTGACATGTTAATTAACCCTTGTTTTGTGGCAGTATTTGAAAATGGCAGCTAAAAATGTCAACAATGGAGTGAATGAGACCGTGGAGACACCTCTAATCACCAACCAGGATAATGTAATATCAGGCGAAGAAGAAATTAGAGATATCTACGTGGTAAGTGAAGAACTAATAGTTGCACCTGAGCTAGTTGCAGAGGTAGCAGCTGAGAGTAAGGAAGAAGAGGAAGAAGAGGAACCTGAGGAGAATTGGTTAGAAGAAGTTTATGATCAAAACTTAGAATTACAAAATCGTGTTCATGAGTTAGAAGAGCAGGTTGAAGAATGGCAAGCGGTCGTGGAACAAAGGGATGCAACAATTCAAAATTGTGTTACCCGATATGTGATGCTCGAACAAAATCACGCTTTGGCAGAGTGTAAGATATTAAGGTTGGAATTTGAGAATTTAAATATCAAGGATCAGCTGAAAGAAGAAACAACTGAACGAGTAAGAATGAAGGATGCGTGGGTAAAAGCCGCACGACGTGTTGATATTGTAGAAACAGACGTCCGATCCAAAAAGACTAAAATAGATGATATACATTTCTCTTTTTGGACAGCAATTGGAACAACCCAACATCGAGTTTTGAGTTACCCTGTACAGAGTGGTCAATCTCAATTCGATATGGATCGAAGATTGATGATTCATATCATGAATCAGGAGTATGATGAAGCAGTTGAGGGTGGAATATGTCCTATAGAAAAGTTAATTCCAACGGTAGTGATGACACCAAATACTGCCCCAGACGAGTCAAAGCCGGGTAGTTCAAGGGAGAGCGGTTGTCATGACTTCCTAATAAGTGAGGAACCCAAATGAAGTTATCGCGGGTAAGCTAATCATAAACCCTTGCGAAGTTTGTACCTTATTCGATATCGGTTCCACCCACTCTTGTATTTCACCTAGTTGTGTTCAATGTTTAAACTTGACTCTTAAGAAATTAGACTTTGACTTATCTGTTGAAACTCTGTTAGAAGGAACCTTCGTTACCTCCACTATTTATAAATCTTGTTTGATTCAAATCGACACTTTCACGTTACCTATCGATCTTATCTCTTTGAAAATACTTGACTTTGATGCGATTTTAGGAATTGATTGGTTAACTACTTATCATGCTTTTTGTAAGGTTGTTAGCTTTCATACTCCTAACCAACCTGTTATGCGAATTCAAAGTAACCAAACCACTAAAGCCGATCATTGTCACATCAAGCCATAAGTAAAGAGCCCCGGTCCTTTCGTTGTTGACTTCCTTGTGTGGAATGCACCGAAGCCAGACTTTTCGTAGGAGACGTTGTGAATGACGATGGCAAGTTGATAGGTGTCAATGTGACGTGTTATCCAAGTCTTGGATAAGAGTCACAGTTGTGAATGATATTTCTATCGTTAATAAATTTCCTGATGTATTCCTGAAAACTTCCTAGCCTACCCCTAGAGCGTGAAATTGAATTTTGTATTGACCCCAGTACAAAACCCATTTCTAAACCCTCAAATATTTCTTTACTTAAAACGAACGTATCATGCGCAAAAGACGTTGGCTCGAGCTGTTAAAGATTACGATCGTACCATTCAATATCATTGTGGAAAAGCGAACGTGGTAGCTGACGCGTTGAGTAGAAGATCGTATGCGTTTACAAGTGCGAATATACGAACCCACGTGAAGATAACGAATATACGAGTAGAATCGACTTTAATCGATAAAGTTAAAGCCGCTCAAGCTACATACTCAGAGCAGATGAGTGACGAAGGTTCAAGCGGGCGTTATTCTAGAAGCAAGAATCGATGATGAAGGAATACTTTGAGTCAACTCCAGACTTTGTGTTCCTAATGATCTTGAGTTAAAGTATAAAATCATGATGGAGGCGCACAACACACCGTTTGTAATCCATCCTGGGAGTACCGAAATGTATCGTGATCTTCGTTATATATTTTGGTGGAGCAATATGAAGAGAGAGATAACACTGTTTATCTCGAGGTGTCTAACTTGTCAACGAGTCAAGGCGGAGCATCAAGTACTAAAAGGTCCATTGCAACCACTTGAAATTCTAGAATGAAAGTGGGAGCACATTACCATGGATTTCGTTACTGGTCTTCCCAAGGTTTCTCAAGGCATAGATGCAATTTGGGTCATTGTTGATAGATTGACCAAGTCTGCTCATTTCTTACCAATACGAGAAACTTATACACTTGAACGTCTTGCTCGTATATACATAAACGAGATTGTAAGACTGCATGGTATGCCAGTATCCATAGTTTCTAATCGAGACCCAAGATTCACTTCAAGATTTTGGGTTAGTTTGTAAAAAGCTATGGGCACGAATTTACGATTTAGTTCGACATATCATCCTCAGACGGACGGATAATCAGAGTGGACTATTCAAACTTTTGAAGATTTATTAAGACTCTATGTCCTTGACTTCAAGGGAAGTTGGGACAAGTTCTTACCATTAGTGGAGTTTTCCTACAACAACAGCTATCA
This sequence comes from Panax notoginseng, assembly GCA_016801055.1. NCBI lineage: Eukaryota > Viridiplantae > Streptophyta > Magnoliopsida > Apiales > Araliaceae > Panax > Panax notoginseng. The sequence continues at coordinate 254,788,129 of CM029013.1, forward strand.
AGCAAGTATTGGCATGGCTCCATTCGAAGCATTGTATGGAGGAAAGTGTCGTTCTCTAGTATGCTGGGATGAGGTGGGTGAAGCAACGTTGTTGGGACCGGAGTTGGTACGTATGATTACGGAAAAGATTCAAACGATCCGACAACGTATAAAAACCTCACAAGATCGACAAAAGAGTTATGCTGATCTTCATCGAAAGGACGTGGAATTCGATATTGGAGATCATGTGTTGTTACGTGTTGCTCCATGGAAAGGAGTTACGATATTTGGAAAGAGAGAAAAGCTCAATCCTCGATTCATTGGCCCATTTTTAATCCTCGATCGAGTAGGAACTGTGACCTATAGACTCACTTTACCGCCAAGTATGTCTCATGTTCATAACGTTTTTCACATATCCATGTTATATAAATATGTGGAAGACCTGAACCACATTATTGAGTTAGAACCGGACGAAATAGCGGAAGATTTGACGTATGAAGAGGTTCTTGTTCAAATCTTGGATAGGAAGAAACATATTCTACGCTCCAAGGTTATATCTCAAGTTAAAGTTTTGTGGAGAAACCACGATGTTGAGGAAATGACCTGGGAGTTAAAATCTGAAATGAAATCAAGGTATCCTTACCTCTTCGACATACCAGGTACATACCCTAATTTCGAGGGCGAAATTTCATAAGAAGGGGACTTTGTAAGACTCCAATTTTTTTTGTAAAGATGAATTTTCTATAAATATCTTTTTAAATATTATGGAGTGAATTTGATATAATATTATAGTTGTGGGTAATATTTATAAATTTTATAAAGTACGCAAGTTGTTATATAATATTTGATTGGTCGAGGATTATTCGTTTAAGCAGGGAATATTCATACAACGGCACAATCATTGGTGAACCCCACAATGAAATTATTGTCGGATTGAGAAAATGACAAAAAAAATACATTATGAAAATAACGGCGGAAGTTTTTACCGTTAACTGTTGATACACCCGGTGTTAAAAGTACAGTAATACGCGTGGTTGCATAGTAGCACACGGTATTGATTATGGATGCTTACGTAAGAAGTCACTCAGTTTTGTTTAATTATTGCCACAATATTTGTTGTAAAGTTTGGCGTATTATTTGGACCCCCCACTTTCTCATTTTTCAAAATCGTCGGGAGAAAGTAATATCAATTTTTCGTATATATATGTACTGCAGGCATGTGATTATATATATTTATATATTATCTTTATGTTAGTGGCGTATGGTGGGGGTGGAATTAATGGTGATATCAGTATATATTTAGATGTTAACATGTGGGTGGTGGTGGTTCTAGTAGGTGATGTTGACAGGTAGTAGTATTTTCTTTCAAAGCCTTCACCTTATTGGCTAAATAATTTCTTATGCTATCAATGAGGCCATTTTTTCAACTTGACATATGATAGTTTTGTTTTCCTCTCTTTTAATTGGCCAACACCTTGACAAATGATGCATGGGTGGTAGAATTTTTCTAATATAGCATGTGTTATATTATATATATATTATAAAAATTTGGTTTTGAAAAATCTAGCGTATAATTTCAGCCAATGAATTAAACAGTATCCTTCCATTCTTCTATAAATAGAAGTTCATTCCTTCATTATTTCTTACGAATTCACTGAAACTCTAGAGAGAGAAAATTATAGAGAGAAAGAAGAAGAGAAGTCTGCTACCTTTCTTTTCCTATATTCAGTTTTTTTTACGGTAAGGGGTATTATTTCTTTTGTATTCATGAAGAGAACTTCTGTTATTCCATTCTTTATTATTCTGCTGGAATAACCAGTATACGCGGACTACCCTATACTTGGTGACATTCTTCTATTATTCCGTCTTTATTATTATCCTGTCGGAATATCCTGTCTGTGCGTTTACGTCGGACCTGGTTCCATTATTTATTATTCTGTCAGAATATCCTGTCTGTGCGTTTTACGCCGGACCTGATTCCGTCTTTATTATTCTATTGGAACATCATGTCTGTGCGTTTTACGCCGGACCTGGTTCCGTCTTTATTATTTTGTTGGAACATCTTGTCGGTGCGAATTTCGCCTGACCTGGTTCAGTTACTTATTATTCTGTTGGAATAACCTGTCTATGCGAAGTACCGTATGCATGGTGATTTCTTTTGTTATTCCATTCGTTATTAAACTCACTTGGTTAAAGTTTTGACTTCTATACTCCATGAAATTAGTGGAATATCCTTTATATTTGCACTTCATCCAGTATCTTTTCATGGAAATATTCTTCTGAGCCTTCTTGAATTTTATTCTACAAAGCAGTATCATGTTGACAATTTGGACGTTATTAGTTCTTATATAAATTAATTCTTGAACTTGTTTTATTGAATTCTTATATCATTGTCATCATCCTCATGTTTATATTATGTTGAAAGTCATTTGTGGCCTGTAGTGCATAGATGGACTTGGTATGATTATGACCAGGGATTTTTCGGTATAATCATGACCGTAATGTTACAAACGACGTGGTAAAAGTCCTCATTGGCCCGTAGTACATTGATGGACAGTTGTTGACATGATCATGATCATTGATGAATACACGAATATCCTTGGCCCGTAGTGCATGGATGATGTAGATTATTTATTAAGTTGAGTCTCAGCGATAAAAGTGATGAAAAACCTTTTAAATCATAAAAGATAGTAGATTTTATTCTCTACTTGACTCTTTTAATGGATTACTTTTTCCGCTGCAGTTAAACTTGATGTTTGTTATATTTTATCAGTTTAACACTGTTGAAGGCTAACGATAATTTATTCTGCATTATCAGTTTACCGCCTTTTTTTGTCCCACTTTGATGATAAAACAAAATCAAAAAAAAAAGTAAAGGAAAAAGAAAATAAAAATGAAGGAAAAGGAAAACAAATAACTCCCAAATATTATACGGTGGAGGGTCATATGACCCCCCTAGACCCCCTGGTCCCGCCATTGGATATATATATATATATATATATATATATATATATATATATATGTGTGTGTGTGTGTGTGTGTGTGTGTGTGTGTGTGTGTGTGTGTAATTATTCTATAACTTATTAATATATTTATATAGTTTACCTTGTGATAACGTAATAAATGTGTACATAAAGTCTGCGATTCATCTGCTAGTAGTTAATTAAAAGTCAACGCGTTAGTTTAAGTAGAATAAGAGGGATTAATCTTGCATGCATCCTATTAAAACAAAAAAAAACTTAATATAGATTGCTATTGTGTTGTAACACTGTCTAGTTGAGTTTGACTGCTTGTAATGTTCGATTCCATATCAATATATAACTTAGAATCCCTTATAAATAGTCAAATTTGTTTATAATGAATTTTAAGATTTAAAAAATGTTTAGTAATCGAGCTACTTATAAGTTATAATCACTTTTATGAAAATAATCAGAAATTTCAATTTAATACTCTTGATTATTTGTCAAATTTAATGATCAAGTTTAACCAAGTATAATACTAATCTAATTAATACTATTTTTTATTTATCAAATTCAAATTTCTTTTTAAAATAATAATAATTATAAGTAAAATAGTAATCAAAATTAATAATCACATTTTTTAAACAATTTTAAAGATACGTAATAGAATGAAATATGCTAATAAAAAATATTGGTGATACTTTTTATTTATAGTGTGTGGTGAGTGAATTACCGTTATGCCCTTGGCAAAAAATATTAGCCTATTATGTGTCTTGACTTCTGTTTGGTTTTGATATCCTCACACTTAAAGCTGTAAAAAGAGCAAACAGTTCAAATTATTCGGGCTCGATTCGAGATCGTGCTCGATTCGATAGCTAAATGGGTCTCAATCAAACTTTATTTTATACTTAATAAATTTTATTAACCAAATTTAAATAACTTAATATTTGACTCGACTCGATTCGACTCGACTCGATTCGATTTATTTACACCATTAGCCTCCCCTACCGGGGCTTTCAAAAACTGTGAGTCGAGAGCTGGTTTGTATTTGAAAACTTTTCAATTAACTGGTCATCAAGATGATACTGGTAATCCAACTATAGGATTCGGCTATATATTAGTATATGTTGTAATATATTATTTTGAAAAATAAAAAATATATAAGATAGTACTAGAAAGTCTTTCCTTTTTCTTTTTTTTAAAACTAGTAGACTTCTCCCAAAGTAATTATTAATTATATAGCATGTTAGTTTGACTTTTTTTTTTATTAATTATATATAAACATATACAATATTACATATATACTACAAATCCTCCTTAGTGATTTCAACTCTGTTGTCTCTGTCCAAAATCCAAATGTTAAAAGTATAAACTTGTCCTTGTCTTTTTCCCCTGGTTTCATTATTTTTTAACATCATAGCTTCACGTATTCTCTACTTTATACAACTTTTGAAATTATTGCAAATAATTGCTTATTATATATAACACAAACATATTTACTTTGAATGCTTCAAAGCTTATATATATATATATATATATATATATATATATATATATATATATATACACACACACACACCACTTTAAAATTGGGTAAAAATGATTTTGATTCCTATAGTATAGCTACATATAAAAGGTTGAAATGACCGATTAAATTCGTAAAATGAGCAAATAGTTCGGGTTCGATTCATACTCGCTCGATTCAAAATATAAATGATTTAAATATGAAAAAATTTTAAAATTCGATAAATTACTCGAACCTACTCAAATTGTAATTTTCTATTGATACTCAGATTATATTCGTTCGAAAAGTTCAAACTGTTCGGGCTCGATTCAATATCGTGCTCGACTCGGTAGCTAAATGAGCCTCAATCAAACCTTATTTTATATTTATACTCAATAAATTTTGTGAACCAAATCTGAGCAACTTAATCCTCGACTCGACTCGACTCGACTCGGTTCATTTACACTCTTATGATCAATGGGTTGGTGCGGCAATTTCGAGTTTAATAAATTTAATTAGTGTCAACTTTTAAATATGGAAATTTAGTTTAAGACAAGTAATTGAAGGTAGCTGAATAGTTCCAAAAAAGAGTGGAGAAAAGAATATTAATAAGTAATCTTGTTTTATATTTCTGTTCCAAATTAAACATACATTTACTTTTTAAGCCAATTTGTGAAATATTAAATTTAAAATTGATGTGAATTTATTTTAAAATTAATTTTTCTGTACGGGAAAATATCTTTTGATGCCTAGCTAGCTAGTAAATGTCGGAACCTGGTTATATAATGAAATCGCAAAATATATCATTTTCCTATAAATAATAATTTGAAAAATTATACTACCTCCATTTCCCAAAACATAAGATCATCACTTGTTTTTATAAAATTAAATACAAAGATTGGTGATCTTATATTTTAAAATAAAGAAAATACAATATTATTCTTTTCGTCATGGAAAAAGAATCCAAATTCATTTTGTAATTTACAAAGAAAATGGTACGATTTAATTATATAAAAAAATGGGATTACCATTTGATCAATTATATACATGTCTATTATTGGTAATTAATTATAATTTGAGGAAAATATTAATTATAGTTTGAAAACGTACAATACGAAGAAGAGAACTAAAGAAAATTATTAAATTAATATGATAGTGGAAGTATAGTTAGTTACTACAACTTACACGTTAGGCAAGTGAGTTCAAGAAAAATATAAAAATCATAGAATCTAGTACTAGTGTACTTATAAACAACCATTAATACTAATTGTTATTTTATTTTTATTTTTTTATTATTAATAAGATTGTTGATATTGGCACATCAAACATACAAATAACACTCTAGACGTCATTTATTATTCTGACAATATTATTTTTGAATTTGGACGGGAAAGAACAAAACGGTTCAGATTCATTTTAATTGATTTGGGCGGAAAAGCACAAGGACGATTCAGATTCATTATAATTGATTTGGGTGGGAAAGGATAGTAGGAGAGGAAGGAGGAGAGAGAGAGGAAATAAAAGTGGGACTGTTGCAACGGAGAGAGAAGAAGGATTTCGTTATGCCGTGCATTCAGTAACAGACAATTACTAATAATATTACAAGTGTTGTAAGAGGGTTGAAACAAGTGCAAATTTTAAGTGCATTATTTTTCCTTAATAAGAGGAGCAACTAATTAACACGTCTACGAATCCTTGAGCAATAATAGATGATAAAATAATACTCCAAGGAGTAGTAATTAATAATTTATTGTCTGACTTTTGGCCCTATAAATTCTGAACGAAGACGATGCAACAAATTATTAAGAGTTTGCTGCAGAAGAAAATATTAATGGCAGACTCTACGGTGGTCCCTGAGATGCAAACTAGTAGTGACGGAGTTGGAGCGACGGAAACCGTCACTTCCACCACCGCTGTCGCCAATGACAACCACCATAAGAAGACGATGGAAGGCCGTAAAGTATCGTGGGCGATGCTGCGGCGCGTGGACTCCCTCAACTTGGAAGCTGGAAGGGTTTCTTTTGCTCCCTCCCATGCTAATAACTCCAAGGTCTAACTACCTACCTAGTATTTCTTCCATTTTATTTATTTATTTATTAATATTTTGTCTATAATTAATATCAATATTACTCTTCTAATTAAATTCATTGAAAATATGAGAGAAAAGAACCTATGTTAATTATTTCAGTGGAGTAAATTTTTTGGAAAGATAAGAGATCGAGGAACAAATTGGGGTTTAATGTTCAGGGATAATATGGAAAAAAAAATTAAAGACTTTTTTCCTGAAATCTATCGACTACAAATAAAAATGTACAAAAATCTCTTTATAAAAATTCATAAAAAAAAATAAATTGAAAGATAATTAATATTTAAGCTAGTCTTTGTTACACGGACTTGGACAGAGTGGTCAGTTAAACTCGGATGAATTGTTTAGTGGGACTCAATATTTTGAAGAGTGTGAGGGTACCCTCAATTTTGTCAATGTATTACACTAGAATAAAGTGACATATATGTATTCTCTACTTTATACAACTTTTGAAATTATTGTAAATAATTGCTTATTATATATAACACAAACATATTTATTTTGAATGCTTCAAAACTTATAATATATATAAGGTCCGAATCTTAAGCTCACCCATTATTTAACATATCTTGCATATTCCTCTTTAGCGACGGTTGCCCGATCCGTCGCTATATGTTGTCCGTCGCTAAAAGCTAAGACGACGATTCTATATAAAGCGACGGACCGAATCGTCGATATGCAAGGTATGTTAAATAAGGGGTGAGATTAAGATCCGGACTATATATATATGACTCACACACACCACTTTAAAATTGGAAAAAAATGATTTTGATTCCTATAGTCAAAATCATATCAAAATAGCATTTATGCATGTGTGTCAGCATTGTATTGGACATGAAACAAACGTTTTTGTACGTCAATTGTAAGCGGCGGTGCATGTGCAGGCAAATTGGAGCAGGACGTTGAACTTGGCATTTCAGTGCTTAGGAGTAATATACGGAGACATTGGAACCTCTCCATTGTATGTCTTTGCCAGCACTTTTACCGACGAAATTCACAACACCGACGATGTACTTGGGGTGCTCTCCCTCATTATTTACACTTTAGCCCTTGTCCCCCTCCTCAAGTATGTCTTCATTGTTTTGCGGGCCAACGACAATGGCGATGGTACGTAAATTTCTTTTTACTAAAAGTATATATTGGCTGCTTTTTAATTAAATATTTTTCAATTAATTAATGCACGTTGCATGGGCATGCAGGTGGAACGTTTGCACTTTATTCTTTGATCTGCCGGTATGCAAAGGTGAGCTTGATTCCAAATGAACAACCAGAAGATAGAGAGTTATCAAACTATAGACTTGACACCCCATCTATCCAGTTGAGAAGGGCTCAAAAGTTCAAAAACAAGCTTGAGACCAGTATTACTGCCAAAGTTGTACTTTTCCTTGTCACCATCCTCGGAACTTCCATGGTCATTGGTGATGGTGTTCTAACTCCATGCATCTCAGGTGAATTTAAATATTTTATGGAAAATGGTATATATATATATATATGTGTGTGTGTGTGTGTGTCTACGTTTCTACAGTAGTAGAGTAACTATTCTACTATCAGTCAGTGATTACTCTACGATCGTAGGGTGACTTAACTGTGTATATTTGGAATTTATACACATGCGTACCTCCATTTTTTTCATATATATATATATATATATATATATATATATATATATATATATATTGCGACTTTACATATCGACTTTTTTATTGCGACTTACGTGAATATATCTATTTAGTAATACTTTTATGATATATTTGATGTACAATGTGTCAATTTTATAATTATATTCAATCTCATATATTGATATACGTCGCAATTATAATTCGGTTGATTTTTTTTGAAATATATAGCAAACTCATATTTTATTTAATTTTTTTAGTTTATTTGAATTTATTTATGTACCTTAATTAATTGAATTAATATCTTTTTAATTTTGATGTTATTGCAGTGCTGTCAGCAGTAAGTGGAATCAAATCCCTTGGCCAAGGTACTTCACCCTCAAAAATCCATCTATATATCCTTTTCTTTTTGATCCTATAATTATTGTGTTTTTATCATATATATATATATATATATATATATATATATATATATATATATATATATATATATATATACACCAGCTTCCTTTTTCCTCTCTTTTCTCCTTTTTAATTAGCTTTCTCATTTACATATTTCCAATATAATATATATTAGATATTGGTTAGACTGTTATACACTTATAGGTTTTATATTTCACCAAACTCACTAACTCTGTGCGAAGCACATACGATATGAATAATGATTTATTATATTAATAATTAAAAAAAATTAATTGTGATTTTAAATATATAACTAATGATTGAATTACATATTATAGGTTCTTTTAATCAATTATTAAGGTAAATATTTGAATGAATTATTGTAGATTTATTTAGTTATGATTATGAGAAAATAATTATTTTAATTTTATTTTAAGTTTATAATTGAATTCTATATTAGCGTTTATATTGACAAAATTTGCTTGAAATTCTAATCGAATAAAATTACGAAATTCAAGTTTTAATTTAGTGACGACAATTAGTTAGAAATTAATCAACTATAATTTTTCAACTAATATTACAGTTATTATGTTTCAAATTCACACATTATTAATATAATTAATCATGTGATTTGATAAAATTTCAAGCTTAAATGAATTAATCATGTGATTTAAATGAATTAAATGGATATTTTAACCTTATTAATTGATTTTTCAGATGCTGTTGTGGGAATTTCAATTGCAATATTGATCATTCTCTTCTCAGTTCAAAGATTGGGGACTGATAAAGTGGGATATTCATTTGCTCCGGTCATTGTGTTGTGGTTTACATGCATTGGTGGCATTGGCCTCTACAACTTATTCAAGCATGAACCCGGTGTATTGCGTGCGTTTAATCCAAAATACATTGTAGATTACTTCAAAAGAAATGGTAAAAAAGGATGGATCTCACTTGGAGGAGTTGTTTTGGCAATTACAGGTGAGAGTGAGACCCTACAATTAATCAAATATATGTAATTATCACATTCCCGAACACAAGTCTTTCAATAACATGCTTACGCCTGCGGCTTTGCGGTCCATGACCCCGGCCTATCCTATGCTTGATGTCAGTGGGAATACAACTCAAGCCCTTAGGGTTCAAGTACGGCTAATCTCAAGTTCTCCCTTATTAACCATTGAGCCAAGCGATGGGGCTACATTTAATTTCCACTAGATACAAAACTTACGTGTTTCATCTAAAGATTGGACTACATCAATAATCGGAGATAAATCAATTTGTCTTGTAAAAGTGTACATAATAAAATTATGTAGAGAGTAACACATGGAATGTGATAACAAATGAGAGAAAAAAATGAGAGAGCATAATATTTTATTTTTTTTGGATAAAGAGGAGTACTTACTTTTCCCGCCTTGCGACTATACTATATATGTCTCTCATCCCCAAACAAAGTTTTCAATAACAGGTTTACGCCTGCAGCTCTGCGATCCATAACCCCTATAGCTTGATGTCAGTGAGAGTACAACTCAAGACCTCCGAGTTTACGACTGATCTCAAGTTCTTCTTTAAATCGTTGAGTCAAGCGGTGGTGTTATATTTGATATATTTCCACTATATACAAAATATTTACCTAGAAAGTAGAGTAATCTCCTAATGAAATTGAATTAGGCTTCATCAACAGTAATATATTTTTTAACCCTCCCTCCCTAGCTAATGACTAGTTACTTACTTTAGTTGCTACTATTAATTAGTTTTATCCTAATTCCTTGCATATGAATTTGCAGGTACTGAAGCCATGTTTGCTGATATTGGTCATTTCAACGTATTGGCTGTCCAGGCAAGTTTGATAGTTAGTAGTTGCATATATAATAATACATTGGAAAATGATTTTCAAATTTTATAACGGAAGGAGTATTGTATTTTAATTTTATTACTTCACTATAATTTTTTTGTAATTAAAATATTTGTAATTAAAAAACTACTTATCTTCTTGTTAATGTACATGATCACAGATTAGCTTCTCTGGAATAGTGCTGCCTGCATTACTAGCTGCTTATGTTGGACAAGCTGCATACCTCATCAAATTCCCTGGTCATGTGCATAATACTTTCTATGATTCTATTCCAGGCTAGTACCTACTCAAAACTCATATTTTATAAGAATTTTACTCTTTAAATAAGTTATAATCAGTTTAATTAATACCAAACACTTTTTACTTTTTTTTTTTACTGCTTTTTCATTACCAAACACAAACTGCTTTTTAAATCTACTTATAAACAACAAAACAAAACCAAACAGTAATCACATTACTATTACCATTCACAAACATACTCTTATTCAAACTATATATGTATGTATCTGTATACGCAGATTCCATTTACTGGCCGGTGTTTGTGATTGCGGTTGCTGCTGCCATAATTGCGAGCCAAGCTATGATTTCCGGAGCATTTGCAATTATCTCGCAATCCTTGAGTTTAGGTTGCTTCCCAAGGGTGAAAATAGTTCATACCTCTGCAAAGTATGAGGGTCAGGTTTACATCCCTGAGATCAACTACATGCTTATGGTTGCTTGTGTTATAGTGACTTTGGGTTTCAGAACCACCGAAAAGATCGGCAACGCCTACGGTAATTAATTTTGTCAGATAGACACAAGGACATACGCGCCAATTTCACTAGTATTTGTGCATTTTTTTTATAGCAGTACTTGGATCCACTTAAGTTGGCAATTGACCGATATAATGCTGACACGCAGAGAAAGATCACCTCCCGACCTACGTGTCGATACTGTATTGGTCAATTGACCAAAGTTAACTTCATGCTAACAACTCCCATATTGCTGCATTCTCGCAGGAATTGCTGTGGTAGCTGTTATGGTAATCACAACATGTATGGTCACTGTTATCATGCTTATTGTATGGAAGACAAACATATGGTGGATTGTCCTCTTCTTTGTTGTATTTGGCTCTATAGAGCTTGTATATCTATCCTCTGTCCTCTACAAATTCAAACAAGGCGGCTACCTTCCGCTCGCCTTTTCGCTTGTCCTAATGACAGTAATGGGGACATGGCATTATGTACACAAACAAAGATACATGTTCGAGCTCAACAACAAGGTTTCCAGTGATTACGTAAGGGACTTAGCCTTAAACCCTGACATAAACAGAGTCCCTGGAATCGGACTCTTGTACTCTGAGCTTGTACAAGGCATTCCTCCAATATTTCCGCATTTCATCGAAAACATACCATCTATTCATTCAGTTCTAGTCCTAGTTTCTCTAAAGTTCATTCCTATAAGCAAAGTTGTACTAGAGGAGCGATTTTTGTTCAGGCATGTTGAGCCTCGAGACTACAGAATGTTTCGTTGTGTGGTGAGATATGGTTACAAGGATAAAATCGAGGAACCTAAGGAGTTTGAACGTCAACTTGTGGAAAACTTGAAGGAATTCATCAGGCATGAACACTTCATTATTGATGCTGGAGTTGGAACTACTGAACCTGAAGAGTACGTATCGACTCTGCTTTCAATACCTAAAGATGGGAAAACAAGAGTCTCGTCAAGTTCATCAGCAGTAGCTCATGCTGAAGAGTCGATGCAGCAACTAAAAACGCCATCGCGTGTTTCTTCTTCAAGCTCTATCAGGTCATTTAATGCAGCTAGGTCAGCTAATAGTTCTTCGAGCAGAATTGTTGCTGAGCCTATTCAAGGAGTTGAAGAAGAGATGAAATATTTGCAGAAAGCCAAGGAGAGAGGTGTGGTTTATCTTTTGGGAGAAGCGGAAGTGGTGGCTAAACAAGATTCGTCTTGGTTCAATAAGTTTGTTGTCAACCACGCGTATAGTTTTCTCAGGAAAAACTTCAGGCAAGGGGAGAAATCAATGCAGATTCCTCATACTAGGCTTCTGCGAGTTGGGATGACATATGAGATATAGTTTGCAAAAGGGGAAGAATAAATTGAAGTCAAAATGTGTGCTATGGTTAGATAAAATTGCTTTAAGTGGTGGTTTTTGGAAGTGACTGAAATAAACCATCGAATATTTAACATGTATATGGAGATTCCACCAAGACTCGAGGGAACCCAAGATTAAAAATATGTATGTACAGGTCACAGGTGCGTAAATATCATGTTCTTCTGTTTATTAGTGTTTAAAAACAAAAGAATGAAGTTCTTGAAGGACTTGTTGAAGTGTTCAATTTATGGATAAACATGGTACTATTGATTATGTATGTTTGCCTTTAACAAACCCTTTTCTCCTAAGAGTAGAAACGGAAGTTACACCATTTACAAGTAAGAGATTGCAGTTAACCGAACGGATATTGAACTAGGGTATGCCGGTATGGTGGCATGACTTTTACCATGAGTGTGAAGGGAAGGTTTATAGATATCTAAATATGTTAAGGATCTCAATTTTTTTATCTCAAAAAGTGTCTCAAATAATATGTCACCGTAACATTGATTGAGTAGATCTCATGTGATTGGTTATGCTATAAATTATCATCAAAACAGTCAATGTCATGTCATTTGAGACTAAAAATTTGAGAACTCTAGCATTACTCAAATATGATGATGTGTTAAACATTAAAAGCTTCTATACCTGTTGATAAAGAAGTGAAACATAACCCTTCAAAATTTAAGAATTTTACATATGTGCAACAAATGAGGAAGAGAATCTTCCAACAAACATGTCAAATCAGCATGGGAATTAGCTCATAAGTATGTTAATAAGTGTTGCAAATGAGTCCTTTATGACTCTAATTTTTGGATAAAGTTGATGAAATACATAATATAATAATTTTATAGGCGAATGTTGTGTTCTCTTATATCAAGAGATTAACAAACTTTTGCAACATTAACAGAACTTACAGGAGAGGTGCGGCGCGCGTACTGCCTATTCCCACTTTGCGAGGAGTCATGCATCATTAGGAGATACTCTTCAAGGACTTGGATATAACTAAACAATTAAAGAGATCTCATTCATTGCTTGCTTTGATAATCTAAAACATTTTCCCTATGCCAGCCTCCCGATGTATAGATTCATGAATATCCATTCTACGCCAGTCTCCCACCAATGGCGCCATCTGCTCAGCCTTGTCATACAAACCAAGGAGTCCACCGGTGTGTATGAATAGGACCTTTCTTCCTTCCCACTTGGTTGGATTCTCAGCCATATCCTTCATCATTCCATAAGCAGCTTTTCCACTACAAGTAATGTGCAATATACCAATGTCAGAAACTCAAAGAGAAAAGGGAAAAAAATGTTATCGCAGAAACAAGACTTTAGTTCAAACAAATCTTTTCTTTTTTGTCTTTCAAATGGAAGTACCACTGTTGATCAGTTGACTTGTAGCATGTTTATAAGTGAAAAAGTTATCTTGCTTTACTTTTAACCCTCTTTCCTCCAGAACAACCCCAGAACAACTTAACAATTTAACTATGTCCTTTATGTATTATGATGCATCGTAACTTGTCTCTCCACGTGCATTCACAAGTCAGTAAGTCTGGAAGAATGTTAAATCATGATATACATAAGGTAATTGTATTAGGCTCTGGTTACACAATGTATTGGTTTCAACTGTTCCTACTTGCCTTAATTCCCTACATTTTGGTTATAGTGTAGTTGTATACTATTTGGTTTGTGTATTATGATACCCCATGACATTTAACTACTGGTTGCATGTGAAAGTAAGTGTCAAATTATGATACACATTTAGTGAGTGTGTTGAAACATGGTATACTTTGTTGACTCATTCTCTAATTACTTATGCTTTTAGAGCATTTGATCACTTGAAAAGCGTTAATAACCAAACTAATTTACAGTTATTTGATATAGAGCGACCTTTGGTTAAGGTTCTGTGCTAAGTCAGATATCCTTGGAGTACAGTTCCCACCTATTGTATGATTTTTCAAATCTATGGTAATCATTTTGTGGTATCAATTCCCCAGAGAGAAATTACATGGCTTGGAAACTATTAATTGACAAGTAATAACCAAACCTGTAAACAGGGTCAAGGACAACTCCAGTGGCCTCAGCAACGTCCTTGACAAATCTAAGCTCCTCAGTGGTATTCATAGCATAGCCGAGTCCCTTGGCCTGCATTAAAGGCAAGAAAAAAAGAAAAAAAAAAGCAGGTCTCATATCAATAACTTCTATAATAGCAATAGTAGTGCAAATCGATATTGAGGAGAAAAGTAAGAGGAGATATCAGGGACAAATTTAATTGATTCGCGCAACTTACAAATTATATAGGGTAATGCTAGAGGTCTCAAATTTTGTCTCAAATAGGTCTCAAATGATGTGGCGGCATTGAATATTTAATAATAATTTACGCCATCGAATATTTTAGTAATACTTTATGGCATTAGCCAATCACAAGAGATGTACTCGTAACGATGGTTGAGACACTTTTTGAGACCAAAAATTTGAAATCCTTAGCATTACCCTATAATATAACATTAGCATTTGCCAATATCTAATATAGATCAATATTAATAACAGATGAACTAGTTAAAGACCCCTAAAACCTCCTGATAAATTAACCAAGTTGATCTTACATTCTCAACATTAACTATATCACGTGAGCTAACACCAGCTTGGAGTCCATCGAGCAGGCCTTGAGCGTAATCATAGAAGTAATCAGGGTCATCACATACACAGAATGCAAGAACCTGCAATCAATAAAACTTAAAATGACTTTTATCTTTCATAGTATGATGAAGGAATTAAAAGGAAATAAAAAGAGTGTACTTTTGTTTTGAGTTTACTCAGCCATGATCCAATTGACAAACCAGCAATTGTACCCCCACTAGAAATCAAATAAATAGAAAAATAAGAAAACAAATTTATTGCATAGAGTCGATCATTTAAACAATACCTTATAGATAAACATGGTAGACAACAAAACTTTCATTTAATCAATGCTTTGGTAGTATAATTGATACTCATAACATTAGCAGGGTTTAGGGAGTATAAGATAATAAGTCTTTATAATAGTATTAGTATGATTAGGGTTTTACAGGGTTCTATAATAGTACAATTAGGGTTTACAATATCTGAAATTGATAAACATTAAATAAAAGTACCCTACTAGATAGCATATTTTGATATGTGTGGATAAGAAAGAAACCTGCCACAAGCTACAATGATGTCATCAAATCCTACACCGCTAGTACCTCTTTGAAGCTGCATCTCAATCTCCCTAATTGCTTCGATATAGCCCCTGAATGAAACAGAATCAGTTGGAAATATGATGTGATATATACACAAGGTGACACAATTGGCCTAAGTTAGCACATCCCATTAAGTTAGCTCCCTAGTATAAAATGGAGCCTTGGTTGAAAATTTGGGACACACAAAATTAAGAGATTTTCGTATGCGAGAGAAAAGTTATTCCAAATATTTTAGTTATGTGTGATATTGGTTCACAGTTCACTTTGTGAGATTAGTTCCACAAAACTTGTAGAACCTAATTTGTTATCCAAGTTTTTTAGAGCTTTACTTCAAAGTTTTTGGTAGATGCAAACCAAAACTTCATTTTTGTTCCTGGAGGCGGTTCAGTCATGTGATCCTTGCACCGAAATTGGGCCAAATAATGTCTTAAGCAAAGTGCTATTTTGCTTGAAGGGATTCTACGGCCGGATATTGTTTGGGTATTTATTTTTTACTGTTTTTCAGCTAATATTCCATTTTACTGTTTACCCTTTGTGTTCAAACAATATTCATTTCATAAGAAACATTAATTTATATACAGATATAATAAGCCAACAGAGAAAAAAACGAAATTTAATCTAGTGCCGCAGCAGATTCATACAGACTATAAAATCCCCAACGAGAAAATAAACACGCACATAGAAAAAGAATTTAAATGACATGGCATGAAAGATGCACCACCTAATCTTACCACTTACCAGGTTCCAAGAGAATTTGATCCACCGACAGGAATGACATATGGCCTTCTCCCTTCTTTTAGCAGTTTTTCTTTCAACAAATCAGTAAGAGCCTGCAATCACATATACAAGAAAAATAAGCCAAAATTAAAGGAAACCTATTAGCCATAATACAAGAAAACATACGTTGGTAAATATAAACAACTTGAAACATGGAATCTAGAACATGGGCTAGTCAATATATCTAGGCCTTTTATTCTAACAGGCAAATGGCAGACCTGGGCGGATATGAACATGCTGAAGGTTGGGTAGATATGGGTTGAAGTTAGATTTATAGTAAATGAACTTGCTTCAATGGACATGGGCCAGTCTGTATGTCTGTATGCCCAGTTTCAACCCTGTACTTCAATGAATTGGCTACCTTTTAATTTTATAGAATAAAAATACAAAACTTGAATGGGGATAGTACTTCAAAAGAGCAAAATTCTATGAATGAGGTTTCCCAACTCCACCATTTCCACCAACCAACTTGAATTGGAAATGTACCGAACAAAACCAGCTCAGACTTTAATTTTCATACACAAAGCTAGCTATAATCAACAACGTAAATTTCTCCATTTTGATGGCTTCCATTGAAGCCAAAGAGAGAGGAATAAGAGAGTTTCTTATAGTCACTACAACAAATTTTGGGTTAGAAGAGACAGAACCAATGGTTTTAATTGGGTGATTAGCAGGCCCCATTAACAATCAACTTAAAACCATATATAAGATGGGAGGAATTGGACAACCAAGTTTGAAAAATGTTATATATGGTATTTCATATACCATATATGTTATATGAAATGGTACAGCAATAAGCCTAAGTAGGCTGCTACTGGAATCTTTTCCAGCACAGAATTGTTTTCTCCATAAAGAGTCTGCTTTTGTTTTTCCCTGGTACAAATATAATTATTACATGATAAATTGCTTCTCTAATAGCCTATATTTGTTAGAGTAACTAGAAACTTAACATTTTCAAACAGTGACCATCATAAAAAATTGATATTAACAATTCCAGAAGGAATAAGGAAAACCACAGCATAATATTGCAATCAAACCACAATACGGAAAATAGATTTACCAAACTCCCAACTTTGGAATATTCTTCCTTTGAAACAAGATCAATATGTGCACCAACTAATCGTTCAACCAGGAGATTGCCTGTCAATCCAGGGTCTTTGTCCGTAAGAACCTGCAATATTAAGAGAGAGTTTCTTCTGGGTTGATAAATTATTTTAAACAAAAAGATGACAAATCAACATAAGTACCTTTGAGGTGCGTAGTATAAGATAACAGTCAAGATTTAAATACTTCGCAGCTACAGCAGTTGCACGGCAATGATTACTCTGGATGCCTCCAATAGTTACAATACAATCTGCCCCTTGTGCCACAGCATCCGCTAACAAGAACTCAAGTTTGCGGACCTTGTTACCACTCAATTGCATTCCTGAAAGGTCATCACGCTATATAATAGCATACTTTTCTGTCAATTTAAGTAGATTATAAACTTTCCTTTTTTTATATAAGCAGACTAGTATACTTAAAGATTCATAGGAAATCATGAACTAATATACATACAATTTATGAAGAGCATATCAGAATACATTCACAATGCAAAACAAAATCTCCCACCATAATTTATATTCCAAAATAAAACAGAACATGTTGCTACGGTGAAATCATGAAAGAGACAACCAGTCATGTAATTGGTTACATTAAAACCGTGAACTTGGTCAAAAAGTACATATCAACATTCAGCTTGTGTAAATTATGACAATATAACCTACTAAATAGTCTATCTGATGCCATTGAGACTACTTTTTTCTACATCCTTTTAAATGCTATCGAGGAAAATTCTGTTAGCAGGAAAACAGACCTTATAATTAAAAAGATAAGAAATTTGGTTTGACAAAACAAGTTATAAAGTACTACAAAGATTAGTATTAATCAAGTTTTGCTTACCTACCAAATTTAAGCAAATATAAAGTTGCATTCCATTTCGAGGAAGATTTCAAATGTCAAACTCCAGGATTTCATATGAACAATTTGACATAATCCAGTGACCCACATATAAGTATGTTTCTAAGCTTCCATAATATTTGCCACTTTTGCTGAAGCTATGTAATCTTTTTACAATGGAAATACATTGTATTTTGTTCTTCTTTTTCCTTTTCTTTTTCTTTTGTCAATTTGGTCCTCTAGTAAATCATATCCATCCAAAATAATATTCCATTTGAACAATTATCAACACCACAATACATATAATAATATATAAAATCATATCTCTTACCTTTAACCAAACTTCAGTGTTCTTGGGCAAATTAGGAAGGTTCCATTTATGAATTGGGGTAGGAAACTGAAAAAATAACAAACATCCAGATCAAGTAACTTTGCATATATAAATATAAATACATAAATATATGGAGAAACAGAGATTTGATTACATGTCCAAGAGAGAAGATGTGGGTGGGAATGGGATTAAGGTGGGACGCCCAAGAAGGAGGCTCATATGGTTTCTTGGTAAGAAATTCGAAGCTCAATTGTTGTGTGGGTGCTTGCATATTTCTGATTGAGCAATTAATTTGAGAAAAGGGGTGAAGAATTTGATGTTCTTTTTTCTGATTCAAATTCCTAGTAGTATTTTTTATCACTGAGAAGTTGACTCTGCCACTAGAAATACGACTGCAGGGTATCATCTTATTTCTCACTTTATCATATCCACGGAGGTTCCTAGGACATTTTTAAAAACTATGAATATTATGCATTTGGATACCATCGATTACACATTCTTTCCAATTTAAGAGACCATAAATTTATAGTTATAAATATTATAATTGAAATCGATACAACATAATTAATATCATCAAAAATGAAATTAATTTGATATTTTTTTATAATTGATAAACATGTAGATTTTTTTATCAAAGTTTAAAATTCTTTTAACGATGAAAATATTTTTATGATTCTAATTTTTTTATAAAATTAATCTTAATATTATCAACTATCTATTAATATATTTTGATCCTCACTAACAAAATTATTAATATTAAATAATTGGTTTATTGAATAGAATATAAGAAAATATGTAACGGATGGGAGCCAAATCCAAATAATATAAATTATTTATCTATGGCTGTTAACGCCAAGATCTTTGATGACGTCCCAATCACGTAAGACGCCCTAATCCTGCACAGAAAACACGATCAACACCAAAAGCTTGACGGCTGGACCGTCGGGGGATAGCTCCGGCGTGAGAGTCAATACAGGTGTTCAAGGTTTAACAATGGAGGGTAAAAAATCTCTAGTGTGTTGAGCTAGATCGAAAGTGTATGCGTACCTTTTGTTAGGAGACCCCCTTGCTAGGTTATACTCTCATGCTCGATTTTTTGTGCCACCAACCATGATCTGACACAGCCCCCTGCTTCTCTGTGGTCTCAGCCGTGTGCATGCAGGTTGTCACCTTTTTTGTACTATACCTGCCGCCGGCTGGATAAAATCCCATCCACATTAATGATATGCAGACTTTTGGTCAACTGCTCTTCCTTTTCATCATTACAAGTCAAGGGTCTAGATATTAAAAGATCTTATGGGCCGGCCACTTGACCCAGCCCATTATTAATGAGATACAATAAAGGTAATATAAATGTTAAGCCCAATGACTATAAGACTTAATAGTAAAGGTCCACTAGGCTAATTAAATGGGGAGGCCCAATCCGCCCGGCCCAGTAGAGAAAATATCGTGACCCAACAATGGCAATTTTCCTCTAGGAAACATTTGAGTTCAATGCAATTTCCTTTTGAGTTGAATTTTATGATTAAATTATATATTTGTGTTTTAAATTGTTTGATTATTATTGACATTTAAAAGTTAATTTAAAATATTTTCAAACTCAAAATTCATTAGACTCATATATTATGATTATTACTAATTATTTAGAATTTTTTCTAATATTTGTGATTAAATTGACTAAAAGTAAATGAATTTATATTTATTTTGAATTTGATTCACTTTATCAAAAAAAATTTGACAAATGTCCTAAATTAACTTAAAGAATCAATAAATAATCTTATATTTTGTAGTTGTTATACTTAAGTGATACTTGATAAAATTGAATAAAAAATTGTTAATGTATAAGAGAATTTAAATGAGTTGAATGAAATAAAAGTTCTGAATATAGAATAAAATGATGTGTTTAATAAATGTTTGTCTAAAACATATGAATACATGTATTTTTCTATTTTAAACAATTATGAACAAATTTATTATGTAATTATAAATAAATAATATTATCTAAGAAAGATTAAATACAAACTTATGAACAATATTTGATGGAGTATACTATTAATAATATAATTTTAGAAATAAACACTAATTTTTTTAATAACATTCTATTAGTCCTTAAAATCAAAATAAAAGATTACAACAACATTCATTAAATTAGTTATTGACCAATTTGTTAAAAAACATAAATCAAAAAATAATTTGTACATAACAAATATTATTTACAATAGTAAAAAAAAAGAGTAATATTAAATGTTATTTTAAATTTTCTATGCAGATAAGTAGATAAAAATATAATTCAGACACATTCAGAATTTAAAATTTATAAAATAAACGACATGAATAACTTATCGAGTCAAATTCATTCAAATGCTAATAAACATCCCCTTATATGAAAAATATTGCTGTTGGAGTTGAACATGTGCTGATAATTTCATGTCAAATAAATTTGACCTATGAACAAAATTATAAAAGAGAAGTAAATAATTTTTCCATTAAGAAATTGCTTTTTGATAGGTAATAATATAAATACATTAAAAGCGTCCAATAAGAAACAAAAAACAAAAACAGAAGGCAAATTCCAAATAGGAAAATAAAAGACATTCTTATGCTAAACAAAAATCAAAAGCCATCCCAAAAAGTCCACAAAATGTACAATCCAACCAGGTTATATAACTCATGGAGCTAAAAGTTCAACTCAAGCTCAGGGCCTTTACTGAGATTTTAGTGGCAGGACAGGGCGAAAAATGAAAACGAAATCGAAATATTGTCTTTGTTAAAAAAAATAAAAATATATAATTAAAAAATACAAGATGTATATAAAAATTGTCTTTTCGAATATTAAAATATAATAGTTCTGACTACAACAAAATATATGAGAATTTAGACTACAACAAAATATAAGAACTTCGACTAAATAGTTCTACTACAACAAAATATATGAGAATACATTCATTTAAAGATTTTTCTTCTAGTGAATGCATTCATCGAAAGATTCTTGTTCTAGTATTCCTAGAAGCAAAATCTTCAATCACATGTTCACACACACACACACACACACATATATAATATTATATATAAAATTATAAAATGAGTCAAATACGAGAACGACTCACTATTTCATGTTGATACTCGGATTAAATTCGCTCAGAAACTCCAAACAACTAAATTGTGATTGAATCAGAAGCGAAACGAGCCAAAATCAAACTTTATTTTTGGATTCTACTAGCCAAATTTGGCGAACTCAATACTCATTTACACAACAATACCTGATTCTTCAAACATATGATCACTAGGCCATGAAAATGTTATCATGCCCATTTCTTTGAAATACCTGCAAAAAATAAAGTAATGCGCTTAGCTACATAAAACTAGTTGTTTGTAAAATAGGGAATGTGGTTTTAATTATCGAACTATAATCATATTTTGTAAATCAAAATTAACCCATAATTATATTTTAACACCTATTTGTATTACAATCAAAACCTAGCAAATATTGAAATGAGGATAGAAAAAAAATAAAGAAACCAAAGTATCCAGAAAAGTTGAATGATGTGGGGCATATTGCCTTAGGCCAACCATGAGATTGACAAACAAGTAAAATCACTAACTGCATTCTCCCTGAACTCCCACAATCTGCTCAAGAGAAGGCAATTAGTCAATTTGTTGCAAAGTTGTAAGCACAATTATTATGTAATCTTAGAATTAGTAATATTGAGATTATAATCCATGAAAATATAATCATGGGATTATACTTCTAACAAACAAGTATGATCTTGGTGTTTGCTTCTATAATAGGGATTTATCATCAGTATATAATGAACAGTGATAAAAGCTAAATACACCCAAATTTAAAGATGTAATTTTATAAACAAGCATACCTAGAGGGGAGGTGGATAGGTATAAATGTCAAAAGTGATCAATAATAGTCACTTTTTATATTTTATTGTTGCAGGTTATAATTATAATCGGATAGGATATCATGTCCGTTTTAGTGACGTGATTAGTATATCTTCAAATTAGAGCAGAGCAAAATATCTAGAAATATAAAAACAAAATAGAGAGAATAACGTAATAGCAAATCATGGTTCAACTCCTATTCTCTAATCTAGTGTCCTAATCCACGTCCAATACCCATTAGTATTGGAGACTCGTTTTATTAAACTTAATACTCAATTAAGTACAAAAAAAAACATCTTATTCATAAAAATCCAATTCTGACTTGGACATCAATGTCCCCTTGCACCTCTACAACTTTTCTCACCACTGAAAACCCACGCCAAACTAGACTTGTACTTGGATTACAAAAATTATGAAAGATGTATTGAACAATTTAGATTGCAGCTTCCACAGTTCTCTCCTTCAATAGTCGGACATGAAAAGAATTTATAGAATAAAAGAGCAACGACTATAATACATGGTTAGCATGAAAAGCTCAATGGGAGATAGAACTCCAAGATCTAAAAACAAGCTAAATCAAAGGAGTTGAAAAGATATTTTCCAGATAAGGTTGTAGAGTCCTTTCCTTAGCCATCTTCAGTAGATTAAACATGTTTCCTTAAAATATTGTAATATCAATTTTAAACAGATTCCTTAGCTAAACCAACTCCCTAATAAACTCCAATCCGAATTTGAATTAGCTAAACAGATTCCTTAAGATATTCCAATTTTAAAAAATACTTTCCAAGAATGATATGAATTATAAAACTTCTCAACTAGATATATTTCATAAGATTATGCAAGTTATAACAGTTGGACTTTTGGACTTATATAAGATTGGGTAATTACTATATCATATTCAATAAATCAATATCAGATCAACCCAAAACATGATCAATTCAGTCAATTAAATAATTTATATTCTCAAGCATATTATCATCATTAAAATCATAAATAACAATAACTAACAAACATGTAACTATTATTATGTAATCCTAGAATTAGTAATATTGAGATTGTAATCCTTGAAAATATAATCATGGGATTATACTTCTAACAAACAAATATGATCTTGGTGTTTGCTTCTATAATAGGGATTTATCATCCGTATATAATGAACAGTGATGAAAAAGCATATCTAGAGGGGAGGTGAATAGATATAAATGCCAAAAGTGATCAATACTAGTCACTTATTATAGGTTATAATTATAATCAGCCAGGATACCATGTCCGTTTTAGTGACGGGATTAATAAATCAACTTTCACTTTATCTGATGTTCTTTGTGTCCCAACCATGAAAAAAAAACTTAATTTCCATTTCTCAGTTTTGCATCACTAACAATGCATCAGTTGAATTCTTACTATCTTCTTTTTTTGTGAAGGATCTTTTTTCGGGGGCAATTTTATTCTAGTGCAGTACTAAGGATGGAGTGTATGAATGGACGGCTCCCAAGAACCCAATCCTAGCATTCTCTATAGCCAAAACAACATCTATCAACTGACATCATCGTTTAGGACATCCAGCTCTTCCAATCTTACAACATATTCTCTCTAATTCTTGTTTAAAATCGTCTTCCTCTATGCCAAAAGATTTCTCATGTAATGCATACATCTGCAATAAAAGTCATAAATTACTTTTTTTTACTTCATCACTTGTGTCTACACACCCTCTTCAAATTATATTTTTTGATGTTTGGACCTCTCCTGTAAGACCCCAAATTATTAATAAATAAAATTTAAATTCCTCTATTTATTATTTTGAAATAGTAAGGGTTGATTTGATTAATGTGGTTAGTTATGGGTAAAATGCGCAAATATTTTAAATAAGCAAGTGGTCCTAAAATATTCATTATTGGCGGAGAATATTTGTTTGATCGTGGAATATTCTTGTTGTCGGGGAATATTCGTACGACGGCGCAGCCTTGTGTGGGCCCCATAACAGAAAGCGATTGGATGAAGAAAACGACAAAAATAAGTTGTTTATAAATAACGGCGTAGTTGTTACCGTTAATACTGTTGGAATACCCGGTGGTTAAACACAGTAATACGTGTTGTTGCACAGTAGCACACTGTATTTGTGACGCCCCCAGAATAGGTATACAACACCCATTCTGAGTCGCCAAATACATGGTACAGAAAGCAAACTACAACTTCAATAATACAATTGTCGTGCAAAATACGACAACACATACTGTGAGTTTAAATACAAATATTGTCTTCTAGACAATATCCACACTCAAATAAATCCTCATTACAATTATTCAAACACTATTTTACAGAAATAGTGAGGACTGCTAATACATCTTTCTAGAACCATCACTCCATACCCCGACTAGATCCTGCTATGTTCTCACCTCCTGAGAAGAAAAATGGAACAAAAAGGAAAAGGGTGAGCTCAACTAGCCCAGTAAAGAATATTATGACTAAGATAATATACAACAAATTATCGTTAGTCTTCAACAGGGAAAAATCTGATAAAATATAATCGACAACAAGTTTTAGATCAACAACTGCAGCGGAAACAACAAACCATTAGAAGAGTCAAGTAGAGAAAGAATTCTACTATCTTCTAAGATTTAAAAGTCCATCATCAATATTTTATCCCTGTAACATCAATTAATAATCATCTTTAACCAAATATTCATCTTTGCACTACAGGCCAAAGATATTCATTTGTATCATCAGTCGGTCATGTTCATCTCAACACCTGTTCATCTTTGCACTACAGGCCAAAGATATTCATCAAGTAATTATACATCTTTGCACTACAGGCCAAAGATATTCAGTAATATCATCATTTAGGACTGAGGATGATGAAAAATATCTTAAAGAGAACGAATCCAATGAGACAGAAGGACAAATAGTAGGGATTCGTATAACAGTTTATCCAAGATCAATAATACTTCATAATAATCAATTGTGAAGCAGAATTCAAAAATAAAGATCAAAACATGGATACAATCAAAGATAGTAACCATAATAGACATCTTGGACAAAAAGGAAAAATTTTATTTTTCGGTGAATAGTGCCGTATTCGTGAATAGTGCCGTATACGTGAATAGTGCCGTATACGTGAATAGTAACCCCCGACACAAAAAGTTCCAAATTTGATAAAAACTCATATCAATATTTCAGCATAATGATATTGAAGAAAATAATATCATTAAGAAGAAAATAATATCCCTTACCTCAAAATATCAGTACTTCTGGTCGGAATACCGGTATAAGGCTGAAAGAAACTTGCTCTGATGAATAGAAACTCTCAAAGTATCTAAATACTCACAAAATACACTCAATAATCTAGAGAGAGAAAGAGAGAAAACTTGTTTCTGGTGTAATTTTCAATTCTAACTTAGCCCTCTATTTATAGGAAAATTTTGGTAGGTTTGACCTGCAACCTGATGGCTTTACCTGCTACTATTCCCACCTACCACATTTGAAATATAATTCAGCACATTTCTTCACCAACCACAAGTGGGGCCCACCAATTCTAGAATTTTCCATCAAAATGATAAACTCCGAAAATTCAACAATTTCTGAACCAGTCATCTTGTAAAATTCATAATAAATCATACGTTCATTTTTAACGGTTCAAAATTTGTGGACATATACTCAACTTATATATGTATAACATATCCAAAAATTACCACGATCCAACGGTCGGATTAAAAATTATAACCCCCGCAAAATATCTCAAAAACCCTGATTTTTAATACCTCCATTCCGACAAAAATATGGATAAAAACCTCAACATTAACTCCTTCATTTTTAACCACAAAAATATATCCCTCATTTATATCCACATAAAATAAATATTTCCTTATCATATGAATCAATAATTAATTATTCACAAATAATATTACAGAATCACATTTATGACAACCAGGCCGTTCCCAGGAAAGAGGGGGCTTTCCAATAAGGATTTCTCCTTACTGGCGCGCAATTAGATGACCAAACCTCTCCTTAGACAGAACTTTCTAGACATTGCCAATAATGTTATCTAATAATATTATTCAAATAATATGAATTATTGATCTGATAATGGAAAATACTGTGCAGCAACAATTATTGAAACAACAATAATATAAAATATCAATGCAGCAATTATTGAATCAATAAAATAAAATATTGAACAATAATCACTGTAACAATTATTGAGTAGTGCCTTCTTACGTACGAATCAATAATTCAACTATACTGTGCAATCCGTGTGCTACTATGCAACCACGCGTTATTACTGTATTTTTAACCACCGGGTATTTAAACAGTATTAACGGTAACAACTACGCCGTTATTAATAAACAACTTATACTTGTCGTTTTCTTCATCCAATCGCTTTCCGTTATGGGGCCCACACAAGGCTGCGTCGTCGTACGAATATTCCCCGACAGCAAGAATATTCCACGACCAACCGAATATTCACCGACCAAAAATAAATATTTTATAACCACTTGCTTATTTTGCAAAATTTGCACATTTCACCCATAACCAAAGTATTATATCAAATTAACCCCTTATTATTCACAATAATATTTAGAGAAAATTTGATTTTATTCATTAATAAGTTGGGGTCTTACAACCTCCCCTCCTTATGAAATTTCGTCCTCGAAATTGACGTACGTACCTGATGTTTCAAAAAGGTGAGGATACCTCGCTTTCATTTCTGATTCCAACTCCCAGGTCATTTCTTCAATAGCATGGTTTCTCCACAAAACCTTAACTTGTGGTATAACCTTCGTGCGTAGGACATGCTCTTTCCTATCCAAGATCTTAACAGGTACCTCCTCGTACGTTAAATCTTCAGCTATCTCGTCTGGTTCTAACTCAATAATGTGGTTCGGGTCTTTAACATATTTACGAAGCATAGATATGTGAAAAACATTATGAACACGAGACATGCTTGGAGGTAATGCGAGTCTATATGCCACATTTCCTATTCGCTCAAGAATCTCAAATGGACCAACAAATCTTGGATTGAGCTTTCCTCTCTTCCCAAATCTTGTAACTCCCTTCCATGGTGCAACACGTAACAATACATGATCCCCAATATTAAATTCCACGTCCTTCCGATGAAGATCCGCATAACTCTTTTGTCGATCCTGTGCCGTTTGTATACGTTGTCGAATCGTTTGGATCTTCTCTGTAGTAATGCGTACCAATTCTGGTCCCAACAATGTTGCTTCACCCACCTCGTCCCAGCATACTGGAGAACGACATTTTCTTCCATACAACGCCTCAAATGGAGCCATACCTATGCTCGCCTGATAACTGTT
The DNA here is from genome assembly GCA_016801055.1 of Panax notoginseng. Classification (NCBI taxonomy): domain Eukaryota; kingdom Viridiplantae; phylum Streptophyta; class Magnoliopsida; order Apiales; family Araliaceae; genus Panax; species Panax notoginseng. Next base: position 254,816,087 of record CM029013.1, read on the forward strand.
GTTGTAGGAGAATTCCACCAATGGTAGGTACTTATCCCAACTCCCTTTGAGATCTAAGACACAAAGTCTTAATAGATCTTCAAGAGTTTGAATAGTCCTCTCTGATTGTCCGTCCGTTTGAGGATGGTATGCTGAACTGAATCGTAAATCCGTGCCCATAGCTTTCTGCAAGCTAACCCAAAATCGTGAAGTGAATCTTGGGTCACGATCCGAAACTATGGATACTGGCATGCCATGCAATCTCACAATCTCGTTCACGTACATACTAGCAAGACGTTCAAGGGAATAAGTCTCACGTATCGGCAAGAAATGAGCGGACTTGGTTAATCTATCAACAATAACCCAAATCGCATCTATGCCTTGAGAAACCTTGGGAAGACCTGTAACAAAATCCATAGTAATGTGTTCCCACTTCCATTTCGGGATCTCAAGTGGTTGCAATGGACCCTTTGGCACTTGATGCTCCGCCTTTACACGTTGACAAGTTAAACACCTCGAGATAAACTCCGCGATCTCTCTTTTCATATTGCTCCACCAAAATGTATGTCGAAGATCGTGATACATTTTGGTACTCCCAGGATGGATTGCAAACGGTGTGTTGTGTGCCTCCATCATTATTCTATGCTTCAAGTCAAAATCGTTAGGAACACAAAGTCTGGAGTTGACTCGAAGTATTCCTTCTTCATCGATTCTTGCTTCTGGAATAGCACCTTCTTGCACTTTCTTCTTCATACGCATCAGCTCTATATCCGTAGCTTGAGCAGCTTTAACTTTATCGATTAAAGTCGGTTCTACTCGTATATTTGATATCATCATGTGGGTACTTGGAGCCTTCATCTCTATCTCCATCCTTTGCAAGTCATACAAAATGGGCCTTTGTGTTAAAAACATTGCACTCGTACCCGCATATGATCTTCTACTCAATGCGTCAGCTACTACGTTTGCTTTTCCAGGATGGTATTGGATGGTATGATCGTAATCTTTCAACAGCTCAAGCCAACGTCGTTGCCGCATGTTGAGTTCCTTTTGGGTGAAGAAATATTTGAGGCTTTTATGATCTGTATAGATCTCCACTTTCTCCCCATACAGGTAGTGTCTCCAGATCTTCAACGCAAAAACGACTGCTGCCAACTCCAAATCATGAGTAGGATAATTCCTCTCATATTCTTTGAGTTGTCGTGAGGCATAGGCTATGACTTTCCCATGTTGCATGAGAACACATCCTAACCCTTTGCCTGAAGCATCGCTGTAGATAACAAATCCATCCGAACCAGATGGTATTGTCAAAACAGGTGCCGAAATGAGTCTCCTCTTGAGTTCTTGGAAACTCTTCTCGCATTCCTCACTCCATACGAATTTTGTATCTTTCCGAGTCAGCTGAGTTAACGGAGTAGCGATTCGAGAAAATCCTTCCACAAATCTCCGATAATAACCAGCTAAGCCCAGAAAGCTACGTACTTCGGTTACCGACTTCGGTTGCTCCCAACTTTGTATGGCTTCAATCTTCGCCGGGTCGACAGATACTCCATGTTTTGACACCACGTGCCCAAGGAATGCTACTTCCTCAAGCCAGAACTCGCATTTCTTCAGTTTGGCATATAGCTTGTTTTCACGAAGCCTTTGCAGTACCAGCTTCAAATGGCGCTCATGATCTTCACGGCTTTTGGAATAGATGAGGATGTCATCAATAAAGACAACAACGAACTGATCCAAATATTCTTTGAATACACGGTTCATCATATCCATGAAGGCAGCAGGAGCATTAGTCAATCCAAAAGACATTACTAAGAATTCATAATGCCCGTACCGAGTTCTGAAGGCAGTCTTTGGAATATCCTCAGTTTTAATCTTCAGCTGATGATATCCAGAACGAAGATCGATCTTTGAAAAGAATTGTGCTCCTTGCAACTGGTCAAACAGGTCATCAATGCGAGGTAGCGGATACCTATTCTTGATGGTGACATGGTTCAATTCTCGATAGTCAATACAAAGTCGCATACTCCCGTCTTTCTTCTTTACGAATAAAACAGGAGCACCCCAAGGAGACGTACTAGGACGAATAAAACCGATGTCCAACAACTCCTGTAGTTGGACTTTTAACTCCTGAAGTTCAATAGGAGCCATTCGATATGGGGTTTTAGAAATGGGCTTTGTACCGGGTTCAAGGTCAATAAAGAATTCAATTTCTCGTTCCGGGGGTAGACCGGGAAGTTCTTCAGGAAATACATCGGAAAATTCTCTAACAATAGAAATATTATTCAAATCTGACTTGTCTTTGTTCAAATCCATAACATGGGCTAAGAAAGCTTGACATCCGTTTTTCAATAAACGAATAGCTTTGTGGCTTGATATGACAGTGACTGATTTTAGTGGTTTAGTAGTTTGAATTCGTATGACAGGTTGGTTAGGAATATGAAAACTAACAACCTTACGAAAACAATCAATTTTAGCATGATGAGTGGTTAACCAATCAATTCCTAAAATCACATCAAAAGCAAGTATCTTTAAAGAGATAAGATCAACAGGTAATGTGATAGTGCCAACTTGGATCATGCAAGATTTATAAACTGTAGATGTAACGAAGGTTTCACCCAACGGAGTTTCAACAGATAAGTTAAAGTCCAATTTCTCCGGAGTCAAGTTTAAACGTTGAGCACAAGCAGGAGAGATAAAAGAATGGGTAGAACCGGTATCTAGTAAAGTATAAACTTCGCAAGAATTCAAGATTAGCTTACCCGTGATCACCTCGTTCGGGTTTCTCACGTTTTGGCCAGTTACGACAAACGCTCTTCCAGGAACCGCTGATTTCGCCTTATCCGGGACAGCCCTTGGAATCACCACTCCCGCTGAACTTGGTTTCGCTATAGTACAATCTCGAGCGATGTGGCCTTCCTTCCCACAGTTGTAACACACCTTGGATTGTTGTGGACAGTTTGGGCTGATATGTCCCTCTTTCCCGCATTTGTAACATCTAACTGGCGGTCGTTCTCCTCCCCTAAAATTTGTTGTTGGTGCTGGTGCTGGTGCTGATGTCTTCCCGTCATTGTTGAATCTCCTCTTTCTGAAATTTCCACTTGACTCACCTCTCCTATTATCATGGCCACGATGACCACCCGAGTGGTTACCGCCTTTGTTCGTATTTTTCCCTCCTCGTTGGTTATCATCGCTCTGATGATTGCTGTCACCGGTATGACCCTGGTTGTGGTCCCTCGGTTGAGTATACTCATTATCTCTCTCTAATAATTGGGCCCTGTTGACAACGTCTGAATACAGAGAAAATTTATGAGAGATAAGGTATTGACGAATCTCAGGTTTTAAACCTCTCAGAAACATCCGCGTCATTCGTTCCTCATTTTCGACCAAATGAGGTGCAAACCTGGATAACTCTGCAAACTTCGCCTCGTACTGGGACACCGTCATGTTGTTTTGTTCCAGTCTAATAAACTCAACCTCCTTCATATGACGAATACTTTCAGGAAAGTACTTGTCATTGAACAGTTTTTGAAATGTTTCCCAGGACATGTTGAGTGCGTCAGGCTGGGTACGCTTCACAGACTCCCACCAGTAGTCTGCCTCACCGCGGAACATAAATGTGGCGAATGGAACCTTCTGTTCCTCCGTGCATCCCAAGACATCAAATATCTTGGTAATTTGCTTGACCCACGTTTCCGCCATGATCGGATCCGGCTTTCCCTTAAATTCTGGTGGTCCCAATTCTTTGAACTGCTTAGCTGTGACAAACCGCGCGTTGTTATCATTTCCACCCGTATTCTGCACACGAGTCTCCCTCGTCTGATTTTGCATGAACTGCAAAAAGCTCCTAAACATTCCATCATTCATCGTTTGCTCGGTAACGTTGTTTACAGGAGGAATATTGCCTTCCTGTTGCACGTTCCCCTGGGTAGTGATCAAAGGTGTCTCCACGGTCTGATTTACTCCATTATTAACGTTCTCAGCTGCCATTCTTAAATACTGCCATAAAACAAGGGTTAATAGTCATGTCATATATTATCCCTATACTCTGACCGACCAAATAAACACCAAATAAACTTAGTCAGGTCATACTAGCGAAGGAATTCCCCGTCTCTCCCCTCCTAGTTCTTGTCTCACATCTCAGCCAGGGATCATATCCCTAAGCTCTGATACCAACTGTGACGCCCCCAGAATAGGTATACAACACCCATTCTGAGTCGCCAAATACATGGTACAGAAAGCAAACTACAACTTCAATAATACAATTGTCGTGCAAAATACGACAACACATACTGTGAGTTTAAATACAAATATTGTCTTCTAGACAATATCCACACTCAAATAAATCCTCATTACAATTATTCAAACACTATTTTACAGAAATAGTGAGGACTGCTAATACATCTTTCTAGAACCATCACTCCATACCCCGACTAGATCCTGCTATGTTCTCACCTCCTGAGAAGAAAAATGGAACAAAAAGGAAAAGGGTGAGCTCAACTAGCCCAGTAAAGAATATTATGACTAAGATAATATACAACAAATTATCGTTAGTCTTCAACAGGGAAAAATCTGATAAAATATAATCGACAACAAGTTTTAGATCAACAACTGCAGCGGAAACAACAAACCATTAGAAGAGTCAAGTAGAGAAAGAATTCTACTATCTTCTAAGATTTAAAAGTCCATCATCAATATTTTATCCCTGTAACATCAATTAATAATCATCTTTAACCAAATATTCATCTTTGCACTACAGGCCAAAGATATTCATTTGTATCATCAGTCGGTCATGTTCATCTCAACACCTGTTCATCTTTGCACTACAGGCCAAAGATATTCATCAAGTAATTATACATCTTTGCACTACAGGCCAAAGATATTCAGTAATATCATCATTTAGGACTGAGGATGATGAAAAATATCTTAAAGAGAACGAATCCAATGAGACAGAAGGACAAATAGTAGGGATTCGTATAACAGTTTATCCAAGATCAATAATACTTCATAATAATCAATTGTGAAGCAGAATTCAAAAATAAAGATCAAAACATGGATACAATCAAAGATAGTAACCATAATAGACATCTTGGACAAAAAGGAAAAATTTTATTTTTCGGTGAATAGTGCCGTATTCGTGAATAGTGCCGTATACGTGAATAGTGCCGTATACGTGAATAGTAACCCCCGACACAAAAAGTTCCAAATTTGATAAAAACTCATATCAATATTTCAGCATAATGATATTGAAGAAAATAATATCATTAAGAAGAAAATAATATCCCTTACCTCAAAATATCAGTACTTCTGGTCGGAATACCGGTATAAGGCTGAAAGAAACTTGCTCTGATGAATAGAAACTCTCAAAGTATCTAAATACTCACAAAATACACTCAATAATCTAGAGAGAGAAAGAGAGAAAACTTGTTTCTGGTGTGATTTTCAATTCTAACTTAGCCCTCTATTTATAGGAAAATTTTGGTAGGTTTGACCTGCAACCTGATGGCTTTACCTGCTACTATTCCCACCTACCACATTTGAAATATAATTCAGCACATTTCTTCACCAACCACAAGTGGGGCCCACCAATTCTAGAATTTTCCATCAAAATGATAAACTCCGAAAATTCAACAATTTCTGAACCAGTCATCTTGTAAAATTCATAATAAATCATACGTTCATTTTTAACGGTTCAAAATTTGTGGGCATATACTCAACTTATATATGTATAACATATCCAAAAATTACCACGATCCAACGGTCGGATTAAAAATTATAACCCCCGCAAAATATCTCAAAAACCCTGATTTTTAATACCTCCATTCCGACAAAAATATGGATAAAAACCTCAACATTAACTCCTTCATTTTTAACCACAAAAATATATCCCTCATTTATATCCACATAAAATAAATATTTCCTTATCATATGAATCAATAATTAATTATTCACAAATAATATTACAGAATCACATTTATGACAACCAGGCCGTTCCCAGGAAAGAGGGGGCTTTCCAATAAGGATTTCTCCTTACTGGCGCGCAATTAGATGACCAAACCTCTCCTTAGACAGAACTTTCTAGACATTGCCAATAATGTTATCTAATAATATTATTCAAATAATATGAATTATTGATCTGATAATGGAAATACTGTGCAGCAACAATTATTGAAACAACAATAATATAAAATATCAATGCAGCAATTATTGAATCAATAAAATAAAATATTGAACAGTAATCACTGTAACAATTATTGAGTAGTGCCTTCTTACGTACGAATCAATAATTCAACTATACTGTGCAATCCGTGTGCTACTATGCAACCACGCGTTATTACTGTATTTTTAACCACCGGGTATTTAAACAGTGTTAACGGTAACAACTACGCCATTATTAATAAACAACTTATACTTGTCGTTTTCTTCATCCAATCGCTTTCCGTTATGGGGCCCACACAAGGCTGCGTCGTCGTACGAATATTCCCCGACAGCAAGAATATTCCACGACCAACCGAATATTCACCGACCAAAAATAAATATTTTATAACCACTTGCTTATTTTGCAAAATTTGCACATTTCACCCATAACCAAAGTATTATATCAAATTAACCCCCTTATTATTCACAATAATATTTAGAGAAAATTTGATTTTATTCATTAATAAGATGGGGTCTTACAGTATTGCACCAATTATTGATTCTTACGTAAGAAGGCACTACTCAATAATGGTTACAGTAATTACTGTTCAGTATTTTATTGATAATTGTTGCGTTGATATTTTATATTACTGTTGTTTTAATAATTGTCGCTATACAGTATTTTCTATTATCGGAGCAATAATTCATATTATCTGAATAATATTATTAGATAACATTATTGGCAATGTCTAGAAAGTTCTGTCTAAGGAGAGGTTTGGTCATCTAATTGCGCGCTAGTAAGGAGAGATTCTTATTGGAAAGCCCTCTCTTTCCTAGAAACGACCTGGTTGCCAGTACTGCGATTCTGTAATATTATTTGTGTATAATTAATTATTAATTTATATAATGAGGAAAATATTGATTTTATGTGGATATAGATGGAGAAAATTTTTAATGTGACAATTGTTGAAAATTAATATTTTATCTTTTTCTGATAAAATAATTTATTTAAATATATTATTTTAATAATATATTGATGGTGATATTTTTTACAATGAATGTGGGATATATGAGTATATGAGGAGGAAGAGTATTTTTGTGGCATTAAATGATTAACACATGTTTTGTGTGTTGGTGGACACAATTCTTGACCGAAAATTTATTATTGACTGTAAAATCGCCCGTTTGTGGATTTTGGTCAATTTCTGTTTGGAATTTGGAAAAACTTTCTTCTGAAAAGTTGTAGAGAATTGAATTTTCTATAAAAACTCGCGAGATTCGAATTTTCTGATAAAAGGGCTATTTATTATGAATTATTGAAGTTCTGAAGTTCCGAAATAATTGATTTTTGGAAGTTTTAATTATTATTTTAAAGAAAAACGTTTTTTGCAAATTAGTGGGCTCAACATGTGATAAGAATGGGCTGAATTCAGATCTTCTAAGGTGGGCTTAACAATTTTGTAAATATAATATTATTATATTCAATTTTCTGCTTTGGTGTTCTAAGCATTTTCCTATAAATAGGGTGCTTATGTTAGAATTGAAAATCACACCAGAAACTGAGATCTTCTCTCTCTTTCTCTCTCTATATTAGTGAGCGTATTCTTGTGAGTATTCTAATACTTTGAGTATTGCTATACGGTACAAGTTCAAATCATAGCCTATATCCGGTGTTTCAACTAGAATTACTGTTTTTACGAGGTAAGGGATGTTATTTCTTCTTAAATGATATTATTTTCTTCAATATCATTATGCCAAAATATTGGTTGGAAATTTTTATCAAATTTGGAACTTTTCACGTCAGGGTTACTATTCATGAGTTACTATTCACGAGTTACTATTCACAAGTTACTATTCACCGAAAAATAAAATTTTCTTCTTTTCGTCCAAAATATCTATTCTGGATACTAGCTTTGATTGTATTCATGTTTTGATCATTCTTGAATTTTAATTCACTATGATTATTTATGAGGTATTTTTGGACATGGAATAGCTGAAATACGAATCCTTAATATTTATTATTTTGTTTCACTGGATTCATTTTCTTAAAAATATTTTTCATCATCCTCAGTCCTAAATGATGATATAAATGAATATCTTTGGCATGTAGTGCAAAGATTAATGATTTCTGATGAATATCTTTGGCCCGTAGTGCAAAGATGAACAGGTGTTGAGGTAAACATGACCAACTGATGAATATCTTTGGCCTGTAGTGCAAAGATGACTATTTGATTCAAGATATTTATTGATTGATATTACATAGATAAAATGTTGATGATGGGCTTTTAAATTAATAGATAATCGTAGATTTCATTCTCTACGTAACTTTTCTATGAATTATTATTTTCCGCTGCGAATATTGATTTAAAACTTGTTGTCTATTGTATTCTATTAAATTTTTCCCTGTTGAAGACTAATGATAATTTGTTGTATATTATCTTAGTCATAATATTCTTTACTGGGCTAGTTGAGCTCACCCTATTCCTTGTTGTTCCATTTTTCTTCTCAGGAGGCGAGAATGTAGCGAGTACTAGTCGGGGTATGGAATGATGGTTCAAGACAGTTATTTTAGTAGTCCTCACTATTTTGTAAAATAGTGTATCAATAAGTATAATGAGGACTTAATTGAGTATGAATACTGTCTAGATGACAATATTTGTATTTAAACTCACAGTATATGTGTTGTCGTATTTTGCACGACAATTATAATAATAAAGTTGTAGTTATTTTCTGTACCATATATTTGGCGACTCAGAATGGGTTGGATGGATTGGACCTATTTTGGGGGCGTCACAGTTGGTATCAGAGCTTAGGGATAAGATCTCTGGCGGAGATCGGGGAATAGAACTAGAAGGGGAGATACGAGTAAATCCTTCGCTAGTGTGTTCTACCTAAGCTTATCTGTTGGTCGGTCATAATATAGGGATATTATGCGATATGTTAATTTGTTAAATTAACCCTTATTTTATGGCAGTATTTGAGAATGTCGACTGAGAATGTTAACAGTGGAGTAAATGAAATCGTGGAGACGCCTGTACTCACCAACGAGGAGAACGTGCAACAGGCTGGCAATGTTCCTCCTGTGAACAACACCACTGAGCAGACGATGAACGATGAGATGTTTAGAAGCTTTTTGCGGTTCATGCAAAACCAGACGAAGGAGATTCCTGTTCAAAATATAGGAAGAAACAATGGCAACGCACAGCTGGTCACAGCCAAGCAGTTCAAAGAGTTGGGACCACCAGAATTCTGGGGAAAGCCAGACCCGATTAAGGCGGAGACATGGGTCAAGCAAATTACCAAGATATTCGATGTCTTGGGATGCACGGAGGAACAGAAGGTTCCATTCGCCACCTTTATGTTCCTTGGCGGGGCAAACTACTGGTGGGAGTCTGTGAAACGTACCCATCCAGCCGCACTAAGCATGTCTTGGGAGACATTTCAGAAACTGTTCAATGACAAGTACTTTCCTGAAAGTATTCGTCATATGAAGGAGGTAGAGTTTATTAGACTGGAGCAGAATAACATGACGGTGTCCTAGTACGAGGCGAAGTTTGCAGAGTTGTCCAGGTTTGCACCTCATTTGGTAGAGAATGAGGAACGTATGACGCGGATGTTTCTGAGAGGTTTGAAACCCGGCATACGTCAATATCTCATTTCTTATAAATTTTCTCTCTATTCAGATGTTGTTAACAGGGCTCAATTATTAGAGCGAGATAACGAGTACGGTCAATCGAGGGACTACAACCAGGATCATACCGGTGACACCAGTTATCAGAACAATGATAACCACCAGAGAAAGAAGAATACGGACAAGAACGGCAACCACTCTGGTGGTAATCGTGGCCATGAAAATAGAAGAAGCGAGTCGGGAGGAGATTTTAAAAAGAGGAGATTCAACAATGATAATACGAAGACGTCAGCACCAGCAGCAACTGGTTCCAAGGGAGGAGAACGACCACCGGTCATATGCTATAAGTGCGAAAAAGAAGGACATATCAGCCCAAACTGTACACAACAGTTTAAGGTATGTTATAACTGTGGAAAGGAAGGACATATCGCTCGAGATTGCACTGTAGCGAAACCAAGTCCAATGGGGGTGGTGACTCAAAAAGTTGTCCTAGAAAAGTCAAAGTCAACGGTTCCTGGAAGAGCGTTTTTCGTGACTGGTCAGAATGCGAGGAACCCGAACGAAGTTAGCACGGGTTAGTTAATTATAAATTTTTGCGAAGTTTATACCTTATTAGATACCGGTTCTACCCATTCATTTATCTGTCCTGCTTATACTCAACGTTTAAAATTGACTCCGGAGAAAATTAGACTTTGACTTATCTGTTGAAACTCTGTTAGGAGAAACTTTTGTTACATCCACTGTTTATAAATCTTGTTTGATCCAAGTTGGCACCATCACATTACCTGTTGATCTTATCTCTTTAAAGATACTTGCTTTTGATGTGATTTTAGGAATTGATTGGTTAACTACTCATCATGTCAAAATTGATTGCTTTCGTAAGGTTGTTAGTTTTCATATTCCTAAGGAACCTGTTATTCAAATTCAAGCAATCAAACCATTGAAGTCAAACTCTTTCACATCAAGTCGTAAAGTCATTCGTTTATTGAAAAACGGATGTCAAATTTTCTTAGCTATGTTATGGACTTGAACAAAAATACGTCATATTTGAATGATATTTCTATTGTTAGTAAATCCCTGACGTATTTCCTGAAGAATTTCTTGACCTACGCGTGATATTGAATTTTGTATCATCTTTGAATTTGGTACAAAACTCACTTCTAAAATCTCATATCGAATGGCTCCTATTAAACTTCAGGAGTTAAAAACCTAACTGTAGAAGTTTGTACCCGAGCCTTTATCTGGTGACTTCCTTTGTGGAATGCACTGAATCCAGACTTTCCGTAGGGGACGCCATATTCGTGCGGTAGTAAACTGATAGGTGTCATTGTGACGTGCTATCCAAGATTGGGATATGAGTCACAGTTGAGAGCAACCTAAGTCAGTAATCGAAATACATAGCTTTCTAGGCTTAGCTGGTTATTATCGGAGATTTGTAAAAAGGATTTTCTCGAATCGCTATTCCATTAACTCAGCTGACTCGAAAAGATACAAACTTCGAATGGACCGAGGAATGCGAGAAGAGCATCCAAGAATTCAACATGCGACACCGACGTTGGCTCGAGCTGTTGAAAGATTTCGATCATACCATCCAATACCATCCTGAAAAAGCGAACGTGGTAGCTGACGCATTGAGTAGAAGATCATATGCAGGAACGAGTGCGATGATGTCAAGTATACGCGTAGAATCAACTTTAATCGATAAAGTTAAAGTTGCTTAAGCCACAGACCGGGAGCTGATGCGTATGAAGAAGAAAGTACAAGAAGGTGCTATTCTGGAAGCAAGAATCGATAAAGAAGGAATACTTCGAGTCCACTCCAGACTTTGTATTTCTAACGATTCTGATTTGAAGTACAAGATCATGATGGAGGCACACAATACACCATTTGTAATCCATCCTGGAAGTACTAAAATGTATCGTGATCTTCGACATACATTTTGGTGGAACAATATGAAGAGAGAGATTGCAAAGTTTATCTCGAGGTGTTTAACTTGTCAACGTGTAAAGGCGGAGCATCAAGTGCCAAAGGGTCCATTGCAACCACTTGAGATTCTGAAATGAAAGTGGGAACACATTACCATGGATTTCGTTACGGGTCTTCCTACGGTTTCTCAAGGCATAAATGTTATTTGGGTGATTGTTGATAGATTAACCAAGTCTGCTCATTTCTTTCCGATACGGGAGACTTATTCCCTTGAACGTCTTGCTAGTATGTACGTGAATGAGATTGTGAAGTTGCATGGCATGCCAGTATCCATAGTTTCGGATCGTGACCCAAGATTCACTTCAAGATTTTGGGTTAGCTTGCAAAAAGCTATAGGCACGGATTTACGATTTAGTTCAGCTTACCATCCTCAAACGGACGGACAATCAGAGAGGACTATTCAAACTCTTGAAGATCTATTAAGACTTTGTGTCCTAGATTTCAAAGGGAGTTGGGATAAGTATCTATCGTTGGTGGAATTCTCCTACAACAACAGTTATCAGGCGAGCATAGGTGTGGCTCCATTCGAGGCGTTGTATGGAAGAAAATGTCGTTCTCCAGTATGCTGGGACGAGGTGGGTGAAGCAACATTATTGGGACCAGAGTTGGTACGAATGACTACAGAGAAGATCCAAACGATTCGACAACGTATATAAACGGCAGATGATCGACAAAAGAGTTATGCGGATCTTCATCGAAAGGACGTGAATTTTGATATTTGGGATCATGTATTATTGCGAGTTACTCCATGGAAGGGAGTTACAAGATTCAGGAAGAGAGGAAAGCTCAATCCACGATTTATTGGTCCATTCTAGATTCTTGACCGAGTAAGAAATGTGGCCTATAGACTCGCGTTACCTCCAAGCATGTCTCGTGTTCATAACGTTTTTCACATATCTATGCTTCGTAAATATGTGAAAGACCCAAACCACGTTATTGAGTTAGAACCAGACGAGATAGCAGAAGACTTAACGTACGTGGAGGTACCTGTCAAGATCTTAGATAGGAAGGAGCATGTCCTAAGCACGAAGGTCATACCACAAGTTAAAGTTTTATGGAGAAATCATGCTATTGAGGAAATGACCTGGGAGTTGGAAACGGAAATGAAAGCGAGGTATCCTCATCTTTTCGAAACATCAGGTACGTATGTCAATTTCGAGGACGAAATTTCATAAGGAGGGGAGGTTGTAAGACCCCAAATTATTAATAAATAAAATTTAAATTCCTCTATTTATTATTTTGAAATAGTAAGGGTTGATTTGATTAATGTGGTTAGTTATGGGTAAAATGCGCAAATATTTTAAATAAGCAAGTGGTCCTAAAATATTCATTGTTGGCGGGAAATATTTGTTTGGTCGTGAAATATTCTTGTTGTCGGGGAATATTCGTACGACGGCGCAGCCTTGTGTGGGCCCCATAACAGAAAGCGACTGGATGAAGAAAACGACAAAAATAAGTTATTTATAAATAACGGCGTAGTTGTTACCGTTAATACTGTTGGAATACCCGGTGGTTAAACACAGTAATACGTATTGTTACACAGTAGCACACTGTATTGCACCAATTATTGATTCTTACGTAAGAAAACACTACTCAATAATGGTTACAGTAATTACTGTTCAGTATTTTATTGATAATTGCTGCGTTGATATTTTATATTACTGTTGTTTTAATAATTCATATTATCTGAATAATATTATTAGATAACATTATTAGCAATGTCTAGAAAGTTCTGTCTAAGGAGAGGTTTGGTCATCTAATTGCGCGCCAGTAAGGAGAGATCCTTATTGGAAAGCCTCCTCTTTCCTAGAAACGGCCTGGTTGCCAGTACTGCGATTCTGTAATATTATTTGTGTATAATTAATTATTAATTTATATAATGAGGAAAATATTGATTTTATGTGGATATAGATGGAGAAAATTTTTAATGTGACAATTGTTGAAAATTAATATTTTATCTTTTTCTGATAAAATAATATATTATTTTAATAATATATTGATGGTGATATTTTTACAATGAATGTGGGATATATGAGTATATGAGGAGGAAGAGTATTTTTGTGACATTAAATGATTAACACATGTTTTGTGTGTTGGTGGACACAATTCTTGACCGAAAATTTATTATTGACTGTAAAATCGCCCGTTTGTGGATTTCGGTCAATTTCTATTTAGAATTTGGAAAAACTTTATTCTGTAAAGTTGTAGAGAATTGAATTTTCTATAAAAACTCGCGAGATTCGAATTTTCTGACAAAAGGGCTATTTATTATGAATTATTGAAGTTTCGAAGTTCCGAAATAATTGATTTTTGGGAGTTTTAGTTAATTATTTTGAGAAAAACGTTTTTTGTATTTTTTTTGGACATCATAAACATGTGCAAGGTGGCTGATTTTAGATTTTCTAAGGTGGGCTTGAAAATATATATATATATATATATATATATATATATATATATATTATTATATTAAATTTTCTGCTTTGGTGTTCTAAGCATTTTCCTATAAATAGGGTGCTTAGGTTAGAATTGAAAATCACACCAGAAACACAAGTTTCTCTCTATTTCTCTCTCTATATCGAGCATATTCTTGTGAGTATTTGATACTTTGAGTGTTGCTATACGGTGCAAGTTTCCTTCAGCACTATATCTAGTATTCCAGTCAGAAGTACCGTCTTTTCGAGGTAAGGGATGTTATTTCTTTTTAAATGATATTATTTTCTTCAATATCATTATGCCGAAATATTGATCTGAACTTTTTATCAAATTTGGAACTTTTTCATGTCGGGGTTACTATTCATGAGTTACTATTCACGAGTTACTATTCACAAGTTACTATTCACCGAAAAATAAAATTTTCTTCTTTTCGTCTAAAATATCTTTTCTGGATACTAGCTTTGATTGTATCCATTTTTTGATCATTCTTGAATTTTACTCCACTATGATTATTTATGAGGTATTTTTGGACATGGAATAGCTGAAATACGAATCCTTAATATTTATTATTTTGTTTCACTGAATTCGTTTTTTTTAAAATATTTTTCATCATTCTCAGTCCTAAATAATGATATAATTGAATATCTTTGGCCTGTAGTGCAAAGATTAATGATTTCTGATGAATATCTTTGGCCCGTAGTGCAAAGATGAACAGGTGTTGAGATAAACATGACCAACTGATGAATATCTTTGGCCTGTAGTGCAAAGATGATTATTTGATTCAAGATATTTATTGATTGATGTTACAGGGATAAAATGTTGATGATAGACTTTTAAATTCATAGATAATCGTAGATTTCATTCTCTACGTAACTCTTCTATGAATTATTATTTTTCGCTGCGAATATTGATTTAAAACTTGTTGTCTATTGTATTCTATTAAATTTTTCCCTGTTGAACACTAACGATAATTTGTTGTATATTATCTTAGTCATAATATTCTTTACTGGGCTAGTTGAGCTCACCCTTTCCCTTGTTGTTCCATTTTTCTTCTAAGGAGGCGAGAATGTAGCGAGTACTAGTCGGGGTGTGGAATGATGGTTCAAGTCAGTTGTTTTTGTAGTCCTCACTATTTTATAAAATAGTGTATCAATAAGTATAATGAGGACTTAATTGAGTATGAATACTGTCTAGATGACAATATTTGTATTTAAACTCACAGTATATGTGTTGTCGTATTTTGCACGATAATTGTAATAATAAAGTTGTAGTTATTTTCTGTACCATGTATTTGGCGACTCAAAATGGGTTGGATGGATTGGACCTATTTTGGGGGCGTCACAGTTGGTATCAGAGCTTAGGGATATGATCTCTGGCGGAGATCGGGGAATAGAACTAGGAGGGGAGAGACGAGTAAATCCTTCGCTAGTGTCTCCTACCTAAGCTTATTTGTTGGTCGGTCATAATATAGGGATATTATGTGATTTGTTAATTTGTTAAATTAACCTTTGTTTTATGGCAGTATTTGAGAATGTCGACTGAGAATGTTAACAGTGGAGTAAATGAAACCATGGAGACGCCTGTACTCACCAACGAGGAGAACGTGCAACAGGCTGGCAATGTTCCTCTTGTGAACAACACCACTGAGCAGACGGTGAACGATGAGATGTTTAGAAACTTTTTGCGATTCATGCAAAACCAGACGAAGGAGATTCCTGTTCAAAATATAGGAAGAAATAATGGCACGGTCAGAATGCGAGGAACCCGAACGAAGTTAGCACGGGTTAGTTAATTATAAATTTTTGCGAAGTCTATACCTTATTAGATACCAGTTCTACCCATTCATTTATCTCTCCTGCTTATACTCAACGTTTAAACTTGACTTCGGAGAAAATTAGACTTTGACTTATCTGTTAAAACTCCGTTAGGAGAAACTTTCGTTACATCCACTGTTTATAAATCTTGTTTGATCCAAGTTGGCACCATCACATTACCTGTTGACCTTATTTCTTTAAAGATACTTGCATTTGACGTGATTTTAGGGATTAATTGGTTAACTACTCATCATGCCAAAATTGATTGCTTTCGTAAGGTTGTTAGTTTTCATATTCCTAAGCAACCTGTTATTCGAATTCAAGCAACCAAACCATTGAAGTCAAACTCTTTCATATCAAGCCGTAAAGTCATTCGTTTATTGAAAAACGGATGTCAAGCTTTCTTAGCTATGTTATGGACTTGAACAAAAATACGTCAGATTTGAATGATATTTCTATTGTTAGTAAATTCCTGACGTATTTCCTGAAGAATTTTTTGGCCTACGCGTGATATTGAATTTTGTATCATCTTTGAATCTGGTACAAAATCCACTTCTAAAATCTCATATCGAATAGCTCCTATTGAACTTCAGGAGTTAAAAACCTAACTGTAAAAGTTTGTACCCGAGCCTCTATCTGGTGACTTCCTTTGTGTAATGCACCGAAGCCATACTCTCCGTAGGGGTCGCCATATTCGTATGGTAGTAAACTGATAGGTGCCATTCTAACGTGCTATCCAAGATTAGGATATGAGTCACAGTTGAGAGCAACCTAAGCCAATAATCGAAATACCTAGCTTTCTGGGCTTAACTGGTTACTATCGGTGATTCGTGGAAGGATTTTCTCGAATCGCTACTCCGTTAACTTAGCTGACTCGGAAGGATATCAAATTCGTATGGAGCGAAGAATGCGAGAAGAGTTTCCAAGAGCTTAAGAGGAGACTCATTTTGGCACCTGTTTTGACAATACCATCTGGTTCTGATGGATTTGTTATCTACAACGATGCTTCAGGCAAAGGGTTAGGATGTGTTCTCATGCAACGTGGGAAAGTCATAGCCTATGCCTCGCGACAACTTAAAGAATATGAGAGGAATTATCCTACTCATGATCTAGAGTTGGCAGCAGTCGTTTTCGCGCTAAAGATCTGGAGGCACTATCTATAAGGGGAGAAAGTGGAGATATATTCAGACCATAAAAGCCTCAAATATTTCTTCACTCAAAAAGAACTCAACATGCGGCAACGACGTTGACTCGAGCTGTTGAAAGATTACGACCACATTATTCAATACCATCCTGAAAAAGCAAACGTGGTAGCTGACGCGTTGAGTAGAAGATCATATACAGGACCGAGTGCGATGATGTCAAGTATACGCGTAGAACCAACTTTAATCGATAAAGTTAAAGTTGCTCAAGCTACAGACCCGGAGCTGATGCGTATGAAGAAGAAAGTGCAAGAAGGTGCTATTCCAGAAGCAAGAATCGATGAAGAAGGAATACTTCGAGTCCACTCCAGACTTTGTGTTCCTAACGATTCTGATTTGAAGTACAAGATCATGATGGAGGCACACAATACACCATTTGCAATCCATCCTAGAAGTACTAAAATGTATCGTGATCTTCGACATACATTTTGGTGGAACAATATGAAGAGAGAGATTGCAAAGTTTATCTCGAGGTGTTTAACTTGTCAACGTGTAAAGGCGGAGCATCAAGTACCAAAGGGTCCATTGCAACCACTTGAGATTCTGAAATGGAAGTGGGAACACATTACCATGGATTTCGTTACGGGTCTTCCCACGGTTTCTCAAGGCATAAATGCTATTTGGGTTATAGTTGATAGATTAATCAAGTCTGCTCATTTCTTGCCGATACGGGAGACTTATTCCCTTGAACGTCTTGCTAGTATGTACGTGAATAAGATTGTAAGGTTGCATGGCATGCTAGTATCCATAGTTTCGGATCGTGACCCAAGATTCACTTCAAGATTTTGGGTTAGCTTGCAAAAAGCTATGGGCACGGATTTACGGTTCAGTTCGGCATACCATCCTCAAACGGACGGGCAATCAGAGAGGACTATTCAAACTCTTGAAGATCTATTAAGACTTTGTGTCCTAGAGTTCAAAGGAAGTTGGGATAAGTACCTACCATTGGTGGAATTCTCCTACAACAACAGTTATCAGGCGAGCATAGGTGTGGCTCCATTCGAGGCGTTGTATGGAAGAAAATGTCGTTCTCCAGTATGCTGGGACGAGGTGGGTGAAGCAACATTATTGGGACCAGAGTTGGTACGAATGACTACAGAGAAGATCCAAACGATTCGACAACGTATACAAACGGCACAAGATCGACAAAAGAGTTATGCGGATCTTCATCGAAAGGACGTGAAATTTGACATTGGGGATCATGTATTATTACGTGTAGCTCCATGGAAAAGAGTTATAAGATTTGGAAAGAGAGGAAAGCTCAATCCACGATTTATTGGTCCATTTCAGATTCTTGACCGAATAAGAAATGTGGCATATAGACTCGCGTTACCTCCAAGTATGTCTCGTGTTCATAAT
This sequence comes from Panax notoginseng, assembly GCA_016801055.1. Lineage (NCBI taxonomy): Eukaryota > Viridiplantae > Streptophyta > Magnoliopsida > Apiales > Araliaceae > Panax > Panax notoginseng. The sequence goes on from CM029013.1 coordinate 254,834,623, forward strand.
GTTTTTCATATATCTGTGCTTCGTAAATATGTTAAAGACCCGAACCATATTATTGAGTTAGAACGAGACAAGATAGCTGAAGATTTAACGTACGAGGAGGTACCTGTCAAGATCTTGGATAGGAAGGAGCATGTCCTACGCACGAAGGTCATACCACAAGTTAAAGTTTTATGGAGGAACTATGCTATTGAGGAAATGACCTGGGAGTTGGAAACGAAAATGAAAGCGAGGTATCCTCATCCTTTCGAAACACCAGGTACGTATGTCAATTTCGAGGACGAAATTTCATAAGGAGGGGAGATTGTAAGACCCCAAATTATTAATAAATAAAATTTAATTTCCTCTATTTATTATTCTGAAATAGTAAGGGTTGATTTGATTAATGTGGTTAGTTATGGGTAAAATGCGCAAATATTTTAAATAAGCAAGTGGTTATAAAATATTCATTGTTGTCGGGGAATATTCGCTTGGTCGTGGAATATTCTTACTGTCGGAGAATATTCGTACGACGGCGCAGTCTTTTGTGGGCCCCATAACGGAAAGCGACTGGATGAAGAAAACGACAAAAACAAGTTATTTATAAATAACGGCGTAGTTGTTACCGTTAATACTGTTGGAATACACGGTGGTTAAAACACAGTAATACGCGTTGTTGCACAGTAACACACGGTATTGCACCAATTATTGATTCTTACGTAAGAAGGCACTACTCAATAATTGTTACAGTAATTACTGTTCAATATTATATTTTATTGATTCAATAATTGCTGCGTTGATATTTTATATTACTGTTGTTTTAATAATTGTCACTACACAGTATTTTCTATTATCGGAACAATAATTCATATTATCTGAATAATATTATTAGATAACATTATTGGCAATGTCTAGAAAGTTCTGTCTAAGGAGAGGTTTGGTCATCTAATTGCGCGCCAGTAAGGAGAGATCCTTATTGGAAAGCCCCCTCTTTCCTGGAAACGGCCTGGTTGCCAGTACCGTGATTCTGTAATATTATTTGTGTATAATTAATTATTGATTTATATGATGAGGAAAATAGTGATTTTATATGGATATAGATGGAGAAAATTTTTAATGTGACAATTGTTGAAAATTAAAATTTTATCTTTTTCTGATAAAATAATTCATTTAAATATATTATTTTAATAATATATTGATGGTGATATTTTTACAATGAATGTGGGATATATGAGTATATGAGGAGGAAGAGTATTTTTATGGCATTAAATGATTAACACATATTTTGTGTGTTGGTGGACACAATTCTTGACTGAAAATTTATTATTGACTGTAAAATCGCCCGTTTGTGGATTTCGGTCAATTTCTGTTTGGAATTTGGAAAAACTTTATTCTGCAAAGTTGTAGAGAATTGAATTTTCTATAAAAACTCGCGAGATTCGAATTTTCTGACAAAAGGGCTATTTATTATGAATTATTGAAGTTTCGAAGTTCCGAAATAATTGATTTTTGGGAGTTTTAGTTAATTATTTTGAGAAAAACGTTTTTTGTATTTTTTTTGGACATCATAAACATGTGCAAGGTGGCTGATTTCAGATTTTCTAAGGTGGGCTTGAAAATTTATATATATATATATATATATATATATATATATATTATTATATTAAATTTTCTGCTTTGGTGTTCTAAGCATTTTCCTATAAATAGGGTGCTTATATTAGAATTGAAAATCACACAAGAAACACAAGTTTCTCTCTATTTCTCTCTCTATATCGAGCGTATTCTTGTGACTATTTGATACTTTGAGTGTTGCTATACGGTGCAAGTTTCCTTCAGCACTATATCTAGTATTCCAGTCACAAGTACCGTCTTTCCGAGGTAAAGGATGTTATTTCTTTTTAAATGATATTATTTTCTTCAATATCATTATGCCGAAGTATTGATCTGAACTTTTTATCAAATTTGAAACTTTTTCATGTCGGAGTTACTATTCATGAGTTACTATTCACGAGCTACTATTCACAAGTTACTATTCACCGAAAAATAAAATTTTCTTCTTTTCGTCCAAAATATCTATTCTGAATACTAGCTTTGATTGTATCCATGTTTTGATCATTCTTGAATTTTACTCCACTATGATTATTTATGAGGCATTTTTGGACATGGAATAGCTGAAATACGAATCCTTAATATTTATTATTTTGTTTCACTGGATTCGTTTCCTTTAAAATATTTTTCATCATCCTCAGTCCTAAATGATGATATAATTGAATATCTTTGGCCTGTAGTGCAAAGATGAATGATTTCTGATGAATATCTTTGGCACGTAGTGCAAAGATGAACAGGTGTTGAGATAAACATGACCAACTGATGAATATCTTTGGCCTGTAGTGCAAAGATGATTATTTGATTCAAGATATTTATTGATTGATGTTACAGGGATAAAATGTTGATGATGGACTTTTAAATTCATAGATAATCGTAGATTTCATTCTCTACGTAACTCTTCTATGAATTATTATTTTCCGCTGCGAATATTGATTTAAAACTTGTTGTCTATTGTATTCTATTAAATTTTTCCCTGTTGAAGACTAACGATAATTTGTTATATATTATCTTAGTCATAATATTCTTTACTGGGCTAGTTGAGCTCACCCTTTCCCTTGTTGTTCCATTTTTCTTCTCAGGAAGCGAGAATGTAGCGAGTACTAGTCAGGGTGTGGAATGATGGTTCAAGTCAGTTGTTTTTGTAGTCCTCACTATTTTGTAAAATAGTGTATCAATAAGTATAATGAGGACTTAATTGAGTATGAATACTGTCTAGATGACAATATCTGTATTTAAACTCACAGTATATGTGTTGTCGTATTTTGTACGATAATTGTAATAATAAAGTTGTAGTTATTTTCTGTACCATGTATTTGGCGACTCAAAATGGGTTGGATGGATTGGACCTATTTTGGGGGCGTCACATTCACACTCTGTGTCTTTCTTGGTTACTCTTTATCTCAAAGTGCCAATCTCTGCTTTGAACCAACCACATCTAAAACATGTCTCTCGTCATGTCCAATTTGTTGAATCAATATTTCCTTACACCACACTCAACATTCAGCAACCACATCATACTACCACTACTGTTTCTGATTGGATTCTGCCAGTTATCACAATTCCCATTTCTCCTCCAGCACAATCTCTCCTTCTTACACTCCAGAAGTACAAGCTCCGGACTTGGCCCTTGCTGTAGATCACCTCTCAACCACGTCTCCAACACCCCATCAACAAGAACCTGCACTACAACCAGAACCTGCCTCACAACAAGTCTCTACACTAGCTCCTCGCCATTCCATGACTACCTGAGCCAAAAACCATATCACGAAACCTATCCAAAAACTCAATCTCCACACACACTTAGCCTCTTCACCCAGTTCAGAACCCACATCTATTACTCAGGCCCTTAAAGACTCAAACTGGCATAAAGCTATGTCAGAAGAGTATGATGCCCTTGTTCGCAATGGGACTTGATAACTTGTTTCTCCAACCGGCATCACCAACCTTGTAGACTGTAAGTGGATATTTCGCATTAAAAGAAATTCTGTTGGTTCTATTGACCGGTTTAAAGCTCGCCTTGTAGCCAAAGGCTTTCATCAAAGACCAGGTGTGGACTATCTTGAAACATTCAGTCTAGTAATCAAGCCAACTACTGTGAGACTTGTACTCAGTATTGCCGTAAGCAATGGTTGGTCTCTTCGCCAATTGGATGTAAACAATGCCTTCCTCCAAGGTAATCTATTAGAAACAGTATATATGGCACAACCTCCTGGTTTCATTGACGCTGATAAACCCACCCATGTATGCAAGCTTCACAAAGCCATTTATGGTCTCAAATAGGCTCATCGGGCATGGTATCATGAATTGCGCCAATTTCTTGTAGATTATGGGTTCAAGAACTCTCACTCTGACACTTCTCTGTTTATTATAAACGTTGGAACCAACGTCCTCTATCTGCTAGTATACGTTGATGACATTATAATCACTGGGAATAGTAACGATCTTGTATCCCAAGTTGTTGCGTGTCTAGCTCAGCGTTTTTCTCTCAAAGATCTGGGCCCTCTATCATATTTTCTTAGTGTCGAAGTTGTTCCTCATCGTCATGGACTATTACTTTCACAAAGGCGATATATAAAGGACCTGCTCACTAAAACAAATATGCAAGCTGCCAAACCAGTTCAAACACCTTTACCAACCATCTCATCCTCCATCAAGTTATCATCTGGATCACTTCTTTCTGACCCCACGAAATATAGAACTGTAGTGGGCAGCCTTCAATACTTGTCTCTCACTCGTCCAGAAATTTCATTTGTTGTAAACAAAATGTCTCAGTTTATGCATCAACCAACAGATGAACATTGGACTCTGGTTAAAAGAATTTTGCGTTACCTCAGTGACACCTTAAATGATGGCCTTCTTCTTCATCGCAACTCACCACCATCCCTTCATGCTTTCTCCAATTCGATACATGCCTTCTCCAATGCTAACTGGGCAGGTAACAAGGATGACTACTCTTCAACTGGTGCTTACCTTGTTTACCTAGGCAACAATCTCATTTCCTGGAGCTCTAAGAAGCAGAAAAATGTGGCTCATTCTTCTACTGAGGCTGAATATCGCTCAGTTGTTGCTACTGCTGTTGAACTTTGCTGGGTTCGCTCTTTGCTCTCTGAACTTTGCATCAATCTGGTCAGCCCCCCAGTTGTCTACTGCGACAATGTAGGTGTAACACAGTTAAGTTCACATCCCGTCTTTCATTCTCGAATGAAGCATGTGGTAGATCAAGTTCAATCTGGTGCTCTTCGTGTGACTCATATTTCATCTGCAGACCAGCTTGTTGATCTTCTAACAAAATCTCTGCCTCATTCTCAATTCCAAAAATTACGAGACAAATTGGCCTCTCTACACGTGACCTATCTTGAGGGGGCATATCAGCATGTAACAAAAATTTGTTATCAGATCTTTATTCAAATTCAAATATTTACTTGCATATAGCAGAGTAGCTGAGTCTTCTTTTAGACTAGGACTTCCTCTTGTATTTAGGAGTGATCTTGTTATTGTGTATATATACTCTATTTTGTTTAATGAAACTGTGAGGAAAAATTATATTTGATTCTCATCTCTACAGATATAATATAAGCCTAGTTTCGGAAGCTGCCTGTGCATGTTGAGGACAAGAGGCATTCTCTTTTTCCCCTTCTATAAGTCATAAAAATTAATAATTACTTTACAAATTATAGTGTAAGCAATAAAATTATCATAAGAATATAACAAGAATTTATTAAATTTTGGAAGTACAATAAAAAAAATTAAAAATGAAAAAATTGTAATAAAATCAAACTTTTAATGACCATAGGGGTAAAAAAAATTGTGACAGACTCAAGAGAATGATTATTTCCTCCAATATCCCTTAATGATATAAATATTTCCGTTTCCTTCATCTAAATCTATACTTTGCAATTATATTATATTTTTGTTTTTATTGATGTTTATGTTAGAAATGGTGTACTCAAAAAAAAGAGAAAAGATAATCTATGTCGAGTGCTTAATACTTCTACCCAATTTTTCTCAAATTCCAATAGTAAAAACATACTACTACATTAGTTAAATGAACAAGGGAAATTTGACCACATTAAATAAATTTACATAGTAGAAGACTACTAAGATACTTTGGCAACTCCGGTATCATAATGCTTCACCCACACCGGCGCTCATTCGCCCCAAATTAACTAACTGGCATCCACGCCTGAGCCACTCGAAACAATTTTATTTGAGTTTATTGTTTCGCTGCAAGCTTGGTCGGAATATACATATGCTAGACCATGCTTAAAAGCTATTCAAACTGCCTGATTTATTCGCATTTCGGCCTTTTATTTGAGCTTGTTGTACTACAAGCCCGGTTGGAATCTACATCTGCTAGATCATTCTCTAATGCTGTGACCAAATTCGCAAAGTAAGTTCCAGTCACGCTGGTCAGATTCGCTAGCTTTGAACGAAAAGTATCGTTAAACTCACCCGTAGTGCCTTCATGGAGGTAGATAGTTAGCTCCTTCTCTGCACAATGATGAAGCTTTTCTAAAGCAACCTCAGCCTCGCCTTGCAAGTACTCAAACAACTTTGTCTTGGCAACTTCTTCCTCTGATAAGTAATATCCATAAGCGTAGGTCCATTTCAACACTCGTCTACATTCAACTATCTGCATCCAAGCTTTTAAAACAAACCCCAACTGCGAGCTGGTTTGAGCATGTTTTGCCATAAGCTTATCAAGATTCACATTTTGCATCTCATGTAAATCCAAAACTGATTTTTTCATGGACTTGTGATTGGCAGCCCACCTTTCATAATAATGTGTATACCTCTCCAAGGATTTCATCGCCATCTGCCTCGTCCTCTCCCCCTCATCAAGCTCCCCTTTTTCTATACTCCCAGCATAGCCATTACACGGTTTATACCCATGACTACTCCACGCCCTAAGGCAAACCCAACAAAACTCAAATGAGCAAGGCTGCCTACACGTCATATGCATACACCCGTCATTTTTCTCAATCGGCCGCCTACACTTGGGACACGGCTTCGTATACACAAGTATCCAAGTCACATTCTCCGATTCCGCACTATTTTTCAATACCCACTTAGCCACAGTGTCACAATCCACCGGACGATGTGCGTCCTCAGTACAATTCCAACAAAAATTACAAAAACAAACACAAGAAACATCAAAACCCCCAACCCCACTCCCATCATCATACTCAACTGCAAATTTACAATCAGGAGCAGGACACCATTTAATTCTTTTATTCCCTTCAACATAAGACCTTACACAATACCCATCATACTTCTTCTTATCTTCATCCGAAACCAATAAATTAACCAAATCTTCACTAACAGCAGCATCACAATCCGGCTCCGGGCACCTCAGTGACAAACACCCAGGGCCATCATTGATAGCGGTGCTAATATACCCACCCCAACAAGTATTACAATAAGAATGACAACAAAACACAGCTGAATTTATCTTTTCATCACGAAAATAAGAATTGAAGCAAATCGTACAAGTCAATTCATCATCAGGATTACTAAATTTAACAACTGGGTATTCCACTAACCCCATAGATTTCTGAAATTTTACCTCATCAGCAAACCAGGATTCGTGCACATCATTAACATTCCACTTGAACCGGTGGAGCAAAATCCGAGCAACAGCTCTTGATACTGAAAGAGAAGAAGAAATTGTGAAGATATCCTCCTCCTGATTTCGCTTTATATCTTCTTCTTTCAAAATGGTATAGGGTTTCTTCTTCTGGCGATGATCGGCGTGATCATCGGAGTGATCGGAGTCGAAGCCGGGACTGTAATCGGTATCGCCGCTGACATCGTAGGATTCATCGGAATTCCTGTCATCTTCTGGATCCATGTAGAGAAATGGAGGGCCAAGAAAGAGGGGAAGATGTGAATAAATTAGAAGCGTATGAGATGATGACAGAGAATTTAGGTGAACAGGGGATTAGGAAATTTATATATCGGGACTGTGGAAAACAAGGTACACTTTAACTCGGGTTACCTAATTTAACTAGGACAAGTAGGATATGCGATTAAACTCAATCTCATTATCATCAAGTTTATTTTATGATAAATTAATTATTTGATCAGTATTTATATACAGAAAAATCACTTTATAATCTCCGTATCAATACTATATTAATCAATTGATTAAACTGATAATTCTTTCAAATTTATTAGCATATCTTTTATGTGCATAAATTGTGACGCCCCCAAAATATGTATACATCACTCATTTTGAGTCGTCAAATACATAGTACAGAATACAAATATAAACTTAAATATACAACATGAGCTGTGAGTTTCAATACAAATATTGTCGTCTAGACAGTATTAAAACTCAAAATAAGTCATCAATACATTTATTATCACACTATTTCATAAAATAGTGAGGACTACTAATACTATCATCTGGACCGTCACTCTGTTTCCCGACTAGTCCTTGCTACGTTCTTATTTTCTGAAGAGAACAATGAAAGCAAAAGGGTGAGCTCAACTAGCCCAGTAAGAAATATTATGACTAAGATAATGCAGAATAATTTATCGTTGGCCTTCAACAGTGTTAAACTGATAAAATATAACAAACATCAAGTTTAACTGCAGCGGAACAAACAATCCATTAGAAGAATCAAGTAGATAATAAAATCTACTATCTTCTATGATTTAAAAGATTTTCATCACTTTTATCGCTGAGACTCAACTTAATAAATAATCAACATCATTCTTGCACTACGACCAAGGATATTCATTAGTATCACGACCACAAATTATCCATGCACTACGGGCCAAAGATATTCGTGTATTCATCAATGGTCATGATCATGCCAACAACTGTTCACCAATGCACTACAGGCCAATGAGGACTTTTACCACATCATTTATAACATTACGATCATGATTATACCGAATAATCTCTGGTCATAATCATACCAAGTCCATCTATGCACTACAGGCCACAGATAACTTTCAACATAATATAAACATGAGGATGATAACAATAATATAAGAATTCAATAAAACAAGTTCAATGATAAATTTTTAAAAATTTATAATTTAATTTATCCAGAAATCAATAACGTCTAAATTGTCAACATGATACTGCTTTGTGGAGTAAAATTCAAGAATAATATTGTACCAAAAATAATTTGGATCGAAAACGAATCAATTTTTATCATGGATAGTACTTCGGGTGAATAGTACTCTAGTGAATAGTACTTTGGGAATAGTAACCCCGTGAATAGTACTCCGACATGAAAAAGTTAAAAACTTATCAAGAATGCTCAGAATAATATTTTTATGAAAAGATACTGGATGAAGCGCAAATATCAAGGATATTCTACTAATTTCATGGAGTATAGAAGCCAAAATTTTAACAAAACGAGTATAGAATTCGAAATCTGAAACGAAATAATATTATTTACATACTACAGAGTATGGAAGAAAATATTATTTCAAGCGAATATTGAACAAAAATAACATCCCTTACCTTGAAAAGAAGAGTATTCTAACTGGTATAGCGGGGATATTCTTGAAGAAAACTTTCTACGCTCAAAACTTTCTAAAACTCTAAAGAAATACGCTCAAGATTATAGAAGAAGAATTCTCTGATTCTGGTGTGATTTTCAATTCTAACTTAAGCGCCTATTTATAGAAAAATGTTAGAACACTATAGGAGACTAAATAATAAAATAATATTATAATTTTTTCTTTTCTCCTACGCAGCTATCCAAGACCAGCCTCCACTTTTGAAAAATATTTTCAACACGACAAAAGTGGGGCTCACCCATTTTTAATAAAAATATTTAATTTTTGAAACTTCAATAATTCATAATAAATAGCCCTTTTATCAGAAAAATACGAATTTTATGTCCATTCCACACGAAATTGAATTCTCTACAACTTTGTAGCTTTAAGTTTTTCTAAATTCCAGACAGAAAATATCCAAAATCCACAAATGGATGATTTTTAACACCTTTTAAAATTCATAACAAATCATGCGATAATTTTTAAAGGTTTAAAATTTGTGGACATATACTCAACTTATATATGTATAATATATCCAAAAATCACAACGATCCAACGGTCGGATCAAAATTATAACTCACACAATAGAGCTTTAAGAACACTGATTTGATTTTTAATATTACCAATCCGACAAAATACTAATAAAATACCTCAACATTAATTCTTTCATTTATAACCACATAAAATAAATATTTTACTATCCATCATTTATGCTCACATAAAATAACTATTTTCTTATCATATAAATTAATAATTAATTATTCACAAATAATATTACAGAATCACAATAATGACAACCAGGCCGTTCCCAAGAAAGAGGGGGCTTTCCGATAAGGATTTCTCCTTACTGGCGCGCAATTAGGTGACCAAACCTCTCCTTGACAGAACTTTCTAGACATTACCAATAATGCTATCTAATAATATTATTCAAATAATATGAATTATTTATATGATAATGGAAAATACTGTGCAGTGATAATTATTGAAACAACAATAATATAAAATATCAACGTAACAATTATTGAACCAATAAAATAAAATATTGAACAGTAATTACTGTAACCATTATTAAGTAGTGCCTTCTTACGTAAGAATCAATAATTTAAAAATACTGTGCAATACCATGTGTTACTGTGCAATAACGCGTATTACTGTATTTTAACCACCAGGTATTCCAACAGTTAACGGTAAAATTTTCGCCGTTATTTTATAAAAAGATATTTTTGTCGTTTTCTCAATTCGACAATAATTCCGTTGTGGGGTCCACCAATGATTGTGCCGTCGTACGAATATTTCATGTTAAAACGAATATTCCCCGACCAATCGAATATTATATAACAACTTGCATACTTTACAAAATTTATAAATATTACCCACAACTATAATATTATATCAAATTCACTCTAATATTCAAAAATGATATTTATAGATAATTCATTTTTATTCATAAAAGTTGGGGTCTTACATAAATAGTAGTAGAAAAAAGCAGTAGTGCATAAATCTTATCCCCTCCGTCATTTAATATATCTCATTTTACAGTTATGCACAAAAATTAAGAAAATAATTGTAGTATAATATTAAATATAATATCAATTGTCCATACTTATCTCATTCTCTCTTTATCTGTAACATTTTCCCATGAAGGGTAATTTTGAAAAAATTATAGTTAATTCTTCTAAATCATATAAAACGATAAATAATTAAATTTTTTTCAACTAAAATGACATATATTAAGGGACAAATGGAATATTATTTAAACTAATCCAAGTGACACCAAGTACATAATAAGAATTTTATCAATTTTTTGAGATAGAATAAAAAATTAAAAATCAAAAATTATAATTATAATAAAATCAAACTTGTAAGGGTAACGGAGAAAGGAGATTTGTAGTGACACAAATTTAAGAGAGCGGTTATTTTATCTCATCTCCCTTAATAATATAGGTAGATAGATATTCATAAAATTTATTAACTTTTTATATGTTCTTTAAACTATTAAATACATGAGATAATAATAATTGTGTCAATTATGCACCAAAAGCCATGCACAAATAGAGAGAAAGAGTAGTATGTGAGTCCTACTATTTAAATTATAAATATAGGAGTTTAAGTGTTAATTTTTAAAATACAGGTGATGATGTGAAGAAAAGACGTGTAACTATATATGTCTAAGTGAAATTTACCCTAAAGAAAATTGCATTCGTAATTTTAAAAACAAAGCAAGTATTAGTTAAAAATTCTATATAGTGATTTTGAAATGTTATTTTAGTCATTGTTTATTAAAATAGTATGACATATAATATTATCTAACAATAGTATTTATAATTGTTTTTGGTGTTTAATAAAACATTTTGGCACATCGAGACAAAAAAAATAAAAGTAAAAAGGATAAAATACAATTCACTAGCTATGATTAATACGTTTTTGCACTTCACCGCACGTGGTTAAAAAATTATTATTTGACCACCTATGGTTTAAAAAAGTTATAAATTTTTACTTTTTCCATTCAACTTAACGGTGAGTGAGTGTAGTTCACTCGCCCAAAAGTAAGTGGGTTGCCTATTTGATAATTAGAAATATTGTGCAAAGTACAAAAATGTCTTCTTTAACTTACTTTTAACGGCAAAAAATACATTTACCCAACTGTGGTCGTCGAGTTATAAACATTGAGTCATTGTACTTTAAAAAAATGCAATTGGCTCACTGTGATTTTTAAAATTTTAAAATTGGGTCATTCTGTCAAATTTTGTGGATGTCTGTTTATTTATTTCTTACATGACATTTTAAAAAAAGAAATTCAAAAAAATGACGTGAAATCAAATAAGCAAACACACATGAATATTGTGACGACCCCAAAATAGGTTCATTCCATCCAACCTATTCTGAGTCGCCAAATACATGGTACAGAAAACAACTACAACTTTATTACAACAATTGTCGTGCAAAATACAATAACACATATGTTGTGAGTTTGGATACAAATATATACCAAATGTGACTCATGTTCCAACCGTGGACATCACCTCACAATAACACCTTACATAAAGGTATAGTCAAAAACTGTTTTAGAAATTAGAATCTTTGGGAAGTGCTCAAGGAAACCTTCGTACATGGGAGGCCACGCGTCTAGGTTATGATAGATATCATATGGCCACAGAATTATCCTTGGTTGACCCAATAGACCCCAAAGAAAAACGAGAAGATTACTATCATATTCTTCCCAATGGTGAGTCTTCTCTTGACTTATCATTATCTCCACTGTCTCTAATTGAGAATTATACTTCAAACAAACACCAAGATTATATAGGTAGTGCCCATAGATATACTCAGCAAGTGGATGAGCACAACCCTGTCTTATGATGACACGAGGTTGTATGTCATTAGACATCTTGTATGATAGTAACAAATCACCCTTCCAACGTTGGGTTCGCCTCACCCTATTTTCTTCACCAAATATAACTACTAAATGATGACCACCGTTCTATTCCCTTGTTACCCCCGCTCGACCCAGCTACACTCTTATTACCTGAAAGGAATTGTGAAATAGAAGGGTGAGCACAACTAGCCCAGTAAAGAATATCATGACTAAAGATAAATAAATTATCAATAGTCTTCATCAATAATAAATCAGAGATTTAGAACATATAGTAGATGATAAAAAATTTCAACCATAGTTGCAGCGGAACGAGCAATCCATTAGAAGAGTCAAATAGACTATAAAGTCTATTATCTTCTCCATGTTAAAAATCCACCAATAATATTTTATCCATGTAACATCACTCAACAGTTCCTTTCCACAATCATGTGAATAACTCATAATCATAATTGTGACTATAAATTTTTCTTCGCACCCAAGACGAAGAATATTTTCATCCCCTGTCTTTACCTGAAACATCAAAGATCATGGTTATACCAAATCACAGTTCCTGTTTATAATCATACTAACAAATCCATCTTTGCACTACGGGTCAAAGATATTCATCAATAAACCATCTTTGCACTACGGGCCAAAGATATTCAACAACAGTTCATCTTTGTACTACAGGCCAAAGATATTCAACAACATATCATCTTTACACTGCAGGCCAAAGATATTCATCAACAGTTCATATTTGCACTACAGGCCAAATATATTCATCAACAGTTCATATTTGCACTACATGCCAAATATATTAATATCTCAAAGAATTATAATCATTTTAGAATTTATATTAACAATAATTATAACCATGTTGATCAATTCACCTTTGCACTTAAGCTAAAGATATTCACTTATAAATTCAATGGTCATGATCATACCAGTCACAATTCAACTTTGCACTACAGGCCAAAGAGAACCCTAGTCATGATCATACCAATAATCTACCCATCTTTACACTCTAGTGAAAGAGAATTTCAACATCAGGGTTATAAAAATGTTATATATGATAATAAAATCAATATAATCAATACATAGTTTTAATCTCAAGAGTAATATTCATAACTCAACTATAATTTGGTTAGAAAAAGAAACCAATTTTTATCGTGAATAGTAACTCGTGAATAGTAACTTGTGAATAGTAAACTCGACACAAAAAGGTAGAAATTTCACAATAAAATCCATACCAGTATTTCGGTATAATGATATTGAAAGAATAATATTTCTTAAGCTTATAAACAATTTATTTAAATTGTTTACACTTTACTAAATAATGCATTTAATCATTCTAAAATACCAAACTCATAAGATTTTATCACCAATAATCAAAACCCTCATCAAAAATCTGCATATACCTCATATAGGATTCTCAAGCCATAAAATCCTATTTTCCAATTTTCTTACTTCACATAACATATTTAATTCATTTACTCATAACTAGTCTATTTTCATGAAAAATACCAAATCAGTTCTAAAAATATTTCTTTTCTGGGATTTAGCATAATATAGTCCCATATTGAACATATATTTTTCTCAGAATTTTTAAAACTCATTTACTATTTTTCATATGGCCAAAACCACCGAATATTTAGACATTTATCAAAAATTGTACTTTTGTCCAAAAATTCTGAAATTTACAGAGTATACTTCTATCATACACATGTACTCCCAATAAAAATTTCATCAATTTTGGAGTTAACCACAAGGAATTATAAGCGGTTACTTTTAAAATAGTCTTTTCCCGTAAGATTCATAACTCTTAATCTATACATCCAAAAATCACCATTTTTGGACACAATCAATAAAACTCATCAAAATATCATTTCAAATTTTTCCATAATTTTTGAAGATCAGAAAAATTACGAAACTGAAAATCATAACAACCCTTAAAATCCATTACTATCCCTTACTATCCCTTACCTCAAAAGAGCAGTACTTCTGACTGGATATCGGATATGATGCTGAAGAAAACTTGCACTGATGAATAGCAACTCACCAAGTATCTAAAAACTCACAAAATATGCTTCATAATATAGAGAGAGAAAGAGAGAAAGCTTATGTTTCTGGTGTGATTTTCAATTCTAACTTAGCCCTCTATTTATAGGAAAATTTTGGTAGGTTTGACCTGTAACCTGATGGCTTTACCTGCTACTATTTCCTCCCACCACATTTGAAATATAATTCAGCACATTTCTTCACCAACCACAAGTGGGGCCCACCAATTCTAGAATTTTCCACCAAAATGATAAACTCCGAAAATTCAACAATTTCTGAACCAGTCATCTCGTAAAATTCATAATAAATCATACGTTCATTTTTAACGGTTCAAAATTTGTGGGCATATACTCAACTTATATATGTATAACATATCCAAAAATTACCACGATCCAACGGTCGGATTAAAAATTATAACCCCCGCAAAATATCTCAAAAACCTTGATTTTTAATACCTCCATTCCGACAAAAATACGGATAAAAATCTCAACATTAACTCCTTCATTTTTAACCACAAAAATATATCCCTCGTTTATATCCACATAAAATAAATATTTCCTTATCATATGAATCAATAATTAATTATTCACAAATAATATTACAGAATCACATTTATGACAACCAGGCCGTTCCCAGGAAAGAGGGGGCTTTCCAATAAGGATTTCTCCTTACTAGCGCGCAATTAGATGACCAAACCTCTCCTTAGACAGAACTTTCTAGACATTGCCAATAATGTTATCTAATAATATTATTCAAATAATATGAATTATTGATCTGATAATAGAAAATACTGTGCAACAACAATTATTGAAACAACAATAATATAAAATATCAACGCAACAATTATTGAATCAATAAAATAAAATATTAAACAGTAATTACTGTAATAATTATTGAGTAGTGCCTTCTTACGTAAGAATCAATAATTTCAAAAATACTGTGCAATACCGTGTGCTACTGTGCAATAACGCGTATTACTGTATTTTAACCACCGGGTATTCCAACAGTGTTAACGGTAACAACTACGTCGTTATTTGTAAAAACTCAAATTTGTCGTTTTCTTCATCCGACAGTTATTCGTTATGGGGCCCACAAATAGCTGCGCCGTCGTACGAATATTCCCCGACAAAAAGAATATTCCACGACCAAACGAATATTCCCCGACAACAATGATTATTTTATAACCACTTGCTTATTTTGAAAAAAAATTCATATTTCACCCATAACTTTAAACTTTTATCAATTTAACCATTTACTGAATAGTAATTATAAGAAAAATTGAATACTTTTATTTCATAAAATTCGGGGTCTTACAAATATGATATACAAATACTAAAAATGAGGTGAAAAATATTTATAATATGTATAATATTAAAATAATAAAAACAGTTAAAATATATATAAACTTAAAATAATAAGATAAAAACAAATCTTCACTCCCTATAATCATTTCTTCACAGCCGATCAAAACAAAATCACCATTCCCTATAATTTTCTCATAGCATACATACATAAGTTTGGGGTTCTTCACAGCCAATCAAAAAAAATTAGCTTGACATAAGGGTTTTTAGATAAAAAGCTATGATCTTGTTGCCCCTTTTGGTGTCGAGTAACAGAACATCGCGACTCCACTAGCTTGTCGTCGTCCCGTTTTTTGACATGGTCGTCGACGAAGGAGGAAAGAAGGCAAATTTTACGGCCAACTAAGAAATAAAACACCCCATTAACCACCACCTCAAGATTGTCCCTGGAGACCCAACTCATGAATGCATATATATATATATATATATATATATATATACACACACACACACACACATATATATATATACATATATATTTATACACTCCAATATTATATAAGCATAGAGAGAAAATGACGTGAGGTTTTAGAGAGAGAAAGATGGATTTTGTGGGTTTGTGTTGAGTTATGCGTAAACGAGGTTAGTTTCAATGGGTATTGAATGTGACGCCCCCAAAATAGGTATACATCACACATTCTGAGTAGCCAAATACATGGTATAGAATACAAATACAAACTTAAATATACAACATGAGCTGTGAGTTTTAATACAAATATTGTCTTCTAGACAGTATTTAAACTCAAAATAAGTCCTCAATACATTTATTATCACATTATTTCACAGAATAGTGAAGACTACTAATGCAATATCTGGACCGTCACTCCATTTCCCGATTAGTTCTAGCTATATTCTCATTTCCTGAAGAGAATAATGGAAGAAAAGAGGTGAACTCAACTAACCCAATAAGAAATATTATGACTAAGATAATGCAGAATAAATTATCGTTAACCTTCAACAGTGTTAAACTGATAAAATACAATAGACATCAAGTTTAACTGCATCGGAACAAGCAATTCATTAGAAGAGTCAAGTAGAGCATGATATCTACTATCTTCTATGATTTAAAAGAATTTATCATCAATTTTATCGTTGAGACTTAGCTTAATAAATAATCTACATCATCCATCCCTACACTACGGTCAAGGATATTCATTATTATCACGATCACAAATTATCCATGCACTACGGGTCAAGGTTATTTGTGTTTTCATCAATGGTCACAATCATGCCAACAACTGTCCATCAATGCACTACGAGCCAATGAGGACTTTTACCACATCATTTGTAACATTACGGTCATGATTATACCGAATAATCCCTGGTCATAATCATACCAAGTCCATCTATGCACTACGGCTAAAGATGACTTTCATAACAATATAAACATGAGGATGATGACAATGATATAAGAATTCAATTAAAAGAAAGCAAATGATAAATTTTTAAAGATTTATAATTTAATTTATCCAGAATTCAATAATGTCTAAATTGTCAACATGATACTGCTTTGTGAAGTAAAATTCAAGAATAATATTGTATCAAAAATAATTTAGACCGAAAAGAAATCAATTTTTGTCATGAATAGTACCCCGGGTGAATAGTAACCCCGTGAATAGCACTCCGGCATTAAAAAGTTAAAAATTATCAAGAATGCTCAGAATAATATTTTCATGAAAAGATACTAGATGAAGTGCAAATATAAAAGATATTCTACTAATTTCATGGAGTATAAAAGCTAAAACTTTAACAAAATGAGTATAGAATTCGGAATCTGAAACGAAATAATATTACTTACATACTACAGAGTATGGAAGAAAATATTATTTCATATGAATACTGAATAAAAATAATATCCCTTACCATGAAAAGAAGAGTATTCTAACTGGTATAGCAGGGATATTCTTGAAGAAAACTTTCACTATTTTCTACGCTTAAAACTTTCTAAAACTCGAAAGAAATACGCTCAATATTATAGAAGAAGAATTCTCTTATTTTGGTGTGATTTTCAATTCTAACTAAGCATCCTATTTATAGGAGAATGGAAAGGATACTATTTGAATAAAAATCACAGACGCACAGTGTCAAGGTTCACGGGTGCCGAAAATAATCGTCTGAAAATTTTTAAGGTTACTATGTAATCACTATGCAGACACTATGCAAATACTATGCATAATAAAATATAATATATTCTATTTTTCATAAAAAAATAAAACTTATAATAATAATAAAAATAATAATTACAATCCTTCCTTTCTCAGCAATCCATTCCCGTGAACCATCCCACTTATTCCACATCTGGGCCCCACATGTGGCCCCCACCATTATTACTGAAAAATTTTCTATCGATTATTTTGAAAAATAGGTAGATGGGGGTCCATATAATAATCAAAATTTACACAAATACTTCATAAAAAATCTCCTTAATATTTTTAACAACATTTATTCATCACTATTATTATTCGTAATATTTAACAGCCAGATCGTTCCCAGGAAAGAGGGGGCTTTTCAATAAGAATTTCTCCCTATTGGCGCGCAATTAGGTGACCAAACCTCTCCTCAACAGAATTTTCTAGACATCGTCATTATTACAAATAATAATATGAATAATTGTATCATTTCAATTATTAATTTAATAATATATAAAATATCGATAATAATTGAATCAAATAACGTGAGATACTATACAGCAATTACTGTAGCAATAATTAAATATAACTGAGTGACTTCGCACGAGCATCAGTAATCAATATCGTGTGCTACTATGCAACCACGCGTATTACTGTACTTTTAACACCGGGTATTTCAACAGTTAACGTTAAAACTTTCGCCGTTATTTTTATAAAAAAATATTTTTATAGTTTTCTCATTACGACAATAATTTCGTTGTGGGGTCCACCAATGATTGTGTCGTCGTACGAATATTTCCTGTTAAAACGAATATTCTCCGACCAATCGAATATAATATAACAACTTGCATACTTTACAAAATTTATAAATATTATCCACAACTATAACATTATATGTTCCTTCTTATCTAAGATTTTAATATGGACTTCTTCATACATTAAAACTTAACTATTTCGTTCGGTTCTAACTCAGTAATGTGGTTCGGGTCTTCCACATATTTACGTAACATGGAAATGTGAAAAAATGTTATGAATACGAGACATATTTGGCGGTAAGGCGAGTCTATAGGCCACAGTTCCTACTCGGTCAAGAATTTCAAATGGGCTAATAAATCGAGGATTGAGCTTTCCTCTCTTTCCAAATCTCGTAACTCCTTTCCATGGAGCAACACGTAACAACACATGTTCTCCAACATTGAATTTTATGTCCTTCCGATGAAGATAAACATAACTCTTTTGACGATCTTGTGAGGTTTTTATACGTTGCCGGATCATTTGAATCTTTTTCGTAGTCATGCGTACCAATTCTGATCCCAACAACATTGCTTCACCCACCTCATCCCAGCATACTGGAGAACGACACTTTCTTCCATACAACGCATCAAATATAGCCATGCCGATATATACTTGCTTGATAACTGTTGTTGTATAAAAATTCCACCAATGGCAAGAACTTGTCCCAACTTTGAATTGCTTCAATCTTTGTCGGGTCAACAGATATTCCATGACTTGATACTACGTGCCCAAGAAATGTTACTTCCTCAAGCTAGAACTCACATTTCTTTAACTTGGCATAAAGCTTATTTTCATGTAGCTTTTGGAGTATCAGCCTCAAGTGTTGTTCATGATCTTCACGGCTTTTGGAGTATATGAGGATGTCATCAATAAAAATAACCACAAAATGATCTAAATACTCCTTGAATACTCAGTTCGTCATATCCATGAAGGCAGTAGGAGCATTAGTCAATTCAAAAGACATAACTAGGAATTTATAATACCCGTACCGAGTTCTAAAAGCCGTCTTTGGAATGTCATCGGTTTTAATCTTCAATTGGTGATATCTGGAACGAAGATCAATCTTTGAAAAGAATTTGGCGCCCTGTAACTGGTCAAACAGGTCATCAATGCGAGGCAACGGGTATCTATTTTTGACAGTAACATGGTTTAACTCTCGATAATCAATACAAAGTCGCATACTCACATCTTTCTTCTTCACGAATAGAACAGGAGCACCCTAAGGGGACGTACTAGGACGGATGAAACCGATGTCTAACAATTCCTGCAGTTGGGTTTCTAACTCCTGAAGTTCAATAGGAGTCATTCGATATGAGGCTTTGGAAATGGGTTTTGAATCGGGTTCAAGGTCGATACAAAATTCAATTTCACGCTCTGGGGTAGGCCAGGAAGTTCTTTAGGGAATACGTCAGGAAATTTATTAACAATTGAAATATCATTCAAAACTGACGTATTTTTGTTTAAATCCATGACATGAGCTAAGAAAGCTTGACATCCATTTTTTAATAAACGAATAGCTTTATGGCTTGAGATGACAGTGATTGATTTTAATGGTTTGGTTGCTTGAATTCGCACAATAGGTTGGTTAGGAATATGAAAGCTAACAACCTTACAAAAATAATCAATTTTTGCATTATGAATAGTTAACCAATCAATTCATCTAATTACGTCAAATACAAGTATTTTCAATGAAATAAGATTGACTGGTAATGTGAGGGTACCGATTTGAACCAAATAAAACTTATAAATAGTGGATATAATGAAGGTTTCTCCCAACGGAGTTTCAACAGATAAGTCAAAGTCTAATTTCTCCGGAGTCAAATTTAAACGTTGAGCGTAAGTAGGAGAAATAAAAGAATGGGTAGAACCGGTATCAAATAAGGTATAGACTTCACTAGAGTTTATGATTAGCTTACCCGTGATCACCTCGTTTGGGTTCCTTACTTTCTGGGAGGTCAAGACAAATGCTCTTCCTTGAACTACTGGTTTTTACTTGTCTGGGACGGCATTTGGTGTCACCGTTCCAACTGGACTTGGCTTCCCTGTACGACATAATCTAGCTAGGTGACCTTCTCTTCCATAATTGTAACACGTTTTGGACTGCTGCGCATAGTTTGAACAGATGTGTCCCTCCCCTCCGTATTTGAAGCATATGATAGGTGGTCGTTCTCCTTCCTTAACAACGGGTGTTGGTGCTGACGTCTTTCCATTATTGTTGAATCTCCTCTTCTTGAAATGTCCACTTTTATTGTCTTGGCCATGATTACCACCGAAGTGGTTACCATTTCTGGCATGTTGATTCCCTCCACGTTTGTTGTCGCCGCTTCGATAACTGCTACCACTGGTATTATCATTTTGCCGGCTGCTCTCCCTTAGTTGGGATGTCTCATTATCGCACTCCAATAACTGAGCCCTATTTATAACATCTGAATACAAACACAGTTTGTGAGAGATAAGATATTGACATATCTCGGGTTTCAAACCTCTTAGAAATATTCGCGTCATTCTCTCCTCATTATCAACCAAGTGGGACGCAAACCGAGATAACTAAGCAAACTTAGCTTCGTACTACGACACGGTCATATTATTTTGCTCCAGCTTGATGAACTCTACCTCATTCATGTGACGAATATTTTCGAAAAAGTACTTGTCATTGAATAGTTCTTGAAACTTCTCCCAAGATATCTTCAGTGCGGTAGGTTGAGTACGCTTTATCTATTCCCACCAGTAATCTGCCTCTCATCGCAACATAAAGGTGGCAAAGGAAACCTTTTGCTCCTCGGGCCATCCCAAGACATCAAATATCTTGGTGATATGCTTTATCCATGTCTCCGCCTTAAGTGATTTTGGCTCTCCAATAAACTCCGGTGGTCCCAGCTCCTTGAACTGTTTAGCGGTGACCGTCCGAGAGTTGCCAGTGTTTCCACCTGTATTTTGAATAGGAGTTGCTCTCGCCTGATGTTGCATAAATTGCATAAGGCCTCTAAACATCCCATCGTTCATCATTTGGTCAGTGTTGTTATTTTTCTGAGGATTATTGCCTTCCTGATGCACATTATCTTGGGTATTGATCGTTGGTGATTCAACGGTCTTATGTGCTCCATTGCTATTCTCAACATTCTCGGATGTCATTTTCAAATACTGCCACAAAACAAGGGTTAATTGACATACAACATATTATCCATATACTCTAACTGACCAATTAAATACCAAATAAACTTAGATAGGTCATACTAGCGAAGGAATTACCCGCCTCTCCTCTCCTAGTTCTAGTCTCATATCTCAGTCAGGGATCATATCCCTAAGCTTTGATACCAACTGTGATGCCCCCAAAATAGGTATACATCACGCATTTTGAGTCGTCAAATACATGGTACAGAATACAAATACAAACTTAAATATACAACATGAGCTGTGAGTTTTAATACAAATATCGTCTTCAAGACAGTATTCAAACTTAAAATAAGTCCTCAATACATTTATTATCACACTATTTCACAGAATAGTGAGGACTACCAATGCAACATCTGTACCGTCACTCCATTCTCCGACTAGTCCCAACTATATTCTCATTTCCTGAAGAGAACAATGGAAGAAAAGGGGTGAGCTCAACTAGCCCAGTAAGAAATATTATGACTAATATAATGTAAAATAAATTATTGTTAGCCTTCAACAGTGTTAAACTGATAAAATACAATAGTCATCAAGTTTAACTGCAGCAGAACAAGCAATCCATTAGAAGAGTCATGTAGAGCATGATATCTATTATCTTCTATGATTTAAAAGAATTTATCATCAATTTTATCGCTGAAACTCAGCTTAATAAATAATCCACATCATCCATCTCTGCACTACGGCCAAGGATATTCATTAGTATCACGACCACAAATTATCCATGCACTACGGGCCAAGAATATTCGTGTTTTCATCAATGGTCATGATCATGCCAACAACTGTCTATCAATGCACTACGGGCCAATGAGAACTTTACCACATCATTTGTAACATTATGGTCATGATTATACCGAATAATCAATGGTCATAATCATACCAAGTCCATCTATGCACTATGACTAAAGATGACTTTCATAACAATATAAGCATGAGGATGATGACAATGATATAATAATTCAATTAAAAGAAAACAAATGATAAATTTTTAAATATTTATAATTTAATTTATCCAGAATTTAATAATGTCTAAATTGTCAACACGATACTGCTTTGTGGAGTAAAATTCAAGAATAAAATTGTATCAAAAATGATTTGGACCGAAAAAGAATCAATTTTTGTCATGAATAGTACCCCGAGTGAATAGTATCCCGTGAATAGTAATCTCGAGAATAGTAACCCCGTGAATAGCAATCCGGCATGAATAAGTTAAAACATATAAAAACTGCTCAGAATAATATTTTCATGAAAAAATACTGGATGAAACGCAAATATAAAGGATATTCTACTAATTTCATGGAGTATAGAAGCTAAAACTTTAACAAAATGAGTATAGAATTCGGAATCTGAAACAAAATAATATTACTTACATACTACAGAGTATGAAAAAAAATATTATTTTATATGAATACTGAATTAAAATAAAATCCCTTACTGTAAGACCCCAACTTATTAATGAATAAAATCAAATTTTCTCTAATTATTATTGTGAATAATAAGGTGTTAATTTGATATAATATTTTTGTTATGGGTGAAATGTGCAAATTTTACAAAATAAACAAGTGGTTATAAAATATTCATTTTGTCGGGGAATATTCGTGTGATCGTGGAATATTCTTTCTGTCGGGGAATATTCGTACGACGGCGCAGCTATTTGTGGGCCCCATAACGAAAAGCGATTGGATGAAGATAACGACAAAAATTGAGTTTTTATAAATAACGGCGTAGTTGTTACCGTTAACATTGTTGAAAAACCCGGTGGTTAAAATACAGTAATACGCGTGGTTGCACAGTAGCACACAGATTGCACAGTATTTTAGAATTATTGATTCTTATGAAGGAAGGCACTACTCAATAATTGTTACAGTAGTTATTATTCAATATTTTATTTTATTGATTCAATAATTGCTGCGTTGATATTTTATATTATTGTTACTTCAATAATTGTTGTTGCACAGTATTTTCCATTATCAGATCAATAATTCATATTATTTGAATAATATTATTAGATAACATTATTGGCAATGTCTAGAAAGTTCTGTCTAAGGAGAGGTTTGATCATCTAATTGCGCGCCAGTAAGGAGAAATCCTTATTGGAAAGCCCCCTCTTTCCTAGGAACGGCCTAGTTGTCATAAATGTGATTCTATAATATTATTTTTGAATAATTAATTATTAATTTATATGATAAGGAGATATTTATTTTATGTGGATATAAATTAGAGATATATTTTTGTGGTTAAAAATGAAGGAGTTAATGTTGAGATTTTTATCATTATTTTTGTCGGAATGGAGGTATTAAAAAACAGGGTTTTTGAGATATTTTAGGGAGGTTATAATTTTTAATCCGACCGTTGGATCGTGGTAATTTTTGGATATGTTATACATATATAATTTGAGTATATGTCCACCAATTTTGAACCGTTAATAATGAACGTATGATTTATTATGAATTTTACGAGATAACTGGTTCAGAAATTATTGAATTTTCGGAGTTAATCATTTTGGTGGAAAATTCTAGAATTGGTGGACCCCACTCTTGGTTGGTGAAGAAATTTACTGAAATTTTTATTCAAATGTGGTGGGTGGGAATAGTAGCAGGTAAAGCCATCAGGTTACAGGTTAAGTCTGCTTCGGCGTGCTAACATTTTTCTATAAGTAGAGGGCTAAGTAAGAATTAAAAATCACACCATAAACAAGTTTTCTCTCTTTCTCTCTCTAGATTATTGAGTGTATTTTGTGAGTATTTAGATACTTTGAGAGTTTCTATTCATCAGAGCAAGTTTCTTTCAGCCTTATACCGGTATTCCGACCAGAAGTACTGATATTTTGAGGTAAGGGATATTATTTTCTTCTTAAATGATATTATTTTCTTCAATATCATTATGCTGAAATATTGATATGAATTTTTTTATCAAATTTGAAACTTTTTGTGTCGGGATTACTATTTACGTATACGACACTATTCACGTATACGACACTATTCACCGAAAAATAAATTTTTTTTTGTCCAAGATGTCTATTATGGTTACTATCTTTGATTGTATCCATGTTTTGATCTTTATTTTTGAATTCTGCTTCACAATTGATTATTATAAAGTATTATTGATCTTGGATAAACTGTTATACGAATCCCTACTATTTGTCCTTCTGTATCACTGGATTCGTTCTCTTTAAGATATTTTTCATCATCCTCAGTCCTAAATGATGATATTACTGAATATCTTTGGCCTTTAGTGCAAAGATGTATGATTACTTGATGAATATCTTTGGCCTGTAGTGCAAAGATGAACAGATCTTGAGATGAACATGACTGACAGGTGATACAAATGAATATCTTTGGCCTGTAGTGCAAAGATGAATATTTGGATAAAGATGATTATTAATTGATGTTACAGGGATAAAATACTGATGATGGACTTTTAAATCTTAGAAGATAGTAGAATTCATTCTCTACTTGACTCTTCTAATGGTTTGCTGTTTCCGCTGCAGTTGTTGATCTAAAACTTGTTGTCGATTATATTCTATCAGATTTTTTTCTGTTGAATACTAATGATAATTTGTTGTATATTATCTTAGTCATAATATTTTTTACTGGGCTAGTTGAGCTCACCCTTTTTCTTTTTGTTCCATTTTTCTTCTCAGGAGGTGAGAACATAGCAGGATCTAGTCGGGGTATAGAGTGATGGTTCTAGAAAGATGTTTTAGCTGTCCTCACTATTTCTGTAAAATAGTGTTTGAATAATTGTATTGAGGACTTATTTGAGTGTGGATATTGTCTAGAAGACAATATTTATATTTAAACTCACAGTATGTGTTGTCGTATTTTGCACGACAATTGTATTATTGAAGTTGTAGTTTGCTTTCTGTACCATGTATTTGGCGACTCAGAATGGGTGTTGTATACCTATTTTGGGGGCGTCACAGTTGGTATCAGAGCTTAGGGATATGATCCCTGGCTGAGATGTGAGACAAGAACTAGGAGGGGAGAGACGGAGAATTCCTTCGCTAGTATGACCTGACTAAGTTTATTTGGTATTTATTTGATCGGTCAGAGTATAGGGATAATATATGACATGACTATTAACCCTTGTTTTATGGCAGTATTTAAGAATGGCAGCTGAGAACGTTAATAATGGAGTGAATCAGACCGTAGAGACACCTTTGATCACCACCCAGGGGAACGTGCAACAGGAAGATAATATTCCTCTTGTAAACAATGTTACCGAGCAAACGATGAATGATGAAGTGTTTAGGAGTTTTTTGCAGTTCATGCAAAATCAGACGAGAGAGACTCGTGTGCAGAATACAGGTGGAAATGATAACAACGCGCGGTTTGTCACAGCCAAGCAGTTCAAAGAATTGGGACCACTAGAATTTAAGGGAAAGCTGGATCCGATTATGGCAGAAACGTGGGTCAAGCAAATTACCAAGATATTCGATGTCTTGGGATGCACGGAGGACCAGAAGGTTCCATTCGCCACCTTTATGTTTCGCGGTGAGGCAGACTACTAGTGGGAGTCTGTGAAGCGTACCCAGCCTGACGCACTCAACATGTCCTAGGAAACATTTCAGAAACTGTTCAATGACAAGTACTTTCCTGAAAGTATTCGTCATATGAAGGAGGTAGAGTTTATTAGACTGGAACAAAATAACATGACGGTGTCCCAGTACGAGGCGAAGTTTGCAGAGTTATCCAGGTTTGCACCTCATTTGGTCGAGAATGAGGAACGAATGACAAGGATGTTTCTGAGAGGTTTAAAACCCGAGATTCGGCAATATCTTATCTCTCATAAATTTTTTTTATATTCAGATGTTGTAAACAGATTCAATTATTAGAGCGAGATAATGAGTATGTTCAACCGAGGGACCACAACCAGGGTCATACTGGTGACAGCAGTCATCGGAGCGATGAGAACCAGCGAGGAGGGAAAAATACAGACAACAGTGGTAACCACTCGGGTGGTCATCGTGGCCATGATAATAGGAGAGGTGAGTCAAGTGGAAATTTCAAGAAGAGAAGATTTAACGATGACAGGAAGACGTCGACAGCAGCACCAGCACCAGGAACAAATTCTAGGGAAGGAGAACGACTGCCAGTTAGATGTTACAGATGCGGAGAGGAGGGACATATAAGTCCAAACTGCCCACAACAGTTCAAGGTATGTTATAATTATGAAAAGGAAGGACATATCGCTCGAGATTGTACCATAGTGAAACCAAGTCCAGCTGGGACAGTGACACCAAAGGCGGATACAGACAAAATAAAGTCAGCGGTTTCTGGAAGAACGTTTGTCGTGACTGCCCAAAACGCGAGGAACCCGAACGAAGGTATAACGGGTAAGCTAATCATAAACTCTTGTGAAGTTTATACCTTACTAGATACTGGTTTTACCCATTCTTTTATTTCTCCTGCTTATGCTCAACGTTTAAACTTGACTCCAGAGAAATTAGACTTTGACCTATCTGTGGAGACTCTATTAGGAGAAACTTTTATTACATCTACAGTTTATAAATCTTGCTTAATCCAAGTTGGCACAATCACATTACCTGTTGACCTTATCTCTTTAAAGATACTTGCTTTTGATGTGATTTTAGGAATTGATTGGTTACCTACTCATCATGCCAAAATTGATTGTTTTCGTAAGGTTGTTAGTTTTTATATTCCTAACCAACCTGTTATGCGAATTCAAGCAACCAAACCACTAAAATCAATCGCTGTCATATCAAGCCATAAATCTATTCGTTTATTGAAAAACGGATGTCAAGCTTTCTTAGCCCATGTCATGGACTTGAACAAAAATACGTCAGATTTGAATGATATTTCTGTTGTTAGTGAATTTCCTGACGTATTTCTTGAAGAATTTCCTGGCCTAACCCAGAGCGTGATATTGAATTTTTTGTATTGATCTTCAACCCGATACAAAACCCATTTCTAAAATCTCATATTGAATAGCTCCTATTGAACTTCAGGAGTTAAAAATTCAACTATAGAAGTTGGTACCCAAGCCTCTATCTGGTGACTTCCTTTATGGAATGCACCAAAGCCAGACTCTCCGTAAGGGACTCTATATTTGTGTGGTGGTAAAACAATAGGTGCCATTGTGACGTGCTATCCAAGATTGGGATATGAATCACAATTGAGAGAAACCGAAGTCGGTGACCAAAGCATGTAGCTTTCTGGGCTTAACTGGTTACTATCGGAGATTCGTGGAAGGATTTTCTTGAATCGCTACCCCGTTAACTTAGCTGACTCAGAAAGATACAAAATTCGTATGGAGCAAGGAATGCGAGAAGATTTTCCAATAGCTCAAGAGGCGATTCATTCGGAACCTGTTCTGACCATACCATCCTGAAAAAGCGAACGTGGTAGTTGACGCGTTGAGTAGAAGATTGTACGCGAGTACGAGTGCGATATTGTTGAACACAAAGACCTATTTTGTATAATTTATAAATGATAGAGATAGAGTTAATGACTCTAGGGACCCACGTGATGATATACGAGTAAAATCGACTTTAATCGATAACGTTAAAGCCGCTCAAGCTACAGACCTGGAGCTGATGAATATAAAGAAGAAGGTGCAAGAATGTGTTATTCTAGAAGTAAGAGTCGATGAAGAGAAGAAAGCTCAAGCCTTCGATTTATTTGAAATCCTCGATCTAGTAAGAACTGTAGCCTATAGACTCGCCTTAACGCTAAGTATGTCACGTGTTCATAACATTTTTCACGTATCGATGTTACGTAAATATGTGGATGACCCGAATCATATTATTGCGTTAGAACCAGACGAGATAGCCGAAGATTTAACGTACAAGGAGGTACCTGTTAAGATATTGGATAGGAAAGAACATGTCCTACGCACAAAGGTTATACCACAAGTTAAGGTTTTGTGGAGAAACCATGCTATTGAAGAAATGATCTGGGAGTTGGAATCAGAAATGAAAGCGAGGTATCCTCACCTTTTCGAAACACCAGGTACGTACGTCAATTTCGAGGATGAAATTTCATAAGGAGGGGAGGTTGTAAGACCCTAACTTATTAATGAATAAAATCAAATTTTTTCTAATTATTATTGTGAATAATAAGGTGTTAATTTGATATAATATTTTGGTTATGGGTGAAATGTGCAAATTTTACAAAATAAACAAGTGGTTATAAAATATTCATTTTGTCGGGGAATATTCGTGTGGTCGTGGAATATTCTTTCTGTCGGAAAATATTCGTACGACGGCGCAGCTATTTGTGGGCCCCATAACGGAAAGCGATTGGATGAAGATAACGACAAAAATTGAGTTTTTATAAATAACGGCGTAGTTGTTACCGTTAACACTGTTGAAAAATCCGGTGGTTAAAATACAGTAATACGCGTGGTTGCACAGTAGCACACGGATTGCACAGTATTTTAGAATTATTGATTCTTACGAAGGAAGGCACTACTCAATAATTGTTACAGTAGTTATTATTCAATATTTTATTTTATTGATTCAATAATTGCTGCGTTGATATTTTATATTATTGTTGTTTCAATAATTGTTGCTGCACAGTATTTTCTATTATCAGATCAATAATTCATATTATTTGAATAATATTATTAGATAACATTATTGATAATGTCTAGAAAGTTATGTCTAAGGAGAGGTTTGGTCATTTAATTGCGCGCCAGTAAAGAGAAATCCTTATTGTAAAGCTCCCTCTTTTCTGGGAACGGCCTGGTTGTCATAAATGTGATTCTATAATATTATTTGTGAATAATTAATTATTGATTCATATGATAAGGAAATATTTATTTTATGTGGATATAAATGAGGGATATATTTTTGTGGTTAAAAATGAAGGAGTTAATGTTGAGGTTTTTATCATTATTTTTGTCGGAATGGAGGTATTAAAAATCAGGGTTTTTGAGATATTTGCGGGGGTTATAATTTTTAATCCGACCGTTGGATCGTGGTAATTTTTGGATATGTTATATATATATATAAGTTGAGTATATGTCCACCAATTTTGAACCGTTAATAATGAACGTATGATTTATTATGAATTTTATGAGATGACTGGTTTAGAAATTATTGAATTTTCGGAGTTAACATTTTGGTAGAAAATTCTAGAATTGGTGGGCCCTACTCTTGGTTGGTGAAGAAATTTGCTGAGATTTTTATTCAAATGTGGTGGGTGGGAATAGTAGCAGGTAAAGCCATCAGGTTGCAAGTTAAGTCTGCTTCGGCGTGCTAATATTTTCCTATAAATAGAGGGCTAAGTTAGAATTAAAAATCACACCAGAAACAAATTTTCTCTCTTTCTCTCTCTAGATTATTGAGTGTATTTTGTGAGTATTTAGATACTTTGAGAGTTTCTATTCATCAGAGCAAGTTTCTTTCAGCCTTATACCGGTATTTCGACTAGAAGTACTGATATTTTGAGGTAAGGGATATTATTTTCTTCTTAAATGATATTATTTTCTTCAATATCATTATGCTGAAATACTGATATGAGTTTTTTTTATTAAATTTGGAACTTTTTGTGTCGGGGTTACTATTCACGTATACGACACTATTCACGTATACGACACTATTCACGAATACGACACTATTCACCGAAAAATAAAATTTTCCCTTTTTGTCCAAGATGTCTATTATGGTTACTATCTTTGATTGTATCCATGTTTTGATCTTTATTTTTGAATTTTGCTTCACAATTGATTATTATGAAGTATTATTGATCTTGGATAAACTGTTATACGAATCCCTACTATTTGTCCTTCTGTCTCACTGGATTCGTTCTCTTTAAGATATTTTTCATCATCCTCAGTCCTAAATGATGATATTACTGAATATCTTTGGCTTGTAGTGCAAAGATGTATGATTACTTGATGAATATCTTTGGCCTGTAGTGTAAAGATGAACAGGTATTAAGATGAACATGACTGACAGGTGATACAAATGAATATCTTTGGCCTGTAGTGCAAAGATGAATATTTGGATAAAGATGATTATTAATTGATGTTACAGGGATAAAATATTGATGATGGACTTTTAAATCTTAAAAGATAGTAGAATTCATTCTCTACTTGACTCTTCTAATGGTTTGCTATTTCCGCTGCAGTTGTTGATCTAAAACTTGTTGTCGATTATATTATATCAGATTTTTCCCTGTTGAATACTAATGATAATTTGTTGTATATTATCTTAGTCATAATATTCTTTACTGGGCTAGTTGAGCTCACTCTTTTCCTTTTTGTTCCATTTTTCTTCTCAGGAGGTGAGAACATAGCAGGATCTAGTCGGGGTATGGAGTGATGGTTCTAAAAAGATGTTTTAGCTGTTCTCACTATTTCTGTAAAATAGTGTTTGAATAATTATATTGAGGACTTATTTGAGTGTGGATATTGTCTAGAAGACAATATTTGTATTTAAACTCACAGTATGTGTTGTCGTATTTTGCACGACAATTGTATTATTGAAGTTGTAGTTTGTTTTCTGTACCATGTATTTGGTGACTCAGAATGAGTGTTGTATACCTATTTTGGGGACATCACACTTACCTTGAAAAGAAGAGTATTCCAACTGGTATAGCGAGGATATTCTTGAAGAAAACTTTCACTGTTTTCTACGCTTAAAGCTTTCTAAAACTCGAAAGAAATACGCTCAATATTATAGAAGAAGAATTCTCTTATTCTGGTGTGATTTTCAATTCTAACTAAGCATCCTATTTATAGGAGAATGGAAAGGATATTATTTGAATAAAGATTATAGACGCACAGTGTCAAGGTTGACGGGCGTCGAAAATAATCGTCTGAAAAGTTTTAAGGTTACTATGCAGTCACTATACAGACACTATGCAAATACTATGCATAATAAAATATAATATATTCTATTTTTCATAAAAAAAATAAAACTTATAATAATAATAAAAATAATAATTGCAATCCTTCCTTTCTTAGTTATCCTTTCCCGTGAACCATCCCACTTATTCCACATCTGGGCCCCACATGTGGCCCCTACCTTTATTACTGAAATTTTTTTACCGATTATTTTGAAAAATGGGTAAATAAGGGTCCATAAAATAATCAAAATTTACACAAATACTTCATAAAAAATCCCCTCAATATTTTTAACAACATTTATTTATCACTATTATTATTCACAATATTTAACAACCAGATCGTTCTCAGAAAAGAGGAGGTTTTCTAATAAAGATTTCTTCCTATTAGCGCGCAATTAGGTGACCAAACCTCTCCTTGACAGAACTTTCTAGACATCGTCAATATTACAAATAATAATATGAATAATTATATCGTCTCAATTATTAATTTAATAATATATAAAATATCGACAATAATTGAATCAAATAATGTGAGATACTATGCAGCAATTATTATAGCAATAATTGAATATAACTGAGTGACTTCACACGTAAGCATCACTAATCAATACCGTGTGTTACTATGCAACCACGCGTATTACTGTACTTTTAACACCTGGTATTTCAACAGTTAACGGTAAAACTTTCGCCGTTATTTTTATAAAAAAATATTTTTGTCGTTTTCTCATTACGACAATAATTCCGTTGTGGGGTCCACCAATAATTGTGTTGTCGTACGAATATTCCCTGTTAAAATGAATATTCTCCGACTAATCGAATATAATATAACTACTTACGTACTTTGCAAAATTTATAAATATTACCCACAACTATAATATTATATCAAATTCACTCCTTAATATTCAAAAATAATATTTATAGAAAATTCATTTTTATTCATAAAAGTTGGGATCTTACATTGAAAATGAGAAAAGGGTGAGATTTCTAGGGTTTTGGTGAGTTTTTGTTTGGTTACATTTGTGTAAAGTGGGTGAGATCATGGACACAGAGAATATTGAAACCCCAATCGATCTCCCCTGCTCTCGGAGAATTTTTGGGCACAAATTTGATAACACATCAAGCTCATCTGTTGTTACTCCTAGATCTGAGAATTTTGGACCGATGGATTTTTGTTTTTAAAGATCTAATGAGATTTAGAAAATTAGAGGGGATTGAATTGATCATTGGGTTTGAAAAAGTTGTAAGATGTAAGACCCCGAATTTTATGAAATAAAAGTATTCAATTTTTCTTATAATTACTATTCAGTAAATGGTTAAATTGATAAAAGTTAAAGTTAAGGTTGATATATGAATTTTTTTTCAAAATACGCAAATGGCTATAAAATATTTATTGTTGTCGGGGAATATTCGTTGGTCGTGCAATATTCTTTTTATCGGGAATATCCGTACGACGGCGCAGTTATTTATGGGCCCCATAACAGAATAACTGTCGGATGAAGAAAACGACAAATTTGAGTTTTTATAAATAACGGCGTAGTTGTTACCGTTAACACTGTTGGAATACCTGGTGGTTAAAATACAGTAATACGCGTTGTTGCACAGTACCACACGGTATTGCATAGTATTTTTTTCAATTATTAATTCTTACGTGAGAAGGCACTACTCAATAATTGTTACAGTAGTTACTGTTCAATATTTTATTTTATTGATTCAATAATTGCTGCGTTGATATTATTGTTATTTCAATAATTGTCACTGCACAGTATTTCCTATTATCAGATCAATAATTCATATTATTTAAATAATATTATTAGTTAACATTATTGGCAATGTCTAGAAAGTTCTGTCTACGGAGAGGTTTGGTCATCTAATTGCGCGCCAGTAAGGAAAAATTCTTATTGGAAAACCTCCTCTTTCCTGAGAACGGCCTGGTTGTCATAAATGTGATTCTGTAATATTATTTGTGAATAATTAATTATTGATTCATATGATAAGGAAATATTTATTTTATGTGGATATAAATGAGGGATATATTTTTGTGGTTAAAAATGAAGGAGTTAATGTTAAGGTGTTTTATATGTATTTTTGTTGGAACGGAAGTATTGAAAATCAAATTAAGATTTTTGAGATATTTTGCGAGGGTTATAATTTTTAATTCGACCGTTGGATCGTTGTGATTTTTGGATATGTTATACATATATATGTTGAGTATATGTCCACAAATTTTGAACCGTTAAAAATTAACGAATGATTTGTTATGAATTTTACGAGATGACTGGTTCAGAAATTGTTGAATTTTCGGAGTTAATTATTTTGGTGGAAAATTCTAGAATTGGTGGGCCCCACTCTTAGTTGGTAAAGAAATGTGCTGAAATTTTTATTCAAATATGGTAGGCTTGAATAGTAGCAGGTAAAGCCATCAGGTTGCAGATTAAGTCTGCTTCGACGTGCTAACATTTTCCTATAAATAGATGGCTAAGTTAGAATTTAAAATCACACCAGAAACATAAGTTTTCTCTCTTTTTCTCTCTAGATTATTGAGTGTATTTTGTGAGTATTTAGATACTTGATGAGTTGATATTCATCAGTGCAAGTTTCCTTCAACGTTATATCCGATATCTAGTCAGAAGTGCTGCTCTTTTGAGGTAAGGGATAGTAAGGGATTTTAAAGGTTGTTATGTTTTTCAGTTTCGTAATTTTTTTGAACTTCAGAAAATTTTGAAAAACTTTAAAATAATATTTTGATGAGTTTTATTGATTGTATCCAAAAATAGTGATTTTTGGATGTATAGATTAAGAGTTATGAATTTTACGGGGAAAGACTATTTTAAAAGTAACTGCTTATAACTCCTTGTGGTTAACTCCAAAATTGATAAAATTTTTATTGAGAGTACATGTATATGATAGGAGTATACTCTATAAATTTCAGAATTTTTAGATAAAAGTATAATTTTTGATAAATATCTAAATATTCGGCTGTTTTGGCCATATGAAAAATAGTAAATGACTTTTAAAAATTCTGAGAAAAATATATGTTCAATATGGGACTATATTCTGCGAAATCCCAGAAAAAAAATATTTTTGGAACTGATTTAGTATTTTTCATGAAAATAGACTAGTTATGAGTAAATGAATTAAATATGTTATGTGAAGTAAGAAAATTAGAAAATAGGATTTTATGGCTTGAGAATCCTATATGAGGTATATACAGATTTTTGATGAGGGTTTTGATTATTGGTAATAAAATCTTATGAGTTTGGCATTTTAGGATGATTAAAAGCATTATTTAGTAAAGTGTAAACAATTAAAATAAATTGTTTATAAGCTTAAGAAATATTATTCTTTCAATATCATTATACCGAAATATTGGTATGTATTTTATTATGGAATTTTTACCTTTTTGTGTCGAGTTACTATTCACGAGTTACTATTTATGAGTTACTATTCACGAGTTACTATTCACG
Organism: Panax notoginseng; assembly: GCA_016801055.1. Taxonomy (NCBI): domain Eukaryota; kingdom Viridiplantae; phylum Streptophyta; class Magnoliopsida; order Apiales; family Araliaceae; genus Panax; species Panax notoginseng. The sequence goes on from CM029013.1 coordinate 254,869,879, forward strand.
AAAAAATTAGTTTCTTTTTCTAACCAAATTATAGTTGATTTATGAATATTACTTTTGAGATTAAATCTGTATGTTGATTATATTAATTTTATTATCATATATAATATTTTTATAACCCTAATGATGATATTTCGCTTTGACTTGAGTGTAAAGATGGGTAAATTTTTGGTATGATCATGACTATGAGTTCCCTTTGGCCAGTAGTGCAAAGTTGAATTGTTGACTGGTATGATCATGAACATTGAATTTATAATTGAATATCTTTAGCTTAAGTGCAAATGTGAAATGATCAACATGATTATAATTATTGGTTATATAAATTCTGAAATGATTATATATTCTTTGAGATAATAATATATTTGGCATGTAGTGCAAATATGAACTGTTGATGAATATATTTGGCCTGTAGTGCAAATATGAACCTTTGATGAATATCTTTGGTCCGTAGTGCAAAGATGAATGTGACGCCCCCAAAACAGGTATACAACACCCGTTCTGAGTCGTCAATAACATGGTACAGAAACACCTACAACTTTATTAATACAACTTAAAAATTATGAGTGTAAATATAAATATTGTCATCTAGACAATATCCACACTCAAATAAGTCCTCATTACAATTATTGGTACAATATTTTACAAAAAAAATGGTGAGGACTACTAAAACAACTTCCTAGAACCTTCATTCCATACCCCGACTAGTACTTGATACATTCTCGCCTCCTAAGAAGAAAATAGAACAACAAGGAAAAGGGTGAGCTTAACTAGTCCAGTAAAGAACATTATGACTAAGATAATATAAAACAAATTATCGTTAGTCTTCAACAGGGAAAAATCTAATAGAATACAATAGCCAACAAGTTTTAAATCCATATTCGCAGCGGAAAATAATAATTCATAGAAGAGTTACGTAGAGAATGAAATCTACTATTATCTATGAATTTAAAAGTCCATCATCAGCATTTTATCCCTGTAACATCAATCAATATTCATCTTCGCACTACAGGCCAAAGATATTCATTAGTTGGTCATGTTCATCTCAACACCTGTTCATCTTTGCACTACGGGCCAAAGATATTCATCAGAAATCATTCATCTTTGCACTACAGGCCAAATATATTCAATTATATCATCATTTAGGACTGAGGATGATGAAAAATATTTTAAAGAAAACGAATCCAGTGAAACAAAAGAGTAAATATTAAGGATTTGTATTTCAGCTATTCCATGTCCAAAAATACCTCATAAATAATCATGGTGGAGTAAAATTCAAGAATGATCAAAACAGGGATACAATCAAAGCTAGTATCCAGAATAGATATTTTGGACAAAAAGAAGAAAAATTATTTTTCGGTGAATAGTGCCGTATTCGTGAATAGTACCGTATACGTGAATAGTGCCGTATACGTTAATAGTAACTCCGACACCAAAAGATAGAAATTTCATAAAAAACATCATTATGTTTCGTGAATAGTACTCGTGAATAGTAACTCTAGAATAGTAACTCGTGAATAGTAACTCGTGCATAGTAACCCCGACATGAAAAGTTCCAAATTTGATAAAAATTTTCAACCAATACTTCAGCATAATGATATTGAAGAAAATAATATCATTTAAGAAGAAATAACATCCCTTACCTCGTAAAGACAGTACTTCTAGTTGAAACACCGGATATAGGCTATGACTTGAACTTGCACCGTATAGCAACACTCAAAGTATAAAAATACTCACAAGAATACGCTCAATATATCGAGAGAGAAAGAGAGAGAAACTTGTGTTTCTGGTGTGATTTTCAATTCTAACCTAAGCACCCTATTTATAGGAAAATGCTTAGAACACCAAAGCAGAAAATTTAATATAATATTAATATATTTATTAAATTTTTCTTAGCCCACCTCTAGACATCTGATCTCAGCCCATTTACATCACATGTTAGCCCACTTAAATGCCAAAAAACGTTTTTCTTCAAAATAATAAATAAAACTTCCAAAAATCAGTTATTTCGAAACTTCAGAACTTCAATAATTCATAATAAATAGCTCTTTTATCAGAAAATTCAAATTACGCATTTTTTTATAGGAAATTCAATTCTCTACAACTTTGCAGAAGAAAGTTTTTCTAAATTCCAAACAGAAATTGACCGAAATCCACAAACGGGCGATTTTACAGTCAATAATAAATTTTCGGTCAAGAATTGTGTCCACCAACACACAAAACATGTGTTAATAATTTAATGTCACAAAAATACTCTTCCTCCTCGTATACTCGTATATCCCACATTCATTGTAAAAATATCACCATCAATATATATGAATTATTTTATCAGAAAAAGATAAAATATTAATTTTCAACAATTGTCACATTACAAATTTTCTCCATCTATATCCAAATAAAATCAATATTTTTCTCATCATATAAATCAATAATTAATTATACACAAATAATATTACAGAATCACAGTACTGGCAACCAGGCCGTTCCCAGGAAAGAGGGGGCTTTCCAATAAGGATTTCTCCTTACTGGCGCGCAATTAGATGACCAAACCTCTCCTTAGACAGAACTTTTTAGATATTTCCAATAATGTTATCTAATAATATTATTCAGATAATATGAATTATTGCTCCGATAATGGAAAATACTGCGTAGTGACAATTATAAAATATCAACGTAGCAATTATTTAATCAATAAAATAAAATATTGAACAGTAATTACTGTAACTATTATTGAGTAGTGCCTTCTTACGTAAGAATCAATAATTGGTGCAATACCGTGTGCTACTGTGCAACAACACGTATTACCGTGCTTTAACCACCGGGTATTCTAACAGTATTAACGGTAACAACTACGCCGTTATTTATAAACAACTTATTTTTGTCGTTTTCTTCATCCAATCGTTTTCCGTTATGGGGCCCACAAAAGACTGCACCATCGTACGAATATTCTCCGACAGTAAGAATATTCCACGACCAAGCGAATATTCTCCGACAATAATGAATATTTTATAACCACTTGCTTATTTAAAATATTTGTGCATTTTACCCATAACTAACTACATTAATCAAATCAACCCTTACTATTTCAGAATAATAAATAGAGGAAATTAAATTTTATTTATTAATAATTTGGGGTCTTACAACCACCCCTCCTTATGAAATTTCGTCCTCGAAATTGACATACGTACCTGGTGTTTAGAAAAGATGAGGATACCTCGCTTTCATTTTCGTTTCCAACTCCCAGGTCATTTCCTCAATAGCATGGTTTCTCCACAAAACTTTAACTTGTGGTATGACCTTCGTGTGTAGGACATGCTCCTTCCTATACAAGATCTTGACATGTACCTCTTCGTACGTTAAGTCTTCGGCTATCTCGTCCGGTTCTAACTCAATAATGTGGTTTGGGTCTTTCACATATTTACGTAGCACAGATATATGAAAAATATTATGAACACGAGACATACTTGGAGGTAACGCGAGTCTATAGGCCACATTTCCTACTCGGTCAAGAATCTGAAATGGACCAATAAATCGAAGGTTTAAGCTTTCCTCACATCGCCAATTCTCGCTTTTGGAATAACAACTTCTTGCATCTTCTTCTTCATATTCATCAACTCTGGTGTTTAGCTTGAGCGATTTTAACTTTATCGATAAAAGTCGATTCTACTCGTATATCATCACATGGGTACCTAGAGTCTTCAACTCTATCTCTATCATTTGTAAGTTATACAAAAATGGGTCTTTGACAATATCGCACTTGTACTCGTATACGATGTTTTACTCAACACGTCAGCTACCATGTTCGCTTTTCCAGGATGGTATGGTCAGAACATGTACCAAATTAAGTTTCCTCTTGAGTTCTTCGAAGCTCTTCCTACATTCCTTGCTCCATTCGAATTTTTTATCTCTATGAGTCAACTGAGTTAATGGAGTAGCAATTCGAGAAAATCCTTTTACAAATCTCCGATAATAACCAGCTAAGCCTAGAAAGCTATGTATTTCGATTACTGACTTAGGTTGCTCTCAACTGTGACTCATATCCCAACCTTGGATAACACATCACAATGGCACCTATCAGTTTACTACCGCACGAATATGGCGTCCCCTACGGAGAGTCTGGCTTCAGTGCATTCCACAAAGGAAGTCACCAGATAAAGGCTCGGGTACAAACTTCTACAGTTAGGTTTTTAACTCCTGAAGTTCAATAGGAGCCATTTGATATGAGATTTTAGAAGTTGGTTTTGTACCGGATTCAAAGATGATACAAAATTCAATATCACACTTTGGGAGTAAGCCAAGAAATTCTTCAGGAAATACGTCAGGGATTTATTAACAATAGAAATATTATTCAAATCTGACGTATTTTTGTTCAAGTCCATAACATAGCTAAGAAAGCTTGACATCCATTTTTCAATAAACGAATAACTTTACGGCTTGATATGAAAGAGTTTGACTTCAATGGTTTGGTTGCTTCAATTCGAATAACAGGTTGCTTAGGAATATAAAAACTAACAACTTTACAAAAGCAATCAATTTGGCATGATGAGTAGTTAACCAATCGATCCCTAAAATTACACCAAAAGCAAGTTTCTTGAAAGAGATAAGGTCAACAAGTAATGTGATGGTGCCAACTTGGATCAAATAAGATTTATAAATAGTGGATGTAACGAAAGTTTCTCCTAACGGAGTTTCAACAGATAAGTCAAAGTCTAATTTTCTCCGAAGTCAAGTTTAAACGTTGAGCACAAGCAGGAGAAATAAATGAATGGGTAGAACCGGTATCTAATAAGGTATAGACTTCATAAAAATTTATAATTAACTAACCCGTGCTAACTTCGTTCGGGTTCCTCGCATTCTGACCAGTCACGAAAAACGCTCTTCCAGGAACCGTTGAATTTGACTTTTCTGGGATAACTTTCTGAGTCACCACCCCCGTTGGAATTGGTTTCGCTACAGTACAATTTCGAGCGATATGTCATTCCTTTCCACAGTTATAACATACCTTAAACTGTTGTGGGCAGTTTGGGCTGATATGTCCTTCTTTTCCGCACTTATAGCATATGTCCGGTGGTCGTTCCCCTCCCTTGGAACTAGTTGCTGCTGGTGCTGACGTCTTTGTATTGTCATTGTTGAATCTCCTCTTTTTAAAGTCTCCTCCCGACTCACTTTTTCTATTCTCATGGCCATGATTACCACCAGAGTGGTTGCCGTTCTTGTCCATATTCTTCTTTCTCCGCTGGTTATCATTGTTCTGATGACTGCTGTCACCGGTATGATCCTGGTTGTGGTCCCTCGATTGACCGTACTCGTTATCTCGCTCTAATAATTGAGCCCTGTTGACAACATCTGAATAGAGAGAAAATTTATGAGAAATGAGATATTGACGTATGCCGGGTTTCAAACCTCTCAGAAACATCCGCGTCATACATTCCTCATTCTCCACCAAATGAGGTGCAAACCTGGACAACTCTGCAAACTTCGCCTCGTACTGGGACACCGTCATGTTGTTCTGCTCCAGTCTAATAAACTCCACTTCCTTTATATAACGAACACTTTCAGAAAAGTATTTGTCATTGAACAGTTTTTGAAATGTCTCCCAAGACATGCTGAGTGCGGCTGGATGGGTACGTTTCACAGACACCCACCAGTAGTCTGCCTCGTCACGAAACATAAAGGTGGCGAATGGAACCTTCTGTTCCTCCGTGTATCCCAAGACATCGAATATCTTGGTAATTTGCTTGACCCACGTTTCCGCCATGATCGGATCCGGCTTTCCCTTAAATTCTGGTGGTCCCAACTCTTTGAACTGCTTGGCTGTAACCAGCCGCGCATTGCTATCATTTCCACCCGTATTCTATACACGAGTCTCCCTCGTCTGATTTTGCATGAACTGCAAAAAAGCTTCTAAACATCCCATCGTTTATCATCTGCTCATTAGTGTTATTCACAGGAGGAACATTGCCAGCCTGTTGCAAGTTCTCCTCGTTGGTGAGCACATGTGTCTCCACAGTCTCGTTTACTCCACAGTTAACATTCTCAGTCGACATTCTCAAATACTGCCATAAAATAAGGGTTAATTTAACAAATTAACATATCACATAATATCCCTATATTATGACTGACCAACAAATAAGCTTAGGTAGGACACACTAGCGAAGGATTTACTCGTCTCACCCCTCCTAGTTCTATTCCCCGATCTCCGCCAGAGATCATATCCCTAAGCTCTGATACCAACTGTGACGCCCCCAAAACAGGTATACAACACCGATTCTGAGTCGTCAATAACATGGTACAGAAACAACTACAACTTTATTAATACAACATAAAAATTGTGAGTGTAAATATAAATATTGTCATCTAGACAATATCCACACTCAAATAAGTCCTCATTACATTTATTGGTAAAATATTTTACAAAAAAAATGGTGAGGACTACTAAAACAACTTCCTAGAACCTTTATTCCATACCCCGACTACTACTTGCTACATTCTCGCCTCTTGAGAAGAAAATAGAACAACAAGGAAAATGGTGAGCTCAACTAGCCCAGTAAAGAACATTATGACTAAGATAATATAAAACAAATTATCGTTAGTCTTCAACAGGGAAAAATCTAATAGAATACAATAGACAACAAGTATTAAATCCATATTCGCAGCGGAAAATAATAATTCATAGAAGAGTTACGTAGAGAATGAAATCTATTATTATCTATGAATTTAAAAGTTCATCATCAGTATTTTATCCCTGTAACATCAATTAATATTCATCTTCGCACTACAGGCCAAAGATATTCATTAATTGGTCATGTTCATCTCAACACCTGTTCATCTTTGCACTACGGGCCAAAGATATTCATCAAAAATCATTTATCTTTGTACTACAGGCCAAAGATATTCAATTATATCATCATTTAGGACCGAGGATGATGAAAAATATTTTTAAAAAAATGAATCCAGTGAAACAAAAGAGTAAATATTAAGGATTCGTATTTCAGCTATTCCATGTCCAAAAATACCTCATAAATAATCATGGTGGAGTAAAATTCAAGAATGATCAAAACATGGATACAATCAAAGCTAGTATCCAGAATAGATATTTTGGACAAAAAGAAGAAAAATCATTTTCCGGTGAATAGTGCCGTATTCGTGAATAGTACCGTATACGTGAATAGTGCCGTATACGTGAATAGTAACTCCGACACCAAAAGATAAAAATTTCACAAAAAACATCATTATGTTTCGTGAATAGTACTCGTGAATAGTAACTCGAGAATAGTAACTCATGAATAGTAACTCGTGAATAGTAACTCATGAATAGTAACCCCGACATAAAAAGTTCCAAATTTGATAAAAATTTCCAACCAATACTTCAGCATAATGATATTGAAGAAAATAATATCATTTAAGAAGAAATAACATCCCTTACCTCGTAAAGACAGTACTTCTAGTTGAAACACCGGATATAGGCTATGACTTGAACTTGCACCGTATAGCAACACTCAAAGTATAAAAATAATCACAAGAATACGCTCAATATATCGAGAGAGAAAGAGAGAGAAACTTGTGTTTCTGGTGTGATTTTCAATTCTAACCTAAGCACCCTATTTATAGGAAAATGCTTAGAACACCAAAGCAGAAAATTTAATATAATATTATTATATTTATCAAATTTTCCTTAGCCCACCTCTAGACATCTGATCTCAGCCCATTTACATCACATGTTAGCCCACTTAAATGCCAAAAAACGTTTTTCTTCAAAATAATAAATAAAACATCCAAAAATCAATTATTTCGGAACTTCAGAACTTCAATAATTCATAATAAATAGCCATTTTATCAGAAAATTTGAATCTCGCAATTTTTTATAGAAAATTCAATTCTCTACAACTTTACAGAAGAAAGTTTTTCTAAATTCCAAACAAAAATTGACCGAAATCCACAAACGGGCGATTTTACAGTCAATAATAAATTTTCGGTCAAGAATTGTGTCCACCAACACACAAAATATGTGTTAATCATTTAATGCCACAAAAATACTCTTCCTCCTCATATACTCATATATCCCACATTCATTGTAAAAATATTACCATCAATATATATGAATTATTTTATCAGAAAAAGATAAAATATTAATTTTCAACAATTGTCACATTACAAATTTTCTCCATCTATATCCACATAAAATCAATATTTTCCTCATTATATAAATTAATAATTAATTATACACAAATAATATTACAGAATCACAGTACTGGCAACCAGGCTGTTCCCAGGAAAGAGGGGGCTTTCCAATAAAGATTTCTCCTTACTGGCGCGCAATTAGATGACCAAACCTCTCCTTAGACAGAACTTTCTAGACATTGCCAATAATGTTATCTAATAATATTATTCAGATAATATGAATTATTGCTCCGATAATGGAAAATACTGCGTAGTGACAATTATAAAATATCAACGTAGCAATTATTTAATCAATAAAATAAAATATTGAACAGTAATTACTGTAACCATTATTGAGTAGTGTCTTCTTACGTAAGAATCAATAATTGGTGCAATACCGTGTGCTACTGTACAACAACGCGTATTACCGTGCTTTAACCACCGGGTATTCTAACAGTATTAACGGTAACAACTATGCCGTTATTTATAAACAACTTATTTTTGTCGTTTTCTTCATCCAATCGCTTTCCGTTATGGGGCCCACAAAAGACTGCGCCGTCGTACGAATATTCTCCGACAGTAAGAATATTCCATGACCAAACAAATATTCTCCGACAACAATGAATATTTTATAACCACTTGCTTATTTAAAATATTTGCGCATTTTACCCATAACTAACCACATTAATCAAATCAACCCTTACTATTTCAGAATAATAAATAGAGGAAATTAAATTTTATTTATTAATAATTTGGGGTCTTACAACTTCCCCTCCTTATGAAATTTTATCCTCGAAATTGACATACGTACCTGGTGTTTCGAAAAGATGAGGATACCTCGCTTTCATTTCCGTTTCTAACTCCCAGGTCATTTCCTCAATAGCATGGTTTCTCCACAAAACTTTAACTTGTGGTATGACCTTCGTGCGTAGGACATGCTCCTTCCTATACAAAATCTTGACAGGTACCTCTTCGTATGTTAAGTCTTCGGCTATCTTGTCCGGTTCTAACTCAATAATGTGGTTTGGGTCTTTCACATATTTACGTAGCACAGATATATGAAAAACATTATGAACACGAGACATACTTGGAGGTAACGCGAGTCTATAGGCCACATTTCCTACTCGGTCAAGAATCTGAAATGGACCAATAGATCGAAGGTTTAAGCTTTCCTCACATCGCCAATTCTCGCTTTTGGAATAACAACTTCTTGCATCTTCTTCTTCATATTCATCAACTCTGGTGTTTAGCTTGAGCGATTTTAACTTTATCGATAAAAGTCGATTCTACTCGTATATCATCACATGGGTACCTAGAGTCTTCAACTCTATCTCTATCATTTGTAAGTTATACAAAAATGGGTCTTTGACAATATCGCACTTGTACTCGTATACGATGTTTTACTCAACACGTCAGCTACCATGTTCGCTTTTCCAGGATGGTATGGTCAGAACATGTACCAAATTAAGTTTCCTCTTGAGTTCTTCGAAGCTCTTCCTACATTCCTTGCTCCATTCGAATTTTTTATCTCTATGAGTCAACTGAGTTAATGGAGTAGCAATTCGAGAAAATCCTTTTACAAATCTCCGATAATAACCAGCTAAGCCTAGAAAGCTATGTATTTCGATTACTGACTTAGGTTGCTCTCAACTGTGACTCATATCCCAACCTTGGATAACACATCACAATGGCACCTATCAGTTTACTACCGCACGAATATGGCGTCCCCTACGGAGAGTCTGGCTTCAGTGCATTCCACAAAGGAAGTCACCAGATAAAGGCTCGGGTACAAACTTCTACAGTTAGGTTTTTAACTCCTGAAGTTCAATAGGAGCCATTCGATATGAGATTTTAGAAGTTGGTTTTGTACCGGATTCAAAGATGATACAAAATTCAATATCACACTTTGGGAGTAAATCAAGAAATTCTTCAGGAAATACGTCAGGGATTTACTAACAATAGAAATATTATTCAAATCTGACGTATTTTTGTTCAAGTTCATAACATAGCTAAGAAAGCTTGACATCTATTTTTCAATAAACGAATGACTTTACGGCTTGATATGAAAGAGTTTGACTTCAATGGTTTGGTTGCTTGAATTCGAATAACAGGTTGCTTAGGAATATGAAAACTAACAACCTTGCAAAAGCAATCAATTTGACATGATGAGTAGTTAACCAATCGATCCCTAAAATCACATCAAAAGCAAGTAGCTTTAAAGAGATAAGGTCAACAGGTAATGTGATGGTGCCAACTTGGATCAAACAAGATTTATAAATAGTGGATGTAACGAAAGTTTCTCCTAACGGAGTTTCAACAGATAAGTCAAAGTCTAATTTTCACCGGAGTCAAGTTTAAACGTTGAGCACAAGTAGGAGAAATAAATGAATGGGTAGAACCAGTATCTAATAAGGTATAGACTTCGCAAAAATTTATAATTAACTAACCCGTGCTAACTTCATTCGGGTTCCTCGCATTCTGACCAGTCACGAAAAACGCTCTTCCAGGAACCGTTGAATTTGACTTTTCTGGGATAACTTTTTGAGTCACCACCCCCGTTGGAATTGGTTTCGCTACAGTACAATTTCGAGCGATATGTCATTCCTTTCCACAGTTATAACATACCTTAAACTGTTGTGGGCAGTTTGGGCTGATATGTCCTTCTTTTCCGCACTTATAGCATATGTCCGGTGGTCGTTCCCCTCCCTTGGAACTAGTTGCTGCTGGTGCTGACGTCTTTGTATTGTCATTGTTGAATCTTCTCTTTATAAAATCTCCTCCCGACTCGCTTCTTCTATTCTCATAGCCATGATTACCACCAGAGTGGTTGCCGTTCTTGTCCGTATTCTTCTTTCTCCGCTGGTTATCATTGTTCTGGTGACTGCTGTCACCGGTATGATCCTGGTTGTGGTCCCTCAATTGACCATACTCGTTATCTCGCTCTAATAATTGAGCCCTGTTGACAACATCTGAATAGAGAGAAAATTTATGAGAAATGAGATATTGACGTATGCCGGGTTTCAAACCTCTCAGAAACATCCGCGTCATACGTTCCTCATTCTCCACCAAATGAGGTGCAAACCTGGACAACTCTGCAAACTTCGCCTCGTACTGGGACACCGTCATGTTGTTCTACTCCAGTCTAATAAACTCCACTTCTTTTATATGACGAACACTTTCAGGAAAGTATTTATCATTGACCAGTTTCTGAAATGTCTCCCAAGACATGCTGAGTGCGGCTGGATGGGTATGTTTCACAGACTCCCACCAGTAGTCTGCCTCGCTACGAAACATAAAGGTGGCGAATGGAACCTTCTGTTCCTCCGTGCATCCCAAGACATTGAATATCTTGGTAATTTGCTTGACCCACGTTTCCGCCATGATCGGATTCGGCTTTCCCTTAAATTCTGGTGGTCCCAACTCTTTGAACTGCTTGGCTATAACCAGCCGCGCATTGCTATCATTTCCACCCGTATTTTGTACACGAGTCTCCCTCGTCTGATTTTGCATGAACTGCAAAAAGCTTCTAAACATCTCATCATTCATCATCTGCTCATTGGTGTTATTCACAGGAGGAACATTGCCAGCCTGTTGCAAGTTCTCCTCGTTGGTGAGCACATGTGTCTCCACAGTCTCGTTTACTCCACTGTTAACATTCTCAGTCGACATTCTCAAATACTGCCATAAAATAAAGGTTAATTTAACAAATTAATATATCATATAATATCCCTATATTATGACCGACCAACAAATAAGCTTAGGTAGGACACACTAGCGAAGGATTTACTCGTCTCACCCCTCCTAGTTCTATTCCCCGATCTCCGCCAGAGATCATATCCCTAAGCTCTGATACCAACAGTGACGCCCCCAAAACAGGTATACAACACCCATTCTGAGTCGTCAATAACATGGTACAGAAACAACTACAACTTTATTAATACAAGATAAAAACTGTGAGTGTAAATACAAATATTGTCATCTAGACAATATCCACACTCAAATAAGTCCTCATTACAATTATTGGTACAATATTTTACAAAAAAAATGGTGAGGACTACTAAAACAACTTCTTAGAACCTTCATTCCATACCCCGACATCTGATCTCAACCCATTTATATCACATGTTAGCCCACTTAAATGCCAAAAAACGTTTTTCTTCAAAATAATAAATAAAACTTCCAAAAATCAATTATTTCGGAACTTCAGAACTTTAATAATTCATAATAAATAGCCCTTTTATCAGAAAATTTGAATCTCACGCTTTCTTATAGGAAATTCAATTCTCTACAACTTTACAGAAGAAAGTTTTTCCAAATTCTAAACAGAAATTGACCGAAATCTACAAACGGACGATTTTACAGTCAATAATAAATTTTCGGTCAAGAATTGTGTCCACCAACACACAAAACATGTGTTAATTATTTAATACCACAAAAATACTCTTCCTCCTCATATACTCATATATCCCACATTCATTGTAAAAATATAACCATCAATATATAAGAATTATTTTATCAGAAAAAGATAAAATATTAATTTTTAACAATTGTCACATTAAAAATTTTCTCCATATATATCCACATAAAATCAATATTTTCCTCATCATATAAATCAATAATTAATTATACATAAATAATATTACAGAATCACAGTACTGGCAATCAGGCCGTTCCCAGGAAAGAGGGGGCTTTCCAATAAGGATTTCTCCTTACTGGCGCGCAATTAGATGACCAAACCTCTCCTTAGACAGAACTTTCTAGACATTACCAATAATATTATCTAATAATATTATTCAGATAATATGAATTATTGTTCCGATAATAGAAAATACTGCGTAGTGACAATTATAAAATATCAACGTAGCAATTATTTAATCAATAAAATAAAATATAGAACAGTAATTACTGTAACCATTATTGAATAGTGTCTTCTTACGTAAGAATCAATAATTGGTGCAATACCGTGTGCTACTGTGCAACAACGCGTATTACCGTGCTTTAACCACCGGGTATTCCAACAGTATTAACGGTAACAACTATGCCGTTATTTATAAACAACTTATTTTTGTCGTTTTCTTCATCCAATCGCTTTCCGTTCTGGGGCACACAAAAGATTGCGCCGTCGTACGAATATTCTCCGACAGTAAGAATATTCCACGACCAAGCGAATATTCCCCGACAACAATGAATATTTTATAACCACTTGCTTATTTAAAATATTTGCGCATTTTACCCATAACTAACCACATTAATCAAATCAACCCTTACTATTTCAGAATAATAAATAGAGGAAATTAAATTTTATTTATTAATAATTTGGGGTCTTACAATGAACATGTGTTGAGATGAACATGACCAACTGGTGATACAAATGAATATCTTTGGCCGTAGTGCAAAGATGAAGTTATTAGTATGATTATGAACAGGAAATGTGATTTGGTGTAACCATGATCTTTGATGTTTCAGGTAAAGATAGGTGATAAAAATTATCTTTGTCCTGGATGAGAAGAGGAATTTAGAACTATAATTATGATTATGAGTTATTCATATGATTGTGGACCAGAATTGTTGATTGATGTTATAGGGATAAAACATTGTTGGTAGATTTTTAACATGGAGAAGATAATAGACTTTATAGTCTATTTGACTCTTCTAATGGATTGCTCGTTCCGCTGCAACTATGGTTGAAATTTTTATCATCTACCATATGTCTAAATCTCTGATTTATTATTGATGAAGACTATTGATAATTTAATTATCTTTAGTCATGATATTCTTTACTGAGCTAGTTGTGCTCACCCTTTTTCTTCACAATTCTTTTCAGGTAATAAAAGTGTAGCTGGGTCGAACGGGGTAACAAGGGAATAGAACGGTGGTCTCTAGCTGTGGAGTTCTCCCTAAACAGTATAGACAAGTGTGTTGTATACATCTTTTAGGAGTTATAATTGGTGCATCATATAGGGTGAGGCGAACCCAACGTTGAAAGGGTGTTTTGCCACTATCATATAAGATGTCTAATGACATACAACCTCGTGTCATCATAAGACATGATTGTGCTCATCCACTTGCTGAGTATATTTACGAGCACTACCTATATAATCTTGGTGTTTGTTTGAAGTATAATTATCAATTAGAGACAGTGGAGATAATGATAAGTGTAAGACCCCGAATTTTATGAAATAAAAGTATTCAATTTTTCTTATAATTACTATTCAGTAAATGGTTAAATTGATAAAAGTTTAAAGTTATGGGTGAAATATGAATTTTTTTTCAAAATAAGCAAGTGGTTATAAAATAATCATTGTTGTCGGGGAATATTCGTTTGGTCGTGGAATATTCTTTCTGTCGGGGAATATTCGTACGACGGCGCAGCTATTTGTGGGCCCCATAACGAATAACTGTCGGGTGAAGAAAACGATAAATTTGAGTTTTTACAAATAACTGCGTAGTTGTTACCGTTAACACTGTTGGAATACCCGGTGGTTAAAATACAGTAATACGCGTTATTGCACAGTAGCACACGGTATTGCATAGTATTTTTGAAATTATTGATTCTTACGTAAGAAGGCACTACTCAATAATTGTTACAGTAATTACTGTTCAATATTTTATTTTATTGATTCAATAATTGCTGCGTTGATATTTTATATTATTGTTGTTTCAATAATTGTTGCTGCACAGTATTTTCTATTATCAGATCAATAATTCATATTATTTAAATAATATTATTAGATAGCATTATTGGCAATGACTAGAAAGTTCTGTCTAAGGAGAGGTTTGGTCATCTAATTGCGCGCTAGTAAGGAGAAATCCTTATTGGAAAGCCCCCTCTTTCCTGGGAACGGCCTGGTTGTCATAAATGTGATTCTGTAATATTATTTGTGAATAATTAATTATTGATTCATATGATAAGAAAATATTTATCTTATGTGGATATAAACGAGGGATATATTTTTGTGGTTAAAAATGAAGGAGTTAATGTTGAGGTTTTTATCCGTATTTTTGTCGGAATAGAGGTATTAAAAATCAGGATTTTTAAGATATTTTGCGGGGGTTATAATTTTTAATCCGACCGTTGGATCGTGGTAATTTTTGGATATGTTATACATATATAAGTTGAGTATATGCCCACAAATTTTGAACCGTTAAAAATGAATGTATGATTTATTATGAATTTTACGAGATGACTGGTTCAAAAATTGTTGACTTTTCGGAGTTTATCATTTTGGTAGAAAATTCTAGAATTGGTGGGCCCCACTTGTGGTTGGTGAAGAAATGTGCTGAATTATATTTCAAATGTGGTGGGTGGGAATAGTAGCAGGTAAAGCCATCAGGTTGCAGGTCAAACCTACCAAAATTTTTCTATAAATAGAGGGCTAAGTTAGAATTGAAAATCACACCAGAAACATAAGCTTTCTCTCTTTCTCTCTCTAGATTATTGAGTGTATTTTGTGAGTATTTAGATACTTGGTGAGTTGCTATTCATCAGTGCAAGTTTCCTTCAGCCTTATACCGATCAGAAGTACTGCTCTTTTGAGGTAAAGATAGGTGATGAAAATTATCTTCGTCCTGGATGAGAAGAGGAATTTAGAACTACAGTTATGATTATGAGTTATTCATATGATTGTGGACCAGAATTGTTGATTGATGTTACAGGGATAAAACATTGTTGATGGATTTTTAACATGGAGAAGATAATAGACTTTATAGTCTATTTGACTCTTCTAATGGATTGCTCGTTCCGCTGCAACTATGGTTGAAATTTTTATCATTTACCATATGTTCTAAATCTCTGATTTATTATTGATGAAGGCTATTGATAATTTAATTATCTTTAGTCATGATATTCTTTACTGAGCTAGTTGTGCTCACCCTTTTGCTTCACAATTCCTTTCAGGTAATAAGAGTGTAGCTGGGTCGAGCGAGGGTAACGGGGAAATAGAACGGTGGTCTCTAGCTGTGGATGTTCTCCCGAAGCAGTATAGAAAAGTTCATTTAGTAGTTATATTTGGTGAATCCAATAGGGTAAGGTGTACCCAACGTTGGAAGGGTGGTTTGTCACTATCATACAAGATGTCTAACGACATACAACCTCGTGTCATCATAAGACAGGGATGTGCTCATCCACTTGCTGAGTATATATACGAGCACTACCTATATAATCTTGGTGTTTGTTTGAAGTATAATTCTCAATTAGAGACAGTAGAGATAATGATAAGTCAAGAGAAGACTCACCATTGGGAAGAATATGATAGTAATCTTCTCGTTTTTCTTTGGGGTCTATTGGGTCAACCAAGGATAATTCTGTGGCCATATGATATCTATCATAACCTAGACGCGTGGCCTCCCATGTACGAAGGTTTCCTTGAGCACTTCCCAAAGATTCTAATTTCTAAAACAGTTTTTGACTATACCTTTATGTAAGGTGTTATTGTGAGGTGATGTCCACGGTTGGAACATGAGTCACATTTGGTATATATTTGTATCCAAACTCACAGCATATGTGTTGTTGTATTTTGCACGACAATTGTTGTAATAAAGTTGTAGTTGTTTTCTGTACCATGTATTTGGCGACTCAGAATAGGTTGGATGGAATGAACCTATTTTGGGGTCGTTACATTTGGTATCAGAGCTTAGGGATATGATCTCTGGCGGAGATCGGGGAATACAACTAGGAGGGGAGAGATGAGTAAATCCTTCGCTAGTGTGTCCTACCTAAGCTTATTTGTTGGTCAGTCATAATATTGGGATATTATGTGATATGTTAATTTGTTTAATTAACCCTTGTTTTATGGCAGTATTTGAGAATGACAGCTGAGAATGCTAACAATGGAGTGAATGAGACTGTGGGGATACCTCCAATCACTAACCGTGATAATGTGATGTCAGACGAAGAAGGAATTAGAGATATCCATGTGGTGAGTGAAGAATTGATAGTTACACCCGAGATAGTCGCAGAGGTAACAGCTGATACTGAGGAAGAAGAGGAAGAAGAAGTACCAGAGGAGAGTTTATTAGAGGTATTATATGATCAAAATGTAGAATTTCAAAATCGTATTCATGAGTTAGAAGAGCAGGCAGAAGAACGACAGGCGGTCGTGGAACAAAAGGATGCAACAATTCAAGCTTGTGCTACCCGATATGTGATGCTTGAACAGAAGCATTATTTGGCAAAGTATAAGATGATAAAAATAGAATCTGAGCTGAGAGAAGAAAAAACTGAACGAGTGAGAATAAGTGATGCATCGGCAAAAGCCGCACGACACGTGGATATTGTGGAAAGAGATGTTCGATCTAAGAAGGCTAAAATAGATGATATGAATTTCTCTTTTTAGAAAGCAATTGGGAGAACCCAACATCGAGTTTTGAATTACCCTGTACATAGCGGTCAACCTGAATCCGATATGGATCGAAGATTGATGATTCAGATCATGAATGAGGAGTACGAAGAGGCAGTTGAGGGAGGAATATGTCCTATAGAAAGGTATATTCCAACGGTAATGATGACGCCAAATGCTGCTCCAGACAAGTCAAAGCCGAGTAGTTCGAGGGATGGCGGTTGTCATGACTTCCCAACAAATGAGGAACCCAAATGAAGTTATCATGGGAGAAGAGCAATGGAGAAATCATGATGATCAGAGAGATAGAATCTGAAATGGAAGCAAGGTATTCTCAACTCTTCGAAATACCAGGTACGTAAATTTCGGGGACGAAATTTCATAAGGAGGGGAGATTGTAAGACCCCGAATTTTATGAAATAAAAGTATTCAATTTTTCTTATAATTACTATTCAGTAAATGGTTAAATTGATAAAAGTTTAAAGTTATGGGTGAAATATGAATTTTTTTTCAAAATAAGCAAGTGGTTATAAAATAATCATTGTTGTCGGGGAATATTCGTTTGGTCGTAGAATATTCTTTCTGTCGGGGAATATTCGTACGACGGCGCAGCTATTTGTGGGCCCCATAATGAATAACTGTCGGGTGAAGAAAACGACAAATTTGAGTTTTTACAAATAACTGCGTAGTTGTTACCGTTAACACTGTTGGAATACCCGGTGGTTAAAATACAGTAATACGCGTTATTGCACAGTAGCACACGGTATTGCATAGTATTTTTGAAATTATTGATTCTTACGTAAGAAGGCACTACTCAATAATTGTTACAGTAATTACTGTTCAATATTTTATTTTATTGATTCAATAATTACTGCGTTGATATTTTATATTATTGTTGTTTCAATAATTGTTGCTGCACAGTATTTTCTATTATCAGATCAATAATTCATATTATTTAAATAATATTATTAGATAGCATTATTGGCAATGACTAGAAAGTTCTGTCTAAGGAGAGGTTTGGTCATCTAATTGCGCGCTAGTAAGGAGAAATCCTTATTGGAAAGCCCTCTCTTTCCTGGGAACGGCCTGGTTGTCATTAATGTGATTCTGTAATATTATTTGTGAATAATTAATTATTGATTCATATGATAAGGAAATATTTATTTTATGTGGATATAAACGAGGGATATATTTTTGTGGTTAAAAATGAAGGAGTTAATGTTGAGGTTTTTATCCGTATTTTTGTCGGAATAGAGGTATTAAAAATCAGGATTTTTAAGATATTTTGCGGGGGTTATAATTTTTAATCCGACCGTTGGATCGTGGTAATTTTTGGATATGTTATACATATATAAGTTGAGTATATGCCCACAAATTTTGAACCGTTAAAAATGAATGTATGATTTATTATGAATTTTACGAGATGACTGGTTCAAAAATTGTTGACTTTTCGGAGTTTATCATTTTGGTAGAAAATTCTAGAATTGGTGGGCCCCACTTGTGGTTGGTGAAGAAATGTGCTGAATTATATTTCAAATGTGGTGGGTGGGAATAGTAGCAGGTAAAGCCATCAAGTTGCAGGTCAAACCTACCAAAATTTTTCTATAAATAGAGGGCTAAGTTAGAATTGAAAATCACACCAGAAACATAAGCTTTCTCTCTTTCTCTCTCTAGATTATTGAGTGTATTTTGTGAGTATTTAGATACTTGGTGAGTTGCTATTCATCAGTGCAAGTTTCCTTCAGCCTTATACCGATCAGAAGTACTGCTCTTTTGAGGTAAAGATAGGTGATGAAAATTATCTTCGTCCTGGATGAGAAGAGAAATTTAGAACTACAGTTATGATTATGAGTTATTCATATGATTGTGGACCAGAATTGTTGATTGATGTTACAGGGATAAAACATTGTTGATGGATTTTTAACATGGAGAAGATAATAGACTTTATAGTCTATTTGACTCTTCTAATGGATTGCTCGTTCCGCTGCAACTATGGTTGAAATTTTTATCATTTACCATATGTTCTAAATCTCTGATTTATTATTGATGAAGGCTATTGATAATTTAATTATCTTTAGTCATGATATTCTTTACTGAGCTAGTTGTGCTCACCCTTTTGCTTCACAATTCCTTTCAGGTAATAAGAGTGTAGCTGGGTCGAGCGAGGGTAACGGGGAAATAGAACGGTGGTCTCTAGCTGTGGATGTTCTCCCGAAGCAGTATAGAAAAGTTCATTTAGTAGTTATATTTGGTGAATCCAATAGGGTAAGGTGTACCCAACGTTGGAAGGGTGGTTTGCCACTATCATACAAGATGTCTAACGACATACAACCTCGTGTCATCATAAGACAGGGATGTGCTCATCCACTTGCTGAGTATATATACGAGCACTACCTATATAATCTTGGTGTTTGTTTGAAGTATAATTCTCAATTAGAGACAGTAGAGATAATGATAAGTCAAGAGAAGACTCACCATTGGGAAGAATATGATAGTAATCTTCTCGTTTTTCTTTGGGGTCTATTGGGTCAACCAAGGATAAAATTGTGGCCATATGATATCTATCATAACCTAGACGCGTGGCCTCCCATGTACGAAGGTTTCCTTGAGCACTTCCCAAAGATTCTAATTTCTAAAACAGTTTTTGACTATACCTTTATGTAAGGTGTTATTGTGAGGTGATGTCCACGGTTGGAACATGAGTCACATTTGGTATATATTTGTATCCAAACTCACAGCATATGTGTTGTTGTATTTTGCACGACAATTGTTGTAATAAAGTTGTAGTTGTTTTCTGTACCATGTATTTGGCGACTCAGAATAGGTTGGATGGAATGAACCTATTTTGGGGTCGTTACATTTGGTATCAGAGCTTAGGGATATGATCTCTGGCGGAGATCGGGGAATACAACTAGGAGGGGAGAGATGAGTAAATCCTTCGCTAGTGTGTCCTACCTAAGCTTATTTGTTGGTCAGTCATAATATTGGGATATTATGTGATATGTTAATTTGTTTAATTAACCCTTGTTTTATGGCAGTATTTGAGAATGACAGCTGAGAATGCTAACAATGGAGTGAATGAGACTGTGGGGATACCTCCAATCACTAACCGTGATAATGTGATGTCAGACGAAGAAGGAATTAGAGATATCCATGTGGTGAGTGAAGAATTGATAGTTACACCCGAGATAGTCGCAGAGGTAACAGCTGATACTGAGGAAGAAGAGGAAGAAGAAGTACCAGAGGAGAGTTTATTAGAGGTATTATATGATCAAAATGTAGAATTTCAAAATCGTATTCATGAGTTAGAAGAGCAGGCAGAAGAACGACAGGCGGTCGTGGAACAAAAGGATGCAACAATTCAAGCTTGTGCTACCCGATATGTGATGCTTGAACAGAAGCATTATTTGGCAAAGTATAAGATGATAAAAATAGAATCTGAGCTGAGAGAAGAAAAAACTGAACGAGTGAGAATAAGTGATGCATGGGCAAAAGCCGCACGACACGTGGATATTGTGGAAAGAGATGTTCGATCTAAGAAGGCTAAAATAGATGATATGAATTTCTCTTTTTGGAAAGCAATTGGGAGAACCCAACATCGAGTTTTGAATTACCCTGTACATAGCGGTCAACCTGAATCCGATATGGATCGAAGATTGATGATTCAGATCATGAATGAGGAGTACGAAGAGGCAGTTGAGGGAGGAATATGTCCTATAGAAAGGTATATTCCAACGGTAATGATGACGCCAAATGCTGCTCCAGACAAGTCAAAGCCGAGTAGTTCGAGGGATGGCGGTTGTCATGACTTCCCAACAAACGAGGAACCCAAATGAAGTTATCATGGGAGAAGAGCAATGGAGAAATCATGATGATCAGAGAGATAGAATCTGAAATGGAAGCAAGGTATTCTCAACTCTTCGAAATACCAGGTACGTAAATTTCGGGGACGAAATTTCATAAGGAGGGGAGATTGTAAGACCCCGAATTTTATGAAATAAAAGTATTCAATTTTTCTTATAATTACTATTCAGTAAATGGTCAAATTGATAAAAGTTTAAAGTTATGGGTGAAATATGAATTTTTTTTTCAAAATAAGCAAGTGGTTATAAAATAATCATTGTTGTCGGGGAATATTCGTTTGGTCGTAGAATATTCTTTCTGTCGGGGAATATTCGTACGACGGCGCAGCTATTTGTGGGCCCCATAACGAATAACTGTCGGGTGAAGAAAACGACAAATTTGAGTTTTTACAAATAACTGCGTAGTTGTTACCGTTAACACTGTTGGAATACCCGGTGGTTTAAAATACAGTAATACGCGTTATTGCACAGTAGCACACGGTATTGCATAGTATTTTTGAAATTATTGATTCTTACGTAAGAAGGCACTACTCAATAATTGTTACAGTAATTACTGTTCAATATTTTATTTTATTGATTCAATAATTGCTGCGTTGATATTTTATATTATTGTTGTTTCAATAATTGTTGCTGCACAGTATTTTCTATTATCAGATCAATAATTCATATTATTTAAATAATATTATTAGATAGCATTATTGGCAATGACTAGAAAGTTCTGTCTAAGGAGAGGTTTGGTCATCTAATTGCGCGCTAGTAAGGAGAAATCCTTATTGGAAAGCCCCCTCTTTCCTGGGAACGGCCTGGTTGTCATAAATGTGATTCTGTAATATTATTTGTGAATAATTAATTATTGATTCATATGATAAGGAAATATTTATCTTATGTGGATATAAACGAGGGATATATTTTTGTGGTTAAAAATGAAGGAGTTAATGTTGAGGTTTTTATCCGTATTTTGTCGGAATAGAGGTATTAAAAATCAGGATTTTTAAGATATTTTGCGGGGGTTATAATTTTTAATCCGACCGTTGGATCGTGGTAATTTTTGGATATGTTATACATATATAAGTTGAGTATATGCCCACAAATTTTGAACCGTTAAAAATGAATGTATGATTTATTATGAATTTTACGAGATGACTGGTTCAAAAATTGTTGACTTTTCGGAGTTTATCATTTTGGTAGAAAATTCTAGAATTGGTGGGCCCCACTTGTGGTTGGTGAAGAAATGTGCTGAATTATATTTCAAATGTGGTGGGTGGGAATAGTAGCAGGTAAAGCCATCAGGTTGCAGGTCAAACCTACCAAAATTTTTCTATAAATAGAGGGCTAAGTTAGAATTGAAAATCACACCAGAAACATAAGCTTTCTCTCTTTCTCTCTCTAGATTATTGAGTGTATTTTGTGAGTATTTAGATACTTGGTGAGTTGCTATTCATCAGTGCAAGTTTCCTTCAGCCTTATACCGATCAGAAGTACTGCTCTTTTGAGGTAAAGATAGGTGATGAAAATTATCTTCGTCCTGGATGAGAAGAGGAATTTAGAACTACAGTTATGATTATGAGTTATTCATATGATTGTGGACCAGAATTGTTGATTGATGTTACAGGGATAAAACATTGTTGATGGATTTTTAACATGGAGAAGATAATAGACTTTATAGTCTATTTGACTCTTCTAATGGATTGCTCGTTCCGCTGCAACTATGGTTGAAATTTTTATCATTTACCATATGTTCTAAATCTCTGATTTATTATTGATGAAGGCTATTGATAATTTAATTATCTTTAGTCATGATATTCTTTACTGAGCTAGTTGTGCTCACCCTTTTGCTTCACAATTCCTTTCAGGTAATAAGAGTGTAGCTGGGTCGAGCGAGGGTAACGGGGAAATAGAACGGTGGTCTCTAGCTGTGGATGTTCTCCCGAAGCAGTATAGAAAAGTTCATTTAGTAGTTATATTTGGTGAATCCAATAGGGTAAGGTGTACCCAACGTTGGAAGGGTGGTTTGCCACTATCATACAAGATGTCTAACGACATACAACCTCGTGTCATCATAAGACAGGGATGTGCTCATCCACTTGCTGAGTATATATACGAGCACTACCTATATAATCTTGGTGTTTGTTTGAAGTATAATTCTCAATTAGAGACAGTAGAGATAATGATAAGTCAAGAGAAGACTCACCATTGGGAAGAATATGATAGTAATCTTCTCGTTTTTTCTTTGGGGTCTATTGGGTCAACCAAGGATAAAATTGTGGCCATATGATATCTATCATAACCTAGACGCGTGGCCTCCCATGTACGAAGGTTTCCTTGAGCACTTCCCAAAGATTCTAATTTCTAAAACAGTTTTTGACTATACCTTTATGTAAGGTGTTATTGTGAGGTGATGTCCACGGTTGGAACATGAGTCACATTTGGTATATATTTGTATCCAAACTCACAGCATATGTGTTGTTGTATTTTGCACGACAATTGTTGTAATAAAGTTGTAGTTGTTTTCTGTACCATGTATTTGGCGACTCAGAATAGGTTGGATGGAATGAACCTATTTTGGGGTCGTTACATTTGGTATCAGAGCTTAGGGATATGATCTCTGGCGGAGATCGGGGAATACAACTAGGAGGGGAGAGATAAGTAAATCCTTCGCTAGTGTGTCCTACCTAAGCTTATTTGTTGGTCAGTCATAATATTGGGATATTATGTGATATGTTAATTTGTTTAATTAACCCTTGTTTTATGGCAGTATTTGAGAATGACAGCTGAGAATGCTAACAATGGAGTGAATGAGACTGTGGGGATACCTCCAATCACTAACCGTGATAATGTGATGTCAGACGAAGAAGGAATTAGAGATATCCATGTGGTGAGTGAAGAATTGATAGTTACACCCGAGATAGTCGCAGAGGTAACAGCTGATACTGAGGAAGAAGAGGAAGAAGAAGTACCAGAGGAGAGTTTATTAGAGGTATTATATGATCAAAATGTAGAATTTCAAAATCGTATTCATGAGTTAGAAGAGCAGGCAGAAGAACGACAGGCGGTCGTGGAACAAAAGGATGCAACAATTCAAGCTTGTGCTACCCGATATGTGATGCTTGAACAGAAGCATTATTTGGCAAAGTATAAGATGATAAAAATAGAATCTGAGCTGAGAGAAGAAAAAACTGAACGAGTGAGAATAAGTGATGCATGGGCAAAAGCCGCACGACACGTGGATATTGTGGAAAGAGATGTTCGATCTAAGAAGGCTAAAATAGATGATATGAATTTCTCTTTTTGGAAAGCAATTGGGAGAACCCAACATCGAGTTTTGAATTACCCTGTACATAGCGGTCAACCTGAATCCGATATGGATCGAAGATTGATGATTCAGATCATGAATGAGGAGTACGAAGAGGCAGTTGAGGGAGGAATATGTCCTATAGAAAGGTATATTCCAACGGTAATGATGACGCCAAATGCTGCTCCAGACAAGTCAAAGCCGAGTAGTTCGAGGGATGGCGGTTGTCATGACTTTCCAACAAACGAGGAACCCAAATGAAGTTATCATGGGAGAAAGAGCAATGGAGAAATCATGATGATCAGAGAGATAGAATCTGAAATGGAAGAAAGGTATTCTCAACTCTTCGAAATACCAGGTACGTAAATTTCGGGGACGAAATTTCATAAGGAGGGGAGATTGTAAGACCCCGAATTTTATG